>JAHRHZ010000016.1:49901795-49953151 GCA_024137785.1 Ginglymostoma cirratum | reverse complement strand
AGCAGGAAAGCTTGACGTTTCGGGCCTAGACCCTTCATCAGAAAAATTTTCCTGATGAAACATCCTGGTAAATCTCTTCTGAACCCTCTCCAGCTTAATGATATCCTTCTTACAAATGGGTGACTAGAGCTGGACACTGTATTCCAGAACGACCCTGTTTAAGTGATGCTCATTTTTTTAGCTAGTACAAATCAGCAGATAAACATAAAGGAAAAGAATTTCCTGTCATTCATATTAAAATCCCAGAGCATTCCTGATGGAATTAGCTGAACTAATAAAGTGAACAGGGAATCTCAAGTCTAAGTGAGTTATGCCCATAATTGCATTTTATCTGTCTCCTGAATTGTGAACTAACCAATGCAATTTTGCATACATTTCAAGTACAGTTTCCTGATTATGCTGAAGTGAAAGTTCTCCCCAGAATATTTTGAAATATCCTACCATGAACTTGCCCCTACAGTTCATAGATCCATCATGCGTTGCAGTGTGATACATACCATTCTGTTCAAAGTTACAGCTTTCGAAGTTTCGATTCAATTTTGGGCAGTTTTTTTTGTCAGAATGTTCAATATTCGATGGGCAAAGGAACAATTTATGCTTAATGAATTTTGTAAATTGTGATTTCTGGAACAGCTGCTGAAGACAGGAAAGGTTACAAAATGGTTTAATGTTTCAGTTCAGATGAGAATGCTATGCAGGCTAAACATCTCATGTGGCACATGGGTTCCACTACTTTGTAAATATAAACTTAACAGAGCTTGTAAGGATCTCTTCCAACCAAACTAAAACAGAACCTCAAAAGAAGGACGGTGCCTGTGGCAATAATATATACATTAGAATGACAGCCAGCCGCAATTTCTTAACATCACAAAGCTCCTCTCACAGTGTCAGTCATTATTAAAAGGAGGGTGAACTTGTGTGGCAGAATGAAGTTTAGCCTTAACCGTATCAAAAAAGCACAACTAAAGACGTCAAATTTCCTAAGATTTTGGCAACAGTTATTTTTCTTAGAACAGCATTCTGCAGAACAACATTGCAACTTTTATGCAGTATTTTGCTGAAGTTGGAATAAGGGTTGCAAAATAGTAAAAGTAAAAGGGTTTTCTGAAAAAATTAATTTAGGAAACCTTTTAGTGTCCACTTGAAACATTTAATCCCAAATATGTATTACTTTCAAATATTTCATGGTGTACTTTATGCCATTATGAAAAGGAAACAAAATACTTTGTCCCAAATGAATAAATCTCACCTCCTCCACTGATGGTTAGTATCAGCTATGTGTGGAGTCTATAAGAAGTACTTCAAAGACAGCAGCTTCCGAATCAATGATCATTACCATCAGTAGGTGACTCAAGAATTCTTGACATGGAAATCAGAGCAGGTACCTGGTGCCGTCAGCTGGTTCTGAGGAGCCTTCATGTTGCTCAGCACCAAACAATATCTCAGGGCATGATTCGTGGGCATCAGCCACATGCACCCTTCATCTATGGACATTGGCATCCAGGATTAGCCAACCCCCTATGGCGACCTTGACATCTCTACAATCCACCTGCAGGACACTCAGGAAGCACAGATGTGCACTGTAGGAAACATCAGTAACTAGCATTGAAAGGTTGCAGAAAGTCACTTTTTGAGAGTACTCAGGTCATGGGTTAGATCAGGCTGCTACTCAATTGTTCTCCTTGCGCATGTACCCTGAGTGCCTACCTACATTGCTTACACCTTCCACGCCTTGCATTGCTATTCTGTTTTGTGCCAATTAGTGCAGTTACACAACCAGACAGCTTGCCTCGCTGGTCAGCAGTTCGCATTGAAGGGGTTGGGTATCTTGCTTCATGGCAGTGTACTACATATCAATCTCACAGCTGCTTCTGTGGTAAGTCCTCTGCGTGTGGCATATCTCAGATTCTTACGGCAGTAGACTTCAACAAAGTCCATGGTAGTGCCCATTAAGCAGGGAGTCCTGGCACAGCAAGTCAAGGGCAGCCTCCTGTACCAGTCCAAGAAAATGGCTAAAGCCAGGTAGTTGCTCCCATGTAAGATTTGGCAACCTATTCGTCAGGACTGTGGGCTACAGGCTTGGGGAGCAAGAGGGAATAATAATCGTGATGTGGGTGGGTCAACAGTATCTGCAAGGTGGCAGTATGGGGGGGTGGTACTAGGGTAAACCTTGGGTGGGAAGGGTGTCATGTGGGAAGGGGATTTGTCCACAGTCAGGAGCACCCTTCAAGGGAAGGTTGAGACAGTGTATAACCACACCTAACATATCTTGGGCACGGACATGGGGAGGTGCAAAGGTTTTGGGGTTCACAGGAAGGATTACTGGAAGGAGTTCTGGATGTTTGGGGCCTCACTGACACATGAAGGTGGAAGCTGGAAGCCACTGGTGGAGGACCACTCATTGTCACCTCCCATTGTGTTAGAAATTGCAATTATGTGGCAAAGAAAAATGCTGTGACTATCCTCAGAGTCGGCAGGATAGGTGACTCGACCTTCTGAAGGAAGGGACTGCAAGGCCCACTGATGTGAGGAGCTTTAAAGAGAAACAATATTACGCACACACACGCATGCATAGTACAGATCCTGTGAGGTTCCTCATTCCTTGCCATCATAATGCATTGGCTCCCTGTGTGCTACGCAACTCCCAACCCCACAGATCTCTGACCAACTCATCCAACACAGACCAGCATTCCTTCCATTGACTCTGTCTGTATTTCCTGCTGCCAGGGGAAAGCAGCCAATATAATCAAAGACCCCTCCTACACCAGTTTTGCTTTTTTCCGCCTTCTTCAACCAAGCAGAAGATACAAAAACAAGCAAAGAATAAACAAACAATAATACAGCGCAGGAACAGGCCCTTCAGCCCTCCAACGCCTGTGCTGACACATTTTGCAAGTTTGAAAATACGCACCAATGGATTCAAGATCCGCTTCTTGACATAGGTGTTATCAGACCTATGAATGGACATCTCGTATATTAGAATTGATCATTCTCTGCACCTTCTCTGTATCTGTAACACTATATTCTGCATTCTGTTCTATGATTCTGATGTACTTATGTGAGATATGATTTGTTTGGGGAGCACACAAAACAATCCTTTTCACTGTATCTTGGTACATGCGACAATAAGAAATCAAATCAAATCACAACAGGTTTAGGTCCAGAGGCCCGGGAAAGAGTAGGGGTGTTGTAGGATGAAGGGTAATGCTGTCAGCAGAACCCATTGCTCTGTAGACGCCTTGTTCCTTTTGCTTTGAGATGCTGCAGCAGGCTTTCAGCACAGACATCGGTTCATGGTACATTCCACGTGGCCAAGATGTCATGCTGGTAGTTACACTTCAGGGTTACCCAGAGAGACAAACAAGCAGATGTCAGGTCAAAACAGTGTAATTTATAGAAATATCACGAATAATGTACAGTACATTGTCAACCACACCAACAAAATACCCTCCTTAGGTTTCCTTCTTTCACACCCCCAAACTACTTCATATATCATCTTTGCTTCTGCCACTGGTTTGGATGGGGCCTACCTTGCAGTGGGACCAATTGGCCTTGGAGGACTGGCCAGGCAACTCAGGGAGGCAGGAGGGATTAGATGGGCCGAATATATAGAGGGTGTTCTTGACAGAGGCAGACCAACCGTCTGTGGAAGGAACATCTGAGGGTCAGAAAGTAGTCATGTTGGAATGAAAACATGCGCGCTGGTTCAAATATAAGTAGTGTTGATTTGGGATTTACCGTATGCATTCTCAACTCATGTATGTATGGAGATTTGCGTCCAGCATTACTTTAATCTTGAGAATTATGTCACCCATCCGTGAGTTTCATCTCTGTTGGCTGTACATTCAGTCATAGTATGTAATCTTATAAGATAGTGACATTTGCCCCTGTATTGAGCTTAAAATTAATGAGAGGCCGATTGACATAAACAGGTTGTATTAAAATTGCGTTCCTTGGATCACTAATTTCCCCTCTTAAAGCACTGTGTATCTTATCTGGTGGAGGATTTTAACATCTTTGTATGAGTCAGCATTTGAACTTTTGCTGGACTGAAGCAGCATCTTAATTCCAGACAAATTCTGAAAGTGCTCGATAGTTTTACAAATGCAGCATTCTAATGTCATATCTGGGCACAAATTGCACTCATGAAACTTTTTTGCTGCACAGCACTGGCACTGATTCTTAGTATCTGCTGCATGGCCTATTCTTTGTGTTGGCTTGGCACTTGACTTGATGTGTCTTGTAAACTGGAGAAATTCTGTTGCTCTTCAGTGATAAATTTGTCTTTTAATTTCAGGATTCATCTATAATTACTCCTGGTCTCTGTTTCCAGCATAATCTGAACAGCTTTCTACAAAGACAAATATTCATTGCACTGTAATATATCTAAAAAAGCATTGTCAATGACTATAGCAACAATTGATATAACAATTGTTCTAGAACACCTCCGCTCAGTTCGCACTAAACAACTGCACCTCCCAGTCACGAACCATTTCAACTTCCCCTCCCATTCCTCAGACGACATGTCCATCCTGGGCCTCCTGCAGTGCCACAATGATGCTACCCGAAGGTTGCAGGAACAGCACCTCATATCCCGCTTGGGAACCCTGCAGCCCAATCGTATCAATGTGGACTTCACAAGCTTCAAAATCTCCCCTCCCCCATCCGCATCCCAAAACCAGCCCAACTCATCCCTGCCTCCCTAACCTGTCCTTCCTCCCACCTATCCCCTCCTCCCACCTCAAGCCCCACCCCCATCTCCCACCTACTAGCCTCATCCCGTCCCCTTGACCTGTCCGTCCTCCCTGGACTGACCTATCTCCTCCCTAACTCCCCACCTACACTCACCTTTACTGGCTCCATCCCTGCCTCTTTGACCTGTCTGTCTCTTCTCCACCTATCTTCTCCTCTATCCATCTTCTATCCGCCTTCCCATCTCTCCCTATTTATTTCAGAACCCCCTTCCCTTCCCCCATTTCTGAAGAAGGGTCTAGGCCCGAAACGTCAGCCTTCCTGCTCCTCTGATGCTGCTTGGCCTGCTGTGTTCATCCAGCTCTACACCTTGTAGTATCTAATGAATTCTAATTTTGAAACCTGATAATCGTAGTTTTCCTTGTAATCTGTAGAGATCTATCTAATAGAACATAGAATCCCTACAGTGTGGAAACAGGCCATTCGGCCCAACAAATCCACACCGACACTCCAAACAGCATCCCACCTAGACCCATTCCCCTACCCTTTCCCTGTAACCTTGCATTTCCCAAGGCTAACACACCTAATCTACACATCGCTGAGTTGATTCAAGGGATTTCCACTGGATGCCGAACATGTTGGTTAAATCAACATCTTTCAATAATTGAATCTGTTCTTGAAACAAAGTAATTGATAAAACTTGAAGAAATTCATGGTATCTGTGCCTTCTATTATGTTTTTGAAATTTCTGATGTCACCAGCCATAGATCCTATTGAATATAAGAGTATGTTTCTTTGTTCAGCCTGTCATTTAGTATTTAAATTTGAAGCAATTTCATACTTTCAGGATTGTTTCTCCTGAGGTGGCCAATTCTATGTTCTATTTAGCCCATCTCTGATCATAAATTTTGCAGGTATTTCTCCTGCCATGTCTGTCAATAAGTCCTTAAGAATTTAATCCTCTTAATTTAAAGCTTTTAAATTCATGTATCTCAATGCTAATGCAGCCTCTTTGCTGTGAATACTTTTGCTTTCGTATAGGGAAATCCTGTTTTATTTTCCTTGATCTTAAAGCTTATAAATTATGCAGCACAACAATGCTATACTGTTTTAGGCACAGAGGAACATAGGCCATTCACCCTCTCGAGCCTGCTCCACCCTTCAGTAAAATCATGGCTGATCTGTGGCCTAACTCCATATCCCTTGAAGCCATTGCTTTATAACAATTCATCTATCTCAGCTTTAACTTTGACTATTGAATTAGCATTGACTGCCACTTAAGGAAGAGAGTTCCACACCTCTACCAGTCTTTTTGTGTAGAAGTGCTTTCTAACATCTCCCCTTAAATGGCCTGGTCCTAATTCTTAGACTATTTCCCTGGGTTCTAGAATCTTCAGCCAGTGGAAATAGTTTATCTTTATTTACATTGTCCTTCCCTGTCAATATCCTGAAGACCCCACTTGGATCTCCATTTGACCTTTTAATTTCTAGAGAGTAAAGTCCTAATTTTTCTAAACCTTTAAATATGATTTAACTCCTCAAGTCCAGGTATTGTCCTTGTGATACTGTGTTGAGCTCCCTCCCTCTCTTAAATCTTTTAATTAAGTAGCAACGTTGTACATATGTACTGCTTATTAAGTGGTTTCCTGTGATTTTGTGGTCAACGTCAAGGGTTCTTGCCTTCAGCAGCCAAAATGGATGGCTTCACACATTCCAAGGGCTGTTACACAACACATGTCCTTTCCTCACTTTCTCGAAATTAAGCCCTGTGTTTGCTGCCGTAATAAATCCTTCCTGTCAGAACCGTGGTTTAAGTTATGAGACTCCTCTTTTTTTTGCCATCTCAAAAGTCTTCTAAGTTTCTTATTCTGTTAGACTCTGTCTGCTTTAGCTGTGAAATTGTCTCTTTTGTTATCGTAATTCTGTTTCACCACATTTCCAGAGCTATGACTTTGGTAGGCAGTACTCCTTGCTTGATTTTTTTACGTTTCTTTGTAGTGTCTGTTTATTAAGCTGGTAACACTCTGTGAGCTGTACGTGTTCCTTTTTGTACTTCCAACCTTCTCAGCATGATTTTATAATCTAAGATTTCTCTTTCCTGTTGTACAATAGGGGTTTTTAACTTCACTCACAGAACGCAGCCTCCATCTAGAAACGATACTGCATTTTCATGCTTCCTGATGGAATCTGGAAATCAGATGCAAATAACTTTTAAGCTTGTTGCAATCAACATTATTTCTTCTGTGCTTTTTATCAGTTCGGAAGAGAAGACCTTAGTCTGTAATAGTGAGAACTACCGATGCTGGAGTCAGAGACAGCACAGTGTGGAGCTGGAGGAACGCAGCAGGCCAGGCAGCATCAGAGGAGCAGGAAAATTGGCATTTCAGCTCGGGACCATTCTTCATCAGCTTTCTGCTCCTCTGATGCTGCCTGGCCTGCTGTGTTCCTCCAGCTCCACACTGTGTTCTGTAATGTTGTTTTGTCCCTGTTGGTCTTCTTGCACTTTCCTGCTGACTATTTATTCAAGAGATTGCAACTACGTGTGGAGTTTGGAAAGTAGTGAATTTTTTACAGTCATAAGCTTGATATTTCCTCTGGAAATTTCTTCTCCTGGGTCCAATAAATGTTCTCACCCCTGCAAACTTGCAATGTTAAGCGATGCCCACAGCTGATCACTATGTGATGTTTGTGAGTGGATGGATACAGCCGCCATTCCTGCTTCACTGACTGGATCTAAGGGCCAAATTGCTTTATGGTGATAGATGAACAACAGCCATAACAAGATGCTGTTCATTGCATAGTAGCAATTAGGCACAAGTTACACTTCCATGGGGTACGAGTCTCACTGGCTCAGCCAAAATTCACTGCCTCTTCCTAATTGTCCTGAGAGTGCTATGAGTCAACCACATTGCTATGGGTCTAGAGTCATATGTAGTCCAGACCAGGTAAAGATGGAAGATTTCCTTCCCTGAAGGACATTGGTGTACCAAATGAATTTTACATCAATTGACAGTAGTTTTATGGTCACCATTAAACTACCTTTTCTTTTAAATCCAGATTTTTAAAAATTAAATTCAACTTCCACTGAAATCCAAAGTGATATTCAAAATAATGTCTTCAGAACATTAGCGTAATGTCCTGGATTATGAGCCCATTATTGTTACTAAGGCAACTGAGTGACATAGGTGGTACATCAGTCCACTTTCAGATCAAGAGCTATTTTCCCAATTATCCCACCCAATATGATGATGACGCAGTGTCCAACATTAACTCTTTCAGAACCATTACCCCACACTATACTCCCAGGACTTTTTTCTAGGAGTCATGACCATTTGCAAAATTGAAAATTTTTTCACATTCTAATAATTTATAGTACCATGAATTATGCTGTCGTAAGAATTGTCATTTACATTTTCATGTTTTAGTGTCGGATTCTAATTAGTGGCTCATTAATACTTCATCCAAGTGAACAATATTTGTGTGTCAGCCTCGGCAATAGGAGTTCCAGGCTTTTTCATTATAGTGGGCAGTGTTGTTTGGTTGCATTAACACAGGAACTCCGCTCTTTAATGCTCAATAGACTTTGCCTCTTTGTCCTTTCCTGAAGCAGCCATACTGAGGTCAATTCAAGATGTTCTCCTTCTATTCCAGGCAATACTCCCTCAAACCCTGCCCTTGCCTCACCCATCATCAGTCAATTCAGAAATGATATTCAGCTTTTCTAAATGATGACTGTTATTAAATCTTGCTTTTTTTTTAAAGAAGTAGGGCAAAAACATTTGAACCTGACATTTAAGGATGATCAAAAGCTGAAGGGTTGGCAGGTTCTCAGAGAGCTGTCTCTGTTTAATCTCTAGATTTATGCTAAGCCAGATGGGACTGGGTCTTAATCTATTTGAATCAGCAAAGTGAAAAAAAAAATGACAAAATCGCAAACTGAGACACTATTTAGGTTACATGTCCTATAGGATTTATTCGAGGTCTTCAGTCAGGTCAAACATTCCTTGAATCAATAGGGGCTGTTTTTAATTATTTTAAATGTACTATATGACGTACAAATGTAATTTACTTTGGCTCAAGATATTTTGCTCAAACTGAATAAGAATTTAGACTTAATTTTCATAATTTTTTGTGGTGATTGAATCTATTGCTTGTGACATAGCATGCAAGGGTCTTAATCCCTGACATGCAGTTTAAAACTATTCCATGAGTAACAGATTCCCAGAAACAATTTCAGCTGCTGAAATATGGAGTCATTCCATCAAAGAACTGATTAAATACTAGTCTGGTATTGAGACTGGTTTCATGTAATGCTTAGCGTTTAAGTCAGAAACCAAATTGTCAATGGCAGATATTGACAGCCCTGTTGGTTTTTGACCAGAGATATTTAACAGTGTAGAAATTTTTCAAAGAGTGTGATTTGCAACTTCTAAGAACAATATATATTGCAAAGCCATTTTAAAAATGTTGCCCTAGATTACTTTTAAGTTTCTCTTTAAAAAATATGTTCTTTTCTTTTCCCAAAGACACTAAATTTTGATGACAGCTGAACACAGGGGTCCTCCATCATTTTCCCCAAATTGCCAGAAGGTATCACACCTTAGTTAGACCCTCTTTTCACATGTGCATAGGCAGCTACATAGCCAGGGATGGATGATCAGGGCAGGATATTGGATGGTAGTTATTACAATGGTAATTGCATAATCTCAGACGTTCCAATTACTTTTGTGCGGCATTACCCAACCTCCACTCGTAACATGTGAGCCCCTGAATCAAAATATTTTGGAGTTAAAGCCTCACTACTGAACTTGAGTACAAAACAAAGATTGACCTCTCAGAGCTGATCTCTCAGAGGTACTGCCCATTTGGCTGAGTTGCTGCACTGGACCTCATTGGCATGTCCACATGGTTAGGTAATCAGTACCTCAGTGCCACCTGGAGTATAGTATTTATTATGATCAACATTGTCCTCTCAAGCCAATAAATGATCCTTCCAATAATTTGTTGTAGGTGTGTAACGTAACTGCCGCCCTTGTGATATAATAGTGATTCCAGTGCACCCTACATATCAATAAAAATATGCAATGTTTTGATTTATCTGTTGGATTGAGATTTTTCTGTTTTACAGGCCAAATAGGGAGCCTTTCATTCTTCTACCTTTGTGAATAAATATGAAGCACATTGTGGAAGTTAATTGGGTGGGTGGAACCAATCTTAACGGTGATTTATGAAAGCACTTTGATGGATTAATCGTTTTTTGTTCTAGATTTTCTCATGTAGCTATTGTGCCACAGGGAAAGTTATATTCCCCACTTCTTCAAGGGTCCTTAATATGAGATTGTCAATTTATTATCGATTTTTGTGAGAAAGTGGGAATTTCCAGAGAGACTCATTTCATGTAGGATTCTTCAAACCATCAGGGAGAGCAATCATCCTGACATTCTGATCTTGAACCAAATCCAAATTCTAAAGGTGAAATTATAGTCTGCCTGCTCTGTATATCTACAAAATGAATTTCAATTGCTAAAGGGAATTTAAAAGCAATACTGCAAACAGCAGAGGAAGCCACGTGGAAGAATTCATACAGAGTAATCAGCACAATTTCCGAGAACAACATAAGACCATAAAACTTTAATAAATAGGTTGTGCTAAGCTTAAATAGGTGCAATTACAACAAAAGCAGGGTACAGCTGGATGGACTACTGAAGCAGTTTAGCAGCAAAGACATTGAGAAACAATGGCAGACTTTTAAGGAAATCTTTCATAGATCACAACAAGGACACATTGCATTGAGGAAGAAGGATTCTAGGCAGCGGATAAGTGAACCATGGTTAACCTGGGAATTTAAGGGTAGCATTAGCTTGCTGGAAAAAAAAACATACAATGCATCAAAGATTAATGGTAATTAGAGAGCTGGGGGAATTCCAAAACGAACAACAAAAAAAAACACAGAAAGAGGTGGGAGAAAATAAACTTTACAAGTAATATCAAGAAGGACAGCAAGAGCTTCTTTAACTATATAAAAAGGGAGAAAGAAGCAATAGCGATTGAGGCTGGGGAAATAATAATCGGGAAACCAGGAAATAGCAGAGGAGTTGAATGGATACTTTGCATCAGTCTTCACAGTAAAACACACCATCTGCATCCTAAAACCTACTGAATGTTCAAGGGTAAAAGGGGGACAGGAAGTAAATATAATAAATAAAATGTGCTGGATAACTAATGGGATCAAAGACAAATTAGTCCCGTAGATCTGATGGAATGTATCCTAGGATATTAAAGACAGAAGGTGCAAACATATCTTGCAGGAGTACGTAGATTCTGGAAAAGTCTCAGAGGATTGATAAGGCTGACAATTTAACACCTGTATTTAAAAAGGGGAGACAAATAAAAAAAACATGTAATTGCAGGCCAATAAGCTTAACATCAGTTGTTTGGAAAATGTAAAGGATGTAATAGTAGATCATTTAGAGATATATATTGTGATAAGCAGAGTTAACATGGCTTCATGAAGGGAAATTATACCTGATGAGAATTCTTGAAGAGATAACAAACAGGATACTTACAGGGAAGCAGTGGATAAAATATATTTGGTTTTCAGAAGACATCTCATAAGCAGCCACAGATTAGGCTACTTAATAAGCTAACAGCCAATGCTGGTGCGGGTAATGTATTAGCATGGATAGATGATTGGATAACTGATAGAAGACAGAATTGAGATAAGGGAGGCATTTCAGAATGACAAGAAATAACTAGTGGTGTGCCACAGGGATCAGTATTGGGGGCAGATTTATATACAATACATATTAATGACTTGGAGGAGGAACGTGAATGCACTATAGCCAACTTTGTAGATGACACAAAAATAGCTGGATGGCCAAGTGAGGAGAGTGACACAAAGAGTCTGCAGAGGTATAGAAAAAATCCCTACAGTGTGGAAGCAGGCCATTTGGCCTATCAAGTCCACACCGCACCTCAGAAGAGCATCCAGACTGACACCCCCTTCCCCATCACCCTGCATTTCCCATGGCTAATCCACCTAGACTGCACATCCCTGCACATTATGAGCAATTTAGCATGGCCAATCCACCTAACCTGCAGATCTTTGGACTGTGTGAGGAAATCAGAGCATGCAGAGGAACCCACGTAGACATGAACAGAATGTGCAAACTCTACACAGACAGTTTTCTGAGGCTGGAATCAAACCTGGGTCCCTGGTGCTGTGATATAGCACAGCTAACCACTGAGCCACTGTGTTATGATAAGTTAAGTAAGTTGACAAAAACTTGGCAGGTGGAATATAATGTGGGGAAATGTGAGTCAAGAGTTGTACAGCATGGAAACAGACCCTTCGGTCCAACTTGTCCACACCAACCAGATATCCTAAATAAATCTAGTCCCATTTAGCAGCATTTGGCCCATACCTCTCTAATCTCTTCCTATTCATATACTTATCCAGATGCCTTTTAAATGTTGTAATTGTACCAGCCTCCACCACTTCCTCTGGCAGCTCATTCCATACACGCACCACTCTCTGTGTGAACAAGTTGCCCCTTAGGTCCCTTTTAAATCTTTCCTCTCTCACCTTAAACTTATGCACTCTAGTTTTGGAGTCCCTCACCCTGGGGAAAACACCTTGACTATTCACCCTATCCATGCCCCTCATGATTTTATAAACCTCTATGAGGTCACCCCTCAGACTCTGACACTCCAGGGAAAATAGCTCCAGCCAATTCAGCCTCTCCCTGTAGCTCAAATCCTTCAACCCTGGAAACATCCTTGTAAATCTTTTCTGAACCCTTTCAAGTTTCACAACATATTTTCTATAGCAGGGAGATGAGAATGGCATGCACTATTCCAAAAGTGGCCTAACTAATGTCCTGTGCAGCCGCAACATGACCTCCCAACTCCTATACTCAATGCACTGACCAATAAAGGCAAACATACCAAATGCCTTCTTCACTATCCTACCGACCTGTGACTCTACTTTCAAGGAACTATGAACCTGCACTCCAAGGTCTGTTTGTTCAGCAACAGTCCCCAGGACGTCAGCATTAAGTGTGTAAGTTCTGCCCTGATTTGCCTTTCCAAAATGCAGCACTTCACACATTTATCTAAATTAAACTCCATTTGCCACTCCTTGGTCCATTGGCCCATCAGATCAAGGTCCCTTTGTACTCAGAGGTAACCTACTTTGCTGTCCACTACACCTCCAATTTTGGTGTCATCTGCAAACTTACTAACCATGTCTCCTAGGTTCGCATCCAACCCATCTATATAAATGACGAGAAGCAGTGGACCCAGCACAATATGCACTTTGTCAGGAAGAATAGAGGAGCGGAATACTATTTAAATGGAGACCGACTGCAAAAAGCTACAGAACAGAGGAGGCCATTCAGCCTGTCCTGTGCCTGCTAACTCTCTGTAAGAGCAACTCTGCTCATCCCCTTTCTCTCTCCTTTCTTATAGCCCAGCATGTTTCTGATCTGTAGTTGCTTATCCAATTCCCTTTGAAAGCTACAGCTGAACCTCCGTCCACCACACTCTCAAGGAATGCATTCCAGATTCTAACCATTTGTAGCATAAGAATATTGTTCCCATTTTTTGTCATTGTTTCTCTTGCCAGTCACATTAAATATACCCATTATACTTACTCATTACAAGGAAACATGTTGTTCAGCTGTTTCATACTCAGTGATAAATAATACTTGTAACAATTCATCAAATCTGAGATGTGTTTGTGTAAATGATGAGTCATAGGCTGGAATCCAATTGAAAGATTCAGTTGTACATCTAATAGGTAGAAATGAGTCAGGTACCTAATGTCTTGTTAACTCCTCACAATGAAAGAATATCCAAAAAGAGAAAAAAACACAGATCCTGAAAACCCAAAGGTCACTGTTGGAGAGTTTGTGTAACGTTTGTGCCCTTCAGCGAGAGTTTGTGATATCAATGAAGACTTCGACTTTGCGGGGTTCATGATGGACACATCTGTGCCCTGAAACAATAATTCCTCAAATCCCCAATTCTTCATCCCTGCACCTGCAGCTCAATTTCCCAGTAAGACATAGAGAACTCTACAACAAAAGAACATCAAATCAACGCCATGGTTTTGAAAGTTGGAAGAATTTTGAGATTGAAACAATAAGCCGAACTTAGAGTTGTCATCATACTGGCACTAATTCAGTTCTTGTTAAACCTACAGCAAAAATGAAACTTTATGTCAAGGTTGTCAGCAAGTATTGAAGCTGTTTCTTATAGGTGAACAGGAATGAACAACTGCAAGGATAATTACATAAATCAATGAGTGTTTAGATAAAGATTATTGCAGAACTGCCAGAAGCATTGGTTTGCTTTGATCTGTAGGGCACACCCTCATCTTCTTCAAAGTCAAAACCAATGTGCGTATTTTCTCTGTAAGTGCACAGTTGCAGTAGTGTGAGCTGCATTTTGTCTTCAGTAGGGCATTTGTATCTGTTAAGGCAATGCTTATATCATTTCCCTTAGCATAAAAATAAGATGTGGGTAATGTGGTTATGAAGAATCCAACAGAACATTTATTACAGCTCACTGTTATGCTCAAACATTGGATTTACAGACACAGAAATGTCTGGGCCAGTATTAAGTGATTTGGTCACCATGAGTAGCTTGCTTCCATCAGCATGTCATGCTTCAAGTGGTCCTAGGTAAGATGAGTCATTTGTACCCTCAGCTCATATGGTATGATATGGTAATGATATTATGAGAATCTCCCTTCAAATTTTATTGATGGGTGAGAATATACGTACAAATAGATTCAAGAACAGCTTCTTCCCTGCTGTTATCAGACTTTTGAATTGACCTCTCAAATGTTAATGTTGATCTCTCTCCCTGCATCTTGTCTGTGGCTGTAACAATCTACTCTGCACTCTGTTCTGCTACCTTATGTACTTTGTACGGTACAATCTGCCTGTAGAGCCCGCAAACAACACATTTCGCTTTACTATAGGAGTGATTGAATTGACTGGATTTCTACTCTCTGCAGTTTATAGGGATGAAACACAACCTCATTGAAATGTAGAAAACTCTTGGATAGGTTGATGAGATGCTGTTTCCCTGGCTGGAGGGAGAACAAAGGTGTTGCAATCTCTGGATAAGAGATTGACTATTTGGGACTGAGGAGAAATGTCTTTATTGAAAAGGTCATGACTCTCTGCAATCTTTACACCAGTGAGTTTTGGATCCTTTCCTTTGCCATGTCCTCTCTCTCTCTCTTGCTTCAATAAATACTCTACTGTCCTATTGATTAAGTTGGAGTTTCCTTTGTGCTTGGTGGCTATGACACTTGGAAAACAGTTGCTCTGAGCTTTCATAAGTTATTTCAAGGTACATGGGGCTAATGGAGATTAAAAAGTCAAATAAGAGTGTCTCATGTTTATTGTAATTTCGGTTACACTACAGAGAAGTCAAACTACAAAAGTGCGGTTTCAGTGCCATGCTTAACCATATTGGAAAGCCCAAAACAACAAATAGTCAAACCTTTTTTAGCGCAAATATATTTTGAGCATTAATTTTTTATGAAGACGAAAACTAAGGTTGATTTTACCTTCAGATCTAAAACACTGGTTGGTAATTTACAGTTGAGATAGACACAAAAAGTCCTTGCTGGATTCCAATTCAGATTTGCCTCTCAATATTTCATCCTGGCTTGGGAACTTTCACAGCCAACTTTCATAGAAGGTTCAGGTTCTCCCAGACAAATTTCTGGATTTTTTTTGAGGAAGTCATGAAAACTAGAGGACACTGTGTGCCTGGACTTCCAGCATATGCGTGGGATCATAGGCACCTTAATTATTGATGTATTAAAACCCATGGATTCTTGTTATGGCCTTCACTGCTTCACATTTATCTAAATGTTCAAAATCACAACGTTAAGATGGTCAAATTTGCAAACACCACTGGATTGGGATGGCAGGTTATAGGTTTTTTTTATGGAAGGATGAGTTGAATGGTCTCCCTCATTCATTTGGGGTCTTTTATGCTCAAAATAAATCAGTGACGATAATGATTTTGGAAATATAAACATGGCTATTTTTTAAAAACAAAGGTTTTGAAAACATTTCTAACATAAAGGTGTAAATATCAAAGTTATGTAAAATTTTGACTTCCTTCCTCCTCATTCTAAAGTTAATTATGACCATTTGTAAACAAAACAAGGAATAGATCTCTTCTTTAAGGCTATAAATTACAAGATTTAAATCCAAGATCCAGAGATTAACTGAAAATTATTTCTAAGATTAAACTGATACTGAAATACAAGTTATTAGTAAGCATCCTTGATGCCTGTTTGTACATGTAGCCACAAAGGTAGTTAGTAACAAAATAATTTGATTAATTTGTGCACTTAGCCATACAATCTGATCTGAGTCCATAATGTCCATGTGTACAATTGTTCTTTTGACCAAGTAACATGACCACAACAGAACATTTTACAAAGCTTTAAGAATAATTTTGAACAATTTAAATATATGCTGTTTATACGATTGTTTAGTGAGAACTGCAGTGATGCAATGCAACAATAAATAGGCTTACAGCACTCAACATGCAGTTTCAGCAAGATGCACTGGTCCAACTAATGAAGCATATATTTTCACCAGATTACACCAATATTTTCCAAACTATACACAGTAATTTAATTTATTTTCAACTTTTCAACCATTTCTCAAAATCTCCTGAGAGATTGGATCATTCTTAAATGCTTATCAAACTTAGTCGTACATTTCTCAATAGAAAGGAGTAGGATGGTGTAGTGATGAAATTGTTGGTCAGATAATCCAGAAACCTGGATTAGTAATGAGCTCCAATTTAGGGATGTGAATTCAGATCCTTAATAAAACATGGGAAGTGTGGTGGATGCTTGTAACAATAAAAAGTGTGAATGAAGTTGTGGGATTGTCATAAAATCCCAACTGATTACTGTTGTTCAGTGATGGTAGGCCGCTGATTTTTACCATGTGTCTGACCTCTGACATTACCATGTGGTTGTATCAAACCACTATAGTGAGACCATCACCACCTACTCAGGGAAAACAAGTGATGGCTACTAAATGCCAGCTTGGTCAGAGATTCTTACATCTGAAGAACGATGTTTTAAAGGTTGGAAGATCTTGCACATATTCTAGTTGTTGACATGTAGCACTTTAAAATGTACTCCCTTTCAAGATTAGCTTACAGTCACAATAGGTTCGACAATGGAAAGATCAGTCCTCGCAGAGTTGGTGTTAAACCTCAAGTTTTGAGCTTGATTGCCTCTCTTTTGGCTTCTGTCTTCAATCCACGCCTGCCTGTAGGGAGGAGATATACAGGGAAGGGGTTGTGCATGGGTGACCCTTCGCCTTTTGCACATATCCAGCAAGGATTTAAGTTCACCTCGGAAATTTGCATTAAGCCAGCAATAGATGAAGGGGTTGTAGCAAGTACTACTCATGGCGAACCAATGGAAAGCAAAGTATATGGCATTGTTGGTGTTGATGGCCTTGCTGGAGATGAGTACAATATAACAGTTGAGGGGAAACCAACAGACAGCAAACACTACCACCACGAGCATCAGCATCTTCAGGGTCATTATTTTCTTCCGTCTGTGGGCAAAATACTGCTCTACAGTGATGTCTCCAATGGCATTCCTCAACCACAGCTTCTTTGCCACTGTTGTGTAGGCTACAGTTATAATCAAAAGTGGCAAAACATACAGGAGAATGAAAGTAGACAAGTCCATGTACTTCCAGTACAGATCAGCTGGCTGCGGAAAATTGTGGAGACATAAACTTCGCACTTTTTCTTTCCTGGAACAAAAAATAGATGTGTGATTTCTTTAAAGGTGAGGAAGTAGGCAGTAGCACAACATGGCGGTATCTTATGAGCCACCCATTCTACGGTGATTGAACCCATTGATCTCAAATAAATTTCTGTCCACAACGAATGTTCACACCAATGTGACTTCAAATCTCTATTCACGTGATCACAGGATGCTGCTGAATGGAAATGAGAATCTGGGCTGTCAACAATGCTTTTAGCTCTAGTTCTAAGCTTTGATTAGTGAGCTACTCACTGATTACTCTACATAACATTGTTCAATTAGTGTCAACTAGTGCCATGTGTCAGCCTTAGCACAGAGGCAGAACTCTCACTCAGAGGCTGTAGGTCCAGCTCCCAATGTAGACACTTGAGAAAATAACCTAGGCTGATGGGGGGCCATACTTTCTTTTCGATGGAATGTTGAGTACAGGCTGTCATCGTGGTAGAATTTGAAGAACAGCAGTGCAGTTTTCCCAAACCTTTGTCCAACATTTACCACTCAAATGACATCTAAAATAGATAATCTGGTAACTGATTTCATTGCTGTTAGCGATATCTTGCCTGTGTTTAACTTGCCTGCATGTTTTCTGCAATATTGACAACACTTCAAAAGGGCAAAATTGGTTGTGCAGTGCTTTGAGATGCCCAGAGGTTGTGAAAGCTGCTATATAAAATAAAATATTTTCAGTGTGTCACCTTAAGAGCACTTTAAAATCTGTTTTCAAATTCTGTCCGCTCCAGTATTCATCTGAAAACATTAATTCCTTGTTGGTGTACAAGTTCTGGGGAACTAGGTGCCATCATCCAGTTAATTTTGTTTATGCGTGAGCCTAGATCACAATTAACAATAAAGAGGGTATTTAGCCAAATCCAAATCTGTTCTCTACTCTCCAAATCATGTGTGTGCATGTGTTTGCTTTCCAGGAATGCTACCAATATGGCTGTAACATAGGCATCAATCTGGCAATGTGCAAAATTGTCCACATCTGTTCTGTACACAAAAAAATCAGGTCAAAGCCAATGTGGCCATTTACTGACCCATTGGCTTTCTCTCAAACATCAAAGTTACAGAAGGTTTTGTAAACACTGTTGTCCGGCCACACTTACAAAACAATGTTCTGCCTACTAATACTCAATTTACATTCAACTCACTTCAATGTTGTGGCCATTTCGGAGACATGGATAGAGCAATGTCAGGAATAGATGTTCCAGGTTCCAGGGTTTAGATCTTTCATAAAGATCAGGGGAGGTGGTAAAAGAGGGGAAAGTGTGGCTTTGTTAGTCAAGGACAGTATAACGGTGGCTGAAAGAACTTTTGACGAGGACTCGTCTACTGAGGTGGTATGGGCTGAGGTCAGAAACAGGAGAGGAGAGGTCACACTGCTGGGAGTTTTTTATAGGCCTCCGCAAAGTTCCAGGGGTGTGGAGGAGAGGACTGGCAAAACGATTCTGGGCAGGAGTGAAAGAAACAGGGTGGTCATTATGGGAAACTTTAACTTCCCCAACATTGACTGGAAATGCTATAACTCTAATACGTCGAATGGATCAGTTTTTGTCCAATGTGTGCAGGATGGTTTCCTGACACAGTATGTCGAAGGGCCGACAAGAGGGGAGGCCACACTGGATCTGGTACTTGATAATGAACCAGGCCAGGTGTTTGATTTAGTGGTGGGTGAGCACTTTGGAGAGAGTGACCATAATTCGGTTACGTTTAGTTTAGCGATGGAAAGGGATAGGAACATGCCACTGGGCAACAGTTATAGATGGGGGAAGGGCAATTATAATGCGATTAGGTGCGACTTAGGAGGGATAGAATGGGGTAGCAAAATGCAGGGGATGGGGACAATCGAAATGTGGAGCTGGTTTAAGGAACAGATATTGCGTGTCCTTGATAGGTATGTCCCTGTCAGGCAGGGAGGAAGTGATAAGGTAAGGGAACCTTGGTTTACAAAAGAAATTCTATCTCTTGTTAAGCGGAAGAGGGAGGCTTATGTGACATTGAGACGAGATGGTTCAGATGAGGCGATGGAGAGTTACAGATTAGCGAGGAAGGATTTAAAGAGAGAGTTAAGAAGAGCAAGGAGTGGACATGAGCAGTCATTGGCAGATAGAATAAAAGAGAACCCTAAAGCTTTCTATAGCTTTGTGAAGAATAAAAGGATGACTAGGGTAAGAATAGGGCCAGTCAAAGACAGAAGTGGGAAGTTGTGTGTGGACTCTGTGGAGATCGGAGAGGTGCTAAACGAATATTTCTCATCTGTTTTCACTCGGGAAAAGGAGAATATTGTAGAGGAGAAGACTGAGATACGGGCTATTAGACTTGAAAGGATTGAGGTCAGTAAGGAGGACGTGTTATCAATCCTAGAAGGTGTGAAGGTAGATAAATCCCCTGAGCCGGATGGGATTTTTCCGAGGATTCTCTGGGAAGCTAGGGAGGAGATGGCGGAGCCTTTGGCCTTGATCTTTGAGTCATCATTGTCCACAGGTTTAGTACCAGAGGACTGGAGGATGCAAATGTTGTGCCCTTGTTCAAGAAGGGCAGTAGAGATGACCCAGGTAATTACAGACCAGTGAGCCTTACGTCTGTTGTAGGAAAAGTTTTGGAAAGGATTATAAGAGATAGGATTTATAATCATCTAGCAAGCAACAATTTGATTGGAGATAGTCAACATGGATTCATCAAAGGCAGGTCGTGTCTCACAAACCTCATTGAGTTTTTTCAGAAGGTGACCAAGCATGTGGATGAGGGTAGGGCAGTTGACGTGGTGTACATGGACTTCAGTAAAGCCTTTGATAAGGTTCCACATGGTAGGCTATTGGAGAAAATGCGGAGGCATGGGATTGAGGGAGATTTAGCAGTTTGGATTAGAAACTGGCTTTCTGAAAGAAGGCAACGAGTGGTGGTTGATGGAAGATATTCAGCCTGGAGTCCGGTTACTAGTGGTGTACCCCAAGGATCTGTTTTGGGACCACTGCTGTTTGTCATTTTTATAAATGACTTGGACACAGACATAGGTGGATGGGTTAGTAAGTTTGCAGATGACACTAATGTCAGTGGAGTGGTGGACAGTGTGGAAGAATGTTGCAGGTTGCAGGGAGACTTGGATAAACTGTAGAATTGGGCTGAAAGGTGGAAAACGGAGTTCAATACAGATAAATGTGAGGTAGTTCACTTTGGGAAGAATAACAGGAAGGCAGAATACTGGGTCAATGGAAAGATTCTTGGTAGTGTGGATGTGCAGAGGGATCTTGGTGTCCAGGTACATAGATCCCTGAAAGTTGCCACCCAGGTTGATAGTGCTGTTAAGAAGGCATACGGTGTGTTAGGTTTCATTGGTAGAGGGATTGAGTTCCGGAGCCGTGATGTCATGCTGCAACTGTACAAAACGCTAGTGCAGCCTCACTTGGAATATTGCGTGCTGTTCTGGTCGCCCCATTACAGGAAGGATGTGGAAGCATTGGAAAAGTGCAGAGGAGATTTACCAGGATGTTGCCTGGTCTGGAAGGAAGGTCTTATGAGGAAAGGCTGAGGGACTTGGGTCTGTTCTCATTGGAGAGAAGAAGGCTAAGAGGGGATTTAATAGAGACATACAAGATGATCAGAGGATTAGATAGGGTGGACAGTAAGAGTCTTTTTCCTAGGATGATGACGTCGGCTAGTACAAGGGGGCATAGCTGCAATTGAGGGGTGATAGATTTAAGACAGATGTCAGAGGCAGGTTCTTTACTCAGAGAGTGGTAAGGGCGTGGAATGCCCTGTCTGCCAATGTAGTTAACTCAGCCACACTAGGGGCATTTAAACAGTCCTTGGATAAGCATATGGATGATGATGGGATAGTGTAGGGGGATGGGCTTAGATTAGTTCACAGGGCGGCGCAACATCGAGGGCCGAAGGGCCTGTTCTGTGCTGTATTGTTCTATGTTCTATGTACTATGTTCTATGTTCTATGTTCAGTCCCACGCCTCATAAGAACTTTGGTCCAAACATGGACAATAGAGTTGTGTTCAAGAGTTGAGCTGATATTGACGGTCCTTGATAAAAAGACAGCAATTGGCTTGATCTTGATACCACGAGACCCTAATTAGTCTGATCAGAGATGTTCTTGTACACCTTAGAAGCAAGTGGGATTTGAACATGGGCCTCACCAATAAAGAAAAGAACACCAGATGGTCTCTTAATTACTGATCCCTGGAACGATTCTTGTAAACCTTTTCTGCATGCTGTTCAGTTTGTTCACAAGTGTGGCACCCTGTACTGCTCATGTCTAACTAGCAGCTTGTACAAATTTAGCAGTAACCCCTTGCACCACTACTCACTCTGTAAATAAAGGATTCTGTATATTGCTTTAACTGATTGTTCTACCTGCTCCCGCAGGTAGCACTGTTAAAATAGCACTGTTTATTGTGTATTGTTCCTCCATGTTCTTTTTACCAGAAGGTAGCATTTCACATTTCTGAAATAAAATCAGAAAATGCTGAAAATACTCAACAGATTTGGCAGTATCTGGCCTCTCTGCTTTTCACTCCACAGATGCTGCCAAATCCACCCTGTGAATTGCAATATTTTTTGTTTTAATTTATTATTATGGTAAACTTGGATCATTTGAGAAATATCAACAGCCCACTGCGCTGAATGGTGTCCCAAACTTTAACAACTTGTTCTTGAAGCTCTCTTCCTATTTCCCAATTTTCTCCTCTGTGTCTCCCAAGGATTGGTAATGCACTGAAGATTAGTACACACTTCATGTGTGTAATATTTACATATAACTTATGTAAATTATACTCCAGTTGCATCTGTTCCTACTCATGTGGCAATTTTGTTTGACTGGAGAGAAAATACATGCAGAAAAGAATTGGCATACTCTACACATACTTTCGGATGGGTGCCTGCATCTATAATATAGCGATGAGCTTTCTAGTGCTGGCTAACATTAAGAACATTCTTCCTTAACGCAGCTCTGCCTGACAGTCAAGTCAGGAAATACGTACAATGATATGATGGGAAAAATATACCTCCATGATTCCAGATATTTCTTCTGCATGTTAAAGTTGTTACATTCACCCAATTATTTTTGCTGCAAAGACATGCCAGGTAATGGTATAAGTTAGCCCTATATCATCATCACTTTATGGACATAGGAACTTGTGCCTTAATTTTATGTGACCAACATGATAGCTAATAAAGACCTTTGAGCAAAAATATATGGGATGGTGGAGGTAGTGTGACTCCCCTGGTAAACTCCCTCCATTGTACCTGGACCACCCATGGATGGGGCATCCTCTTTCACTGCCTCCTTGACCTTACTTCTATTAGTAGCTCCTCCAGCAGCAGCATTGGAAAACCTGAGAGCTCTTCCTGCCTTTGAAATCCTTTCCTCTCTAACTAGGTGCTCATGTCAATTCTTGTGACCTTTCACCTGGTGTGGTGTGTTTTCTGAATTACAAGATGCCCAGGATTCTGAGAAATCTGGCACAGTGGCCTGAAGGACAACTGAAATGTGCCTTTGTTAGATGAATAAGTGACTTACTGCTGTCTTAGATATTGAGCTGAATCTTGTATCCTTGTTTTGGCTAACTGTTAATTTTATCGAGTTAACTGCAGTGTTACTCTCTGTGAGGCCTGGCTTGTTTTGTGGCATTATTATACCAAACTTGCCTTTTTATCTCCTTACTATGCCCCTGTGGCGTCCCTCCCAGCTGAATTGTTCTACTCACTGTATCCTAAAGAACTCACAACAGTCGGGATATCCTGGAATAGACCAATATCCCTGAGGACAGTGTCATCTTTAAGAGGCTGTTGTGCACCCAGATGAGCACAGTGACTCCAGAGCTGCACTGAACAGTGCATGACATTTGCCCTCATCACGACAGAGTTGGGAAATTCATGCTCCACTTTGCAGACAGGGAGCGAAGGACCCTGGTGGATGAAGTGGTGCAGAGAAAGGGATGTCCTCTTGCTCCTGGACTGATAGGAATGCAATGCCATTAGCTCTCAGTGACGTTCTATGCATGGCCAGGGTAAATTACAACATCTTCTCTGCTACTTCATAATCGCTGTCTCTGCTACTGGACTCACATTCCACCAAGGCTCATGACCTATCCTTCTCACTCTTACAGGGAACATTTATTTCGCTCACTGTCAACCTCTGCAAACTCCACCCCTTCTAACCTACTCAGGAGACAGTAATGCTTTTCTCTGATCAGCACCAATAGCTGTGGCACCCACTTTAATCGCACTCAATTCCTCATTTTCTCTCATCCTTGGAAGAATGAACTCACAGTGGGGCAGAAATAGCCAAGATGAAAGGGTGGCAGCCCATTATAGAGGTTTATAAAATCATGAGGGGCATAGATAAGGTGAATAGCAAAGGTCTTTTTCCACAAGGTGGGGGAGTTCAAAACTAGGGGCCATACTTTTAAGGAGAGAGGAGAAAGATTTAAAAAGCCAATGAGGAGCAACCTTTTTACAGACAGGGTTTAGTGTGTGGAATGAACTGCCAGAGAAAGTGGAGAATGCATGTACAGTTACAGCATTTAAGACATTTGGATAAGTACATGAATAGGAAAAGTTTGGAGGGAGATGGGCCAAGTGCAGGCACGTGGGACCAATTTAGTGATTCAATCAATCAATTTAGTTTGGAAACATGGTCAAAGTGGACTTGTTGGGCCAAAGGGTGTGTTTCCATGCTGTATGATGCTATGATTCTCCATGGGACTCCTCACCCAATAGAATGAGTGAACACGTCCTTGACCACCATAAGTGGCTGACTGACCATGCCCAAGCTGCTTGACGGATATCAAAGTCTGTGCTTGACATACTGTACCAAGATGCCATCCCTGAAGGCCGTATCTCTCAATTTGGGATTCAATATTGCCACATCTGCGGAAAGAAAGTATTAGGAGCATTGCAGGGCAGCTTCATTCTGACAGTGCTTGTCCAGGTGCACAATGGACTTCTGAAGATGCTGCAAAGGGATGCTGATGAATTCTGGGACATCCATTGTGTGGCGAGTTGTTATGGGAGTGATCCGTGGCAAGCTGGGGCTGGAATTGGACATGACGGACAACACAGGGACTAGGTAGGTAATTCGAAGATATGATGAGAGAACTCAATGGATACCCCACAAAAAAGACTCAAGCAACTAAGTCTTATCCAAAAGAATGTAAGGTACAACCCTGAGAATCAGATCTGGGATCTCTTGTCTGTACAGTTTTTTTTTAATCACACTGAGTAGAGCAACAGAAATGGACCTCTCTAACTTCAAATAACGTTCATCTTACTTTGTGCATCTCCTGCAAGGCTGTAACCTTGTTTGACTTACTTTGTCTAAGCACCCTGTGATCTTTATGTCCTTGTTTGACATGATCTGCCTGTACTGCACACAAAACAAATCTTTTTACTGTGCTTAGGTACATGTGACTGCAATAAATCAAATCAAGTATTTACAGGTCACTCAGGAAAACAAGGAGCTAAATTCAGCATATATTGATATTTACATCTTTATACAGAACAAAGTATATCTAAGTGGTATGGTGCTTCTTCATTTATGTCTTTTAAACCAACTTCCTTGGTCAGGTTATCACCATTCATTGTTTGAACATAACCAAAAATGAAAACAAGGGTGATTATGGTCCAGATTTTATGGACAGTGAATTGATCACAAAGATGTAACAATCTCTGTGATGTAGTATTCTGGTTTAATTCTGGTATCAAGTCAGGGTAAATATCAGGTGTCAAGGAACAGTGCTGTTTATGAGAAGAGTGAGTAGTCAACCACATTGAAGAATTCTCACAGATAACAAATGAAAGTGGAATGCATCAATTAACTTCATATTTAAAACATTTTACACAGAGCAAAGTAAATAGATTGTGTTATACAGATTAAAATTTGAAGCATCTTTAACACATTTAGAAAAAATAATTACATTGAAGAACTATGCATGTTTATCATGATGGAAAACTTTGACATTACACAATTAAAAGCATGATTTTCCAGGTCTCGGAAGATTATTCAACACCAGCTATAATGTAGTACATCACGAAAAACTCGACGGAAATGTATTAGAGACATAACTCTTCAAGCCTTTTGCATTGTGATATTACAATGAAAAAGGAGATGTTCTCGTCAATTCAGTGATTTCTAAAGATTGCAGTCTCCAGTCTCATCAACAGCACATCCAGTGGGGGAGGAGGCAATTGCTGACAGCAGATTCTACACATGTGTAGGTGCTGAAAGTTACAATTAGCTTCACAGGCTAATGATTGCAAGTCTGACAGTTTTGCCTCATCAAATATTAAAAAAAAACCTGACCCGGATTTAAAGGTTAAGTGTGTCTATGTAAAATGTAATAAACTAAAAACAGTAAATATTCCCCGGCTGGCTTCGCTTTCTGCCTCACCTGTATTCAACTCTGAATAACTTCTGGTAGATCGCATGTGGAAGGGAGAAGCAGGTTGCCATGATCCAAATGACAATGATACAGATGACTCCTTTAACCATAGACATCCTGGGTTTCAGTGGGTGCATGATAACCTGTGCAAAACACACAGAGGGGAGTCAGAATGTTCCAACATTTGTCCCAAATGACCTGCGAGTACATATGCAACTTATCATCTGTGTGCACTGCCTCCAGTTTGAGACAAAGTACTTTTGCTCTCTTCAATGTTCTCTCCTATTGTTAAAGATATCATTCAGAGGCACGGTTCCACAGGTGTCAACTACCCATAGGATCCTTTACCCAGTCAATATCCTTCTTGTGTCTGGGAAATGGGCAGCAGCATCCATTTGGCCAGACAGGACATCACAGCCAATGGTCATTAGTAAACATTCATATACAAGAACATACAAACATTGAGGGAAGGCAGGCTCTGAACCCAATTATAAATGACTCCCAAGTACCTGTTTAGTAGCAAGTAATAACAAAATCACTACAGGAAAGAGAGATGTAAGAAGTTATTTCAGTAGTTCTCACAGAGTAAATAAAACTTTGGAGGGAAAAAAGATGTTTTTGTCCCTAGCTATAATATGGAGAGGTCCAGTTAGATTTTTTTTTCTTGCAGAAGCCGGATAAATTAGAAATTGTACTTTTGATGATGTTTATTCTCTTTTCCAATGAGTAGACGTTGCTGGATTTGTTCAGACTTTGCTGATAGACTACATGTCATGGAATGTGTCAAGTACTTCAATAGAGTTTATAATCATTTCGAACATAAAAGGATGCTGCTCGGAATCAGTGATCTAGCTAAACTGTACAGTTATTCAGTCCCCACTTTGAAGAGTATTTATATTGAGCCCCATCAGTGATGACATGTACAAAAAGTTAAACGTGAAAAAAAAATCCCAGCAGGTCTGATAACATTTACAGATAGAAAAAAATGAGGTCTATAGAACTGATTTCTCCTGGTGCCATGCCTTCAGCATTGGAAGGGGTATGGAGATGCTGGGAGGGGCAGATGGTCAGAAAAGTAGGAGAAAATGAATCACATCAAGACAATCTGCTGGTGCCATCCTAATTTCATGGTAATTACCCAGCGTGACAGCAAAGTGGCTCCAGAAAGATGTGGAGGCTTTGAAGAAATGTTTTACCAGGATGTTGCCTGGTTTGGAAGTTATTAGTTATGAGAAGAGATTAGACAAACTTGACTTGTATTCACTTGAATGTCAGAGGCTGAGGACGATCTGAAGCAAGTTTACAAAATTACGACAGGCATGAATAGAGGTTTCAGGTAGAAGGGGGAAAGTTTAAAAGGATATGTGAGTGTCAGGTTTTTTTACACACGGGGTGGTAAGTGTCTGGAATGTGCTGCCAGAGGAGGTAGTGGAAGCAGATACAATAGCAACGTTTAAGATGAATTTTGACAGATACAAGAATAGGCAGGGAATAGAGGGATAGAGATCCACATGGAGGCAAAATATTTTTAGTTTAGAAAGGCATAATGTGTCAGGGCAGGCTTGTTGGGCTGAAGGGCCTGTTCCTGTGTTGCACTGTTCTTTGCTCTTTGTTAAATGGCCCGTTTCGAAGAGGCAGGCAGTCGATAGAGCGATTTAGGTCGATTAGAGTCACCTTTTACCTGAAGACAGAGACAGACTGTGGAGATTGGAAGCTCCTCAAAGGTACTTGCCTTTCAGTGGGTCAATATGAGTCTCTGGATCTAAGCACCAAATGAAAGAGCTGCCATAATGAAAGGCCACAGCTATGGCACAAAGCAATCCTGTGGAGAAGGTGCCCTTTCCAAACTGATAGCCGCAAGGCTAGCTGATGGGCCTCTTCATCATCAAATTTACAGAAGGTATCTGAGGCCATTTCCATGTTAAACGTTTTTGAGACTGCCACTCTACCGCAGCAGCGCTAACCTCCCTTGGTCACCATTTGCTAAGTGCCGTTCTGATTGTGTTACTATGGTAAGGAGAAATTTCCTCAGTAGAGACTGGGGAGCCTGTTGTATTCTCTGCCACTAAAAGCGGTTGAGGCCAAAATACTAGATGTTTCCAAGAAGGAGATAGATACAGTTCTTAAGGCCAAAGAGATCAAAGGGTATAGTAAAGCAGGAACAGGATACTGAGCTGGGTGATCAGCCCTGATCATATTGAATGGTGGAGCAGGCTCAGGCTTGAAGGGAAAAATGGCTTACTCCTGCTCCTATTTTCTACGCCTCCCACGTCCCAACCCTGTCTGCCATTCTTAACGTGGTGACAAGCGTGGAGATAGCCCATGGGGAGATGATGGCCGAGTGATATTATTGCTGTTAATCCAGAGACCTAGGTAATGTTCTGGGGAACCGGGTTCCAATCCCACCATGGCAGATGGTGGAATTTGAATTCAATAAATATCTGGAATTAAGTGTCTAATGATGACCATGAATCTGTTGTTGAGTGTTGGAAAAATCCATCTGGTTCATTTATGTCCTCTGGGGAAGGAAATTGCTGTCCTTACCTGGTCTGGCCTACATGTGACTCCAGACCTACAGCAACGTGGTTGACTCTTAACTGCCCTCTGGGCAATTAGGGATGGGCCATAAATACTAGCCTAGCCAGTGATACCCTCATCCTGTAAATGAATAAAACAAATTACCGGGAGTCCGATGATCAGACAACTGTGCCAGGGCATAGGCTGCGGACCTGATATAGCCATAAAGTTGGGTTCCTGATGTATGCCAGAAAATTCAGCTCTTTGATCAAATCAATGACCTCTAATTAAAACCATGGATGCAATATCCACTTCCTTCAGTGGCAAGGTTGATTGTGAGAAATGTGGGAAAATATGGTGAATTGATGAAAAAATGGAGTTTTGACATTGAGTAAAGAATTTCTGGTTTTCCCCTCATCAAATATTGCAGTGAGAAGCAACTATCATTTTTGCACATACCAGTATGTCACCATTGTTGAAATCAAAAAGATTTGAGACAATATAACCCTTGAAATCTGGACTTTTGATCCTCAGAATGTTATTGTCCCTGTCTATTTTTTTCCACCTATAATATTTGTATCAAACTATCTGACTTCTGTCTGCCTTAGTTGTAAATGAGTGTGTAGATATTTTGTACTTTAAAGGGGTATAATTTAAGCTGCATTGTAGTAATCTGGAACCTTCTTTTCATCTCTGCCAAAAGTAATGTGTGTTATGATAAATAGAGCTATTTTCTGTTAATGATAAAGTCTCATGCGAATTGCTTTTATCCTGAGAGCAATCAGTTGGGCAATTTGGTCATCTTTGCAAGTCTAATTTGGAACTTATGCCTTTTAGTGACAGCTTGTGAAACAGTGGGGCATGATTATTGATGTACTCTTCCCAGTTAAACTGAGACAATCACCTTTAACCTGCCTGTAACTGTCACATTGCTTTGCACTGCAGGGAGACACATGAATCTCAGGCATGGGCACATGATGTATCTTATGGATTTTAGTTTTCCTTTATAGTGTGCATTCACTTTGAACTTACTTGAAGGCTCTGTCATTCTCTGCCTCTGTAGTTTGCTCTGCCTTTTAGCCCATAGACAGAAATGGCAGCTTGTCACATTGTGAGGCACTGAACGATAAAGGGAGTTGGCATGGTGCTGCATGGCACTGTGCTACGTGGTTGTCACATTCACAGCACGTGCCAGCAGTTTATGCAGCAAATACACTGCATATGCTTCAGCCATGAGAGAAAGTCAAAGGGGACCAGTCCTTAGTGAGGCCTAGGGGCATTATGGTCAATTGTTCTGCTCTGTCACACTCCGTCAAGGTGCTCATCATATTCCAGTATGGCAGGCAAGGGGGCAACTTTTCATGCAGTGTGGCAAAGGGTGATACTGAATATGAAGAGGATGGATCGAACAGCAGCTAGTGGCAATGCAGGAGGAGGGTGGTGAGGAGAATCCAGTGAGTGACCAAAGGGGAGAAAGGGGTATTTTATTTCAGATTTCCAGTATCTCCAGAGTTTTTTACTTTCATTTGGACAGAAAGACCATGAAACCAAAAGAAATAGGAACAGGAGTAGGCCATTCTGCCCCTTGAGCCCACTCCACTGTTCAACAGGATCACAGCTGATTCAAAATTCCTAGTAGCTTGTGAGGATGAGGTGAGAGAGAGCCACTGAGTGGACAGACTGCATGAAACAGAGAGAGCTGGTGTCTGTGATGAGAGGTGAGAGACAAATCACAGAAACCCCTACGGTGTGGAAACAGGCTCTTTGGCCCAACAAGTCAACACTGACCTTCACAGCTTCCCACCCAGACCCATCCCCCTATAACTCACCTCATCTATATATCCACACTATGGGCACTTCAGCCTGGCCAATCCACCTAACCTGCACATCTTTGGACTGTGGGAGGAAACCTGCACATACATGGGGAGAATGTGCAAACTCCACACAGACAGTCGCCCGAGGGTGGAATCAAACCCAGGTCCCTAGTGCTCTGAGGCAGCAGTGCTAACCACTGAGCCACCGTACCACCCCATACATGTGCACTGGCTGAGCTGGTGTGAGTGGTGGCCCTTTGAGTGTGAGGCAACATCGAGAAGATGACGGTGCCTACCCTCGCAGAGCACGGAAGATAATTTACCTTTTCACTGCATTGCATAAGAACAGAAAACACTGGAAACATTTAGCAGGTCACTGGGTTTTAGAAGGGTGAGACGGGCTATGAATGAAATGTATAAAATTGGATGAGGGCTGGAGAGAGTCAATGTTGGAGCATGTTTCTCCAATTTGGGGAATCTAAACCACAGCAACACAGTCTCAGAACAGGCCAATTAGGACTGAAATGAGGAAACATTTCTACACTCTAACTGGGCAGCCTGTGGAATTTGATGCCACAAAAGGCTGTGGAAGACAGGCCACTAAATGTTTTCAAGGGAGGGATTGATTTTAATTAGATATTAAAGGCATTGACGGTTTTGGACAGAAACTGAGAATTTGGGTTGAGACAGAGGGATCAGTCATGATAATGTTGAGTGGTGAAGTAGGCCCGAAGGAACAAATGGGCAATTCTGGCTGTTAGTTTCTATGTCAGGCAGCAGCTGTGAAGACAGAATAGAAATAACTATCCACGCAGTGACCTTTCAGCAGTACAGCTTTTCATCCTGAGGATTACACCAATCCAGTTTTTACTGTGGCTGAGTACCAGAAAAGACAACACTAATTAGTTGCTGGTGGAAATGTATGTGGGTGGGCCTCAGTCAAGTTGCAATCAGGCTTCGCTTCTGTGTAAAACAATTTTAATCATTAAGTCTATGCAGAAAACTGCTAAACAGCTTACAAAATGAGGATAAATTCAGCCTGAATGATAAAATGTAAGGGCTTTGTTTTTAAAAATAAATTATGTTTGGACAATTTCTACTTTGTGTGGCACTATCACAGTGCTAAATGGAACAGACTTCGCACAGATCTAACAACTGAAGATTAGGCATCCATGAGGTGCTGTGGGCCATCAACATCAGCAGAATTGTACTCCAGTACAATCTGTAACCTCATGGCCCGGCATATCCCCCACTCAACCATTACCATCAAGCCAGGGGATCAACTCTGGTTCAATGGAGAGTGCAGGAGGGTATGCCAGGAGTAGCACCAGGCTGAAGATGAGGTATCAACCTGGTAAAGCCACCAAACAGGACTACTTGCACGCCAAACAGCGAAAGCAGCAATTGATAGACAGGGCTAAGTGATCTCACAACCAATGGATCACACCTAAGCTCTGCAGTCCTGCCACATCCAGTCGTGAATGGTGGTGGACAATCAAAAAACTCACTGGAGGAGGAGACTCCACAAATATCCCCATCCTCAATGATGGAAGAGCCCAGCACGTCAGTGTAAAAGATAAGAATCATAGAATCTCTACAGTGTGGAAACAGGCCCTTTGGCCTAACAAGTCCACACTGACCCTCAAAGTATCTCACCTATTCTATACATTCCTAAACACTACGGGCAATTTAACATGGCCAATACACCTAACCTACACATCTTTGGACTGTGGGAAGAAACTAGAGCACCCAGAGGAAACCCACGCAGACATGGGGAGAATGTGCAAACTCCACACAGACACTCGCCCAAGGGTGGGATCGAACCTGGGTCCCTGATGTTGTGAGGCAGCAGTGCTAACCACCATGCCACCCCAAACTACTTGTTGGGACATAGTAATTAGAGGTCCCATCAAGATTCAGACTTGGATTGCTGGATTCAATGTCCAGAGTGCTAACCATTACATCATGGAACCAACTGTAAAAGGCTGAAGCATTCGCAGCAATCTTCAGCCAGAGGTGCTGAGTGGATGATCCATCTCGGCCTCCTCCAGTGATCCCCAGCATTACAGATATCACTCTTCAGCCAATTCGATTCACTCCACATGAAATCAAGAAACGGTTGGAGACACTGGATGCTGCAAAGGCTATGGGCCCTGACAACAATCCAGCAATAGTACTGAAGACTTGTGCTCCAGAACTTGCTGCTCTCCTAGCCAAGCTGTTCCAGTACAGTTACAACACTGGCATCTGTGTAGCAATGTGGAAAATTGCCCAAGTATGTCCTGTACACAAAAAGCAGGACAAATCCAACCCGGCCAATTACCGCCCCATCAGTTTTCACTCGATCATCAGTAAAGTGATGGAAGCTGTCATCTACATTGCTATCAAGCAGCACCTGCTCAGCAATAACCTGCTCAGTGATGACAAGTTTGGGTTTCGTCAGGGCCACTCAGCTCCTGACCTCATTACAGCCTTGGTTCAAACATGGACAAAAGAGCTGAATTTCAGAGGTGAGGTGAGAGTGACAGCCCTTGATATCAAGGCTGCATTTGATCGAGTGTGGCATCAAAGAGCCCTAGCAAATCTTGAATCAATGGGTATCAGGGGGCAAACTCTCCAGTGGTTGGAGTCATACTTGACACATAGGAAAATGGTCATAGTTGTTGGAAGTCAATCATCTCAGCTCCAGGATATTTCTGCAGGAGTTCCTAGGTGTAGTGTCCTAGGCCCAACCAACTTCAGCTGCTTCATCAATGACCTTTCCTCCAACATAAGGTCAGAATAGGGATGTTCGTGATGATTGCACAATGTTCAGCACCATTTGTGACACTTCAGACACTGAAGCAGTTCATGTTCAAATGCAACAAAATCTGGACAATATCAAGGCTCGGGCTGACAAGTAGCATGTGACATTCGCGCCACACAAATGCCAGGCTATGACCATCACCAATAAGAGACAATCTAACCACCACCCCTTGACATTAAATGGTGTTACCATTACTGAATACCCCACTATCAACATCCTGGGGGTGACCAGAAACTCAACTGGACTCACTACATAAACACAGTGGCTACAAATGCAGGCCAGAAGCTAGGAATACCTCCTGACTCCTCAAAGCCTGCCCACCATCCACAAGGCACAAGTCAGGAGTGTGATGGAATACTCCCCACTTGCTTGGTTGAGTGCAGCCCCAAAAACACTCAAGAAGCTTGATGCCATCCAGGACAAAGCAGCCCGCTTGATTGGCACTGCATCCACAAGCATCCACTCCCTCCATCACCAACATTTAGCAGCAGCAGTGTGTACGATCTACAAGATACACTGCAGAAATTCACCAAAGATCCTCAGACAGCACCTTCCAAATCCACGACCACTTCCATCTGGAAGACATATGGGAACACCACCACCTCCAAGTTTTCCTCCAAGCCACTCACCATCCTGATTTGGAAATATAACGCCATTCCTTCACTGTCGCTGGGTATAAATCCCGGAATTCCCTCCCTAATAGCATTGTGGGTCAACTTATAGCAGGAGGACTGCAGCGGTTTGAGAAGGCAGCTCACCACCACCTTCTCAAGAGCAACTAGGGATGGGCAAGAAATGCTGGCCAGCAGCGATGCCCACATCCTACAAATGAATAGAAAAAAAAGAAACAACTCAGGTGACAGTAGGTCCAAGTTCACAACCCCTTGTACAGCAGGTAAAGAGTTCTGAGGAAGGGTCACCGGACCCGAAACGTTAACTCTGATTTTTTTCTTTCTGCCAGACCTGTTGAGCTTTCAGCAACTTCTGTTTTTGTTCCTGAATTACAGCAATCACAGTTCTTTTGGTTTTTAAAGAGGTACTTGTAAGTTAAAATCTTATGAGAAAACTTTATTTTTCCCAATGCCATCTTGGAGTTCCCAATTTGCTAGAATGGTAAATTGCTCAGATGGAGCTGTAGGGTGTAATTTTCCCCTCACCGGCAATTCAACCTATTTACACGCACCATCTAAATCTCCTCTCCACTGCCAAAAAAACCGAGAAAACCCGATAGGTGAAACAGAGCAGATGAATGGATGATGCATTTTACCAAATGGCTGTCTTGGCCAGCTGTCCACTGTTTCTTCTGCACAACATCCCTGCACACTCCACGGCAACCATTCTCCTCAACCCTTCAGCCACACAACCGCATTCAACATTGGACTAATCATGGACAGCGAGCTAAATTTCAGCAGTAAGGTAAGGATGACTGCCCATTGGTCACATCTGACAAAGTGTGGCACCAAGGAGCTCTGGAAAAACTGTAATCATTGGAAATCAGGGGAAAAAAATTCCACTATTCAGAGTCAAACCTGCCACAGAGGAAGATAGTTGTGGTTGGATGTCAGCTCCAGTACAACTCTGTAAGAATCCCTCAGGGTAGTGGTCCCAGATCCAAACATCATCAGCTGCTTCAATGACATTCCTTCCATCATAAGGTCAGAGGTGGGGGTTGTTTGCTGATGACTGCACATTGTTTAGCACCATTCACGGCTCCTCAGATACTGAAACAGTCCATGTTCAAATGCAGCAAGAACTGAGCAATACTCAGACTTGGGCTGACAAGTGACAAGTAACATACATGCCACAGAAATGCTAGGCTACGACCATGTCCAACAAGAGAGAATTGAATCACTGTCCTTTGACATTCAATGGCGTTATCATCACTGAAACCTCACTATCAATAGCTTGGGGGCTTACCATTGACCAGAAACTGAACCCATTACCAATTAAACATCTATCAATCACCTCCTTAAAATTACGCAATGTCCCAGCATCCACACCTTATCCTAAAACCATGGCCTCTCATTCAGAAAAGCTACAAGAAGAGCTTACGCAGGGAATGAAGATATTGCAGTTAGGTTGATAAAATACTTTGTTTAAGAAAGGGATACTCTCACAGGAACTATTAGTTACTTATCGGCCAAATGTGCCGAAGTATTTTATTTGCCAACCTTTCAGATCTTTTACCTTGATGAAAGCTGAAGCTCATGAAAAGATGAACTAAAAACGGAAAACAATGCCGTACTGTTAGCGTGGGCATAAACATTGTTGGGTAATGCAAAAAATAATATGGCATGAACTGCGTTATGTAATTCCCTCAATGTGCTTCAATTATTGATAAAGACTGTCAAATGTTTCCACATTTCTCAGCTTTCTATGAAGCCCATGTCAATGCAAAATATGAATATTATTTCCATACCTCTGATGTTTCCAAACACCATTATTTAGTTCTGCTCAGGCAGAAGAAAACAAACTTGCTCCACTACCATTTTTTACCTCATTATTTTGACATTGCTCTTTTGAACTCTACCATCTGGTTCCTCCCACATTTCAGACAGACCACCTTCTTTGCTCCTGCTGCCATCATGCTATAGTCAAGACACATACCCCAATATGTCCACTCCCATGATCCCAAAATAGTGTAACTCCTTATCTCTCTCATATTTCCTATCCTCCGACAATCTATAGGATTTAAAAGCTAAGTATGACATTTCTTAAGTTGTTATTATCCTAAATTTTTGTCCCATGGCTTTCATTAAACTTGGTGATGTCCTGAATAATGGGTCTTATTGTTTCTTAAAGGGCATAAATTAAAATACTATGTTCTAGCCAAGGTACTGCACTCAGATTTATGCATTTCGTACAATATTCCCTTTCACAAATTTTTTATGTTATAGACTCATAATCCAGTGGTTGCATTTTTTCTAAACATCAGGAATTTATTACAAATTCTGTCCAATATATAAAGGTTTCTTTTGGCAACCACAGTTTTAGTGGGTTTCAGTCTTAGGCTTCCTTAGCTCTTACACTGCTACAAGTTTGCTTTAAGTCAATAAGCATGATGTTTGAATTCATGTTCTCTTTTGGAACTAATTGCACAGTACTAGCACTGTAGCTATGAAATAAAAGTATTTCCCCACTCCTGACTTTTGAAATAAGGTCAAATGCCACAGTTGTTTGCTGTCAACAGAGATTCAAGCTTGCAGAGGACACAGACACAGGAAGTGCAACAGGTTACAATGTAATACCACACTGAATATATGCCATTTAAACAGTGGTTTGGGTTTTGGTCTTGGATTTTGTAAAGTAATTGAAGCCAGTTGTACCATGAAGGGATTAATCTAATATTATTATTCTATGAACAGAACTGCACCAGATAAAAACATATCCGCACAGAATCATTTTTTAAGTTAAATCACAAAAATCTTTCCTCCTATGGGAAACACTAAAGGCAGAACAAAATGGTCCAATGTTTGATCCTCTGTCTGTGGCAAGATAGCTAGTAAAACTTCTGAAGAAAGGTCACAGACTTGAAATGTTAATTCTTTTTCTTCAGAGATGCTGCTTGACCTTTAGAGAAATTCCAGCATTTTCTATATTTATGTGAAATAATCAACGTTAGTTGTGAAACTGCCTGGCGATTCATATCAATTAGGATTGTGCTATAAAGATGGCATCTTTTTATCTTTAATTTTGATAGTGGTGGGAAATGGGGACAGGCATGTTTTAAATCAAGGACTGTAGAGGAATTTATGCCCTTTTAAAAACAAGTTCCTGGAACTCATTGTGATTTTGTTTATACAACTGCAATGTTTAAGCATTAGGGAGGAGAGATAAAATGGCATGGCACTTAACGGGGAGGGGTGTGTGATGGCAGAATAAGATTCAGCTAGCAACAGATTACTGATTGGTTTGTGCAAATGTGCAGCTTGATGACAGCTCTGCAATTGGCTCTGGTCAGGTGAACATCTTGAGTGTTTACAGTGAGAACCTCTGCACTGCTGGAAGAGCAGGTTCTGTGTCTCTATCTCTGCATTAAAGGTGCCTGAAGTAAACCAGTTATGTTCTTCCACCAGTTGCAGCAAGTTGTTGCCTTTCACCAGTGACTGAAAGACTTTGCAATTAATGTACCAATCAGTCTGTGGCTTTTGAAAAGTGAGAAAAACCTGGAGAAAAGAGACCAAAGAATACAAAGTCTTCAGAAGCAAAAATAACATCTCAGTGAGCTCTCAATAGTCATACTGTTAAATTGTGTTTCCCCAGTTTTTCCCTCCCACCAGTGTCTTATTTAATTTGTTTGTGTGTAGGTGTTTAAAAGGGGATTAAAGTTTAAACAAGTTTGGGTATATGTTCATAGTTCACAGCTTTGTTTACCTGCAACTTGAACTTATTTATTCCTTTTAATCAGTAGATTTTATGAAACACGTAAACCTGCTCAGTGTTTTCTGTTAACCTGAATCCTTCAGACAGGTCATTTAGGGACTTAGCATACTTTGACTAAATATTTAAATATTTAAAACTAGTGCTTCTAGTGCAAGAAAGATTGTCATTGAATATCATGACCCCATGGTCAAATTGCCTGGCAAAAATTTGTTGCAAAAAGCTGATTTCAGAAGAATGACCATACTGATAACAGGGGAGGTGAGGCAGTATTACATCAAGATGAGGGACTGACAGGAAGAGAAAATAGTCAAGCAGGAGAGGTAAGTATTCAAGATGCCTGCTTTGTATGACAGATAAGATTTTGAAAAAAGAATTTCCATCACTTTAAATTTCCAAATTTGTAAACCCCTTTGAATCCTTTACCATCATAGGCAGGTTGTGTGGATTTCTATTCGATCGTAGAAGCATCCTGTGTATCAATTTAGTGCTTTGGTGTTTATTCTGTACCTGATGTCGGTCCAATGCAATAGCAGTGAGTGTCAGTACTGAGACATGCACAGAACAATATTGTGCAAACCGACTGACATGACACATCAGCTTCCCAAACACCCAGTTGCTATTTACGAACCGAACCTGCAAGAGAAACAGCAAGTATCATCACACTGCAATCTATATACAGTCTTTTATGGATTAGTTATCTTTCATTGTCAAGAAGAAATAAAATACAACGTGATTGAATAGGTCACCTTAAAGACAAGTTCATCTGCCTTTCACTTGAAGACAGGGGTACAGTTCCAGTATACTGAAGTCAGAAAGCCACTGGTATTATACTTAGGTTAATATGTGAATGTCAGTAGTGCATTCAAGCAAAGCTGATTCTGTCTTCATTCAATATCCGCACGCCTGCACTTCCAGAAGGAGATGCTGAGTAAGTTGCAGGAGCATGGAACAAAAACACAAAGTGCTGGAGAAACTCAGCAGGTCTGACAGATCTATGGAGAGGGAAAAAAAGACCTGATGTTTGGAGTCCAGTAACACTTCATCAGGTCTGAAAGCAGCTAGGAGATGGTGATACTTACACTGTTGACACAAGGGGGTGTGGTTAGGGGGGAAGGAAAGAGTGAGACGAATAGATGGAGACAATGCTGAGAGAAAGAAAAATCGTAGCAGGCAATGGGATTTCTGACTGTAATCCGGAAAAGTAATAAATGCTGAATAGGTGCTAATGGGAAATGTGAATAGTTGAAAATGGGTTGGCTGCACTGGCAACAATCATAAAATACAGGACCAAGGGTATGGGTGGTGGTGTGGGGAACTGGGGTTGGGGGGATGGGTAGGGAGCATGGAGGGAGGCATTCACACTCTAAAACATGTTAAACTTAATGTTGAGTTCTGAGGGCTATAAGGTACCGAGATATAAGATGAGATGTTGTTCTTCCAGCTTGGGTGGAACTTTACTGGACTACTGCTGCTGGCCTAAGGTAGAAATGTTAGCATAGGAGCAGGGTGGTGTGTTAAAGTGGTAGACAACTGGAAGCTCAGGCCTATTTGTATGGATGGAGTGGGAACGTGCATGGATCCTGCCTGATATTCATTTATCTGGACTCGGAACATACTGGCAGGTATTAGCAGCACAGATAACAGTCCAAACTAAGGATTAATGCTCAGATCTTGTGGTCTGTAGGACTCACTATCGTACTCAATGGTGTGGTTACTTTCTGTGCCATTGAAAACAGTCTTTGGTTAGTTTTTTCAAGATAAAGGAAAGCTAAGCAGAGTAGAACAATATTAGAACGTTAATAGATCTGTACGCCTATGCCGGGTTTCCCAAGTTAGAGGTCAGGACCACAAGTGGGGTCACAAGCTGGTGTTGCAAACTGCCAGGTAGTAATAGCTGGAGTCGCTCCCTTCTCTCTCTCCCACAGCTCACCAAGGAGTCACAACAGTTTAAGCTTTGACGTGGGGTCACTCCAGTGGGAGAAACTAGGGAACTGCCTCATAGGACCAATAGGTTACAGACCTCAGGACAAGGAAGGGATTACAGACAATCAGCCTAAAGGAATGTGCAGCAGGCTAATTAATCCGAAAACAATGCTGGAAATTGTACCACAACATTCATACTTCAGCGTGGGCAGACAAATCAAATCAGTGATTGAAACAGTGACAATTAAAATGAGGTAGACAGATTTAATATACAGCAACATTTTGCAGCACTAAAAACAAAGTTACCCTTGTGGAGCCAACAAGTAACATTCTTCAATAATTGGCAATCTCATGCTGACAAAACTGTTGTTAAATGTTATCATGAAATACAGCATCTCTTTAAAAACTGTTACAAGTAACATTGCTCATGACTAATGCACCTTCTCAAAGGCAACTAGGGAGTGACAATAAATGCTGCCTAGCCAGTGATGCCCATGTCCCATGAGTGAATTTTAAAATAGTCAGAAATCTGCATCCAGTTGTGATCTTGACCAGCTAAGCCTGGTCCCATCAATATAATGACCAGTGGAGAAGTGGTTTTTGAGTTCATTGTCAATTTCAGAGTCATCAGCTAATTTAATTGAAAATAGAAGCTTTCTTCAATCTCAATTTACGACAATGTTAAAGACTATCAGATGCAACACGTCTGTTTGAGAGTGCTAAGGAATATCTAAGAGAACTAGGGAGTTGTCAGCAACAACGTAATCCTTAAAAACATGGAATTCTAGTCTGCTGGAAGATACAAGCCTGTCAGGTCTAATCCCTGGTTCATTGGCAACTCAAATTCTCAGATTTTAATCTGCATATTCTCATGGCCAATAATGTCACTTTTTCCTGCCACACTTTATAGAAGATATACATAGATGAGATTAACTCTTGGAAATCTGATTGGAGTTTTTCATATGGGTGAAATGAAACCTGTGGCAGTAATATAAAGTCCACTAAGGGCACAACATCATAAAACCGTTACATTCCAAAAACACTTGTGAAGGTTTTGTTTCCAAAATCCTGGGTACCTTCCAGGTGTAGACTTTACATTAGAAATGCCTGAATTACACAGATAGAGATACTAACACCCAACAGGGTGAACTGAATAGTGCAGGTGGATATTCAATTTTAAGATAATTGGTTTAGGAGAATCAGTTCTGTATCTTGATCTCTAATCCAACCTCCCTTTGAGCCCAGCTTCTAAAGCAAACTTGGGTATCACTGAATAATCTCTAAGACAGCAAGCTTGTTAAGTGTCCCCAGATTCAGTATATTTCTTTTCAAATTTCATGACAGTTGGTGCTGGAGCTATGGCATTAATATTTCATGAAATGTCCGCGAGAATTCACAAGGATGTCCCAAATGCACAAGAGTGACTCATTACCAATTAAAATAATTCCAAATGTATTTTGTAAAACCAATTACCCACTGCCAAGATATTTTAAGTGAGCAGTGTCTATATATAAAAACACAATTAATTGGCATGTTAGAAAAATACTATCATTAAACATGGGGCACATTTGAAAGACCCATGCCTGACAATGCCCACAGTTGAGGAGAGCTCCCAGCTCCATCCTATCCCCGAACACAATAAGAGGTGAGTTACAGGTAGTTTCTTTTCCCATTAATGTAACCTTGCTCCTGATAATTCTGGAGATTTCAGGGATGCCTCCAGGTTTGGTGCTAAGACAACAGGCAGGTCTTACCAAAGTGAAGGGGGTGTTGAGGAGTGTGATCATGATATCGGCCACCGCCAGGTTGACCACGAACAGGCTGGTGGCAGAGTGCATCCTCTTGTTTTTAACCACCACCTGGCAAACCAGGACATTCCCGAAGAGCGAGATGACGATGATGACAGAATAAGCAACGATCAGCAGCGCTTTGACAGTCGGGTTCTGGGACTCGGCTTCATACCTGGTCTGGTTGCTGAAGACACCCCAATCCTCGATGGTCAGGTTGCCCCAGTTGAACAAGGAGGAGCTGTTGGAGAGATCGTACAGAGCCGACAGCAAGTCGCTGACATTGGCTTCCTCCGGGCTCTTTCGGAAAGTGTTGGCAACGTAGGGCAAAGGCAGCCAGAGATAGCGGCTCATGGCGCTCATGGAACAGCAGGATCGGCAATTTCGGGGCATCTGGCTCCCGGCTCCGAGCCGATCAAATCAGCAGTTTTTGCAGCGCACGGTTCTGACTCGTCCTCAGTCTCTGCACCAATACAAATATCTGCAACTGTTCTCTCAGTGATGCCGCTCCAGGCTCCCGTAAGAGAATCCACACACCTCCCTTTTCTGAGATTTGATCTTCTCCCCCAGCATTGTGGCTTTGAGTGGTGAGCTTCCTTTATACTGAACAAGAAAGAGGCGGGTTTACCGCAACACCTAATCCGGATTCCTTCCTGCAGCCAATCGACTCCCCACCCCCCATCCCATTCCACCAGAAACGCACCACACCCCCTCCTCCACAGCTACCACCCCCCCCCCCTCCCCGGACCCAAGTGTTGTACCATTTAAGCCTAAAAACAAATGCTCCAAATGGTCAGAACTTTCATCACTCACCTTGTACCAATCGGCAAGTTGCATTCAAAAGTCCCTTCGACTTGTTTTGTATTGCACTTCGAGAAGAGAATTTTATTTCCATTCGAACAGTCATAAGTTACAAGACCCCCCCACTCCCTCTACCCCGCCCCAAGCCACATTTTATCAGATAATTCAGGAATGAATGAACATTATTTACAAATAGTGTATAAAAAAGTCACTTCTGGCTTCAGCTTCACCAGCCGTTAATTTATCATTTCCATTCCCTCTCCTATCAACCCAAAATGACCCTTTCACATCATTTCCCCACCTTTTTCTGATGAAGGGTTTAGGCCCGAAACGTCAAGTTTTCCTGCTCCTATGATGCTGCTTGACCTGCTGTGTTCATCCAGCCCCATGCTTGTTATCTCCATTTCCCCACCACTGTTGTTTCCGCGGTCATACTGAGATGAATGATGCACTTCAGCAGCTTATGGAGCCCAGATAAAAGCAGAATACTGCGGGTGCTGGAAATCTGAAATATAAAAGAAAACGGTAAGCGTTGGGGCAAACTTAACAGGTCTGGCAACATCTGTGGAGAGAAAAACGGAGTTAACGTTTCACAGTCCAATATGACCAGCTTCACCGATGCTGCCAGACTTGCCGAGCTTCTCCAGCACTTTCCGTTTTATTATATATTAACTATAGAGACCACTTGCGCTTCGGAAATCAGAATACACAGAAGCATATCACCAAAGACCAGCAAGTCATTTTCCAAAGAATAATATAAAGGTCCCCACTAAAATAAAAGCAAATGCTGGAGATCTGAAATGACAAAAACGCAGAAAGTGTTGAAGACATTCAGCAGGTGTGGCAGCAAATGCAAAGTGAGAAATAGAGTTTTTATTTCAAGCTCCCCCCCCCATTTCTGCAGCTCCCTGAGATTTGAACAGAGCCACCAGGTAGAAACATCGTGGCACGTTGCTACATTAGCTAGTCAGTGAGGAGTGACCAGGAGGGCAGACCCTAACTATGTTACTTTCTCAGGTTAGAAGAAAATAAATGAGGTAAACTTTAAAAAAAGAGAGAACTGTGGATGCTGGAAATCAGAGACAGACACAGAAATTGTTGGCAAAACTCAGCAGGTCTGATAGCATCCATGGAGAGAAAGCAGAGTTAAGGTTTCGTGTCCAGAGGCAAACTTTTATTGAAGGCCAAAACCATACCGATGGAGTTTGAGATGATATATTCTCACCAGAGAACAACAAAAATCCTTCCATATGGTTCTCATGACTCACTAAGCAATTGCTGTTTTTAAAATTGGTTATAGACAGCGGAAACCTACCAAGGTTGGAGTCCTAGTTTGTGCAGCAAGAACTCATTTTAGTATAGCCATATGGCTGCACCTAAATTTCTACACTGTACCAGATGGTTAAAACTAAGTTTCTTTAAAGATATTGGGGAAACTTGGCCAACTTCACAGGAACAAAAGCCAGAACCAGGCAGTGCTCTGGAAACAGAAAACTGTTGCTTAAAGGTTGCTTGACCTTTGCAGTTATCAAGGCAACAAAATTAAAGACAGAGGGGAGCACAAATGAAACAGACTCCCCTGTCTATACAACCCTTGGATAGAATATCTTAAAGTCACAAGTGTCTTGGGCAGGAGTTAAACTTTCCAGAACCTTCAAAAGAAAATATGTAAAAATAAGTGTTTTGAAGACATCAACAGGGTTATCTAGGACCAATCGTCACAGAAGCAGGACCCTGAGCTCAGAACTCAGAGAAGAAGAATAGACCTACCTGAATGACTGAAGCATGGCCAGCTATTCCTCATCAGTGTGGGCAATGCCTATGTCTTAGTCGTGAGTCTGAGACAGCTAGGTTTGTAATTTGACACACTAATGCTAGAGTTAACCTGACTGAGTGATAAGGGAAGAAGTAGATTGCAATAACAGAAAAGTCTGTAATTGTGTTTACTGGCATTGATCTACAGAGAGCAACAGATAACATTACCTAGGATGTAGGTTTGGCATTTGCGTTGTGGTGTTACAGAATGGAAGGATTTATCAAAGGTTGAATGGTTTCAATAGGATGGATTCTGGGAAGTTATTTCTCATAATGGGCAAATTAAGAACATGGGGATGTAATTTTAAAACTGAAACTAGGTTATTCCAGAGTGAAATTGAGAAGCCAGTTTAGACACAAGGGTCCATTGAAGCCTGTAGCCAAAAGGCTGTGGATGTTGAAGATATTGGATCTTGCAAGACTCAGGTCCAAAGATTTTCTTTATATAAATGTAACAACGGAAATGAAGCCCTGCTGGTAATGGAGAGCCATGGTCTAAATGAGGTGTAAGTGACTGAATGATTTAATCTATTCCGAAGGAGCAAAGAAAGCAAGTTTATCCCACAGTCCTGATAACTGATGATTTCTGTGGGGAATATTCTGTGTTGATTTCAAGCAATGACTGAATTTAATGGAGCGTAACCATTTTCCATAGCCCCAAGTACAGAATAGTTACCAATGCTTACTATACTCAAATATGAAGAATGATCGCTCATGGCCCAAAAGGCTTTCTTGGAACCAAACTACCAGTAAAAGTAAGTGTGTTCAGGGTAAGAAAGAACAAAACTCTGAAAGGATCTCGTTGAGCTTAATCAACTCAGTTAAAATAAACAGGTTTCTCAGAACACATTTTTGTTTATTAATGCTTCACAAGTTGAATGATGCAAGAGATTGAATTAAGTGAATTATTATCATAATTCAGAGTTAGAATATCATGTGTATAAAGCATTGCTAAAATAACAGGAAGCTGTTCAACAATGAGAAATTGATCTGAAATTTGTCTGTCTGGAGGGAAGTTATAATGAATAATGATAAAATTATAACTAAATACAACTAAAATTGTGTTAAAATATAACCATACAGGGCCAAACTTATAATGCTATCTTGTGTTAGCTGTATGACGTTTAGCGTTGCGAGCCATCTGGTAGTTCATGCTTTGCACAGATATTTCTTGGTATACATATGGTTAGCCCATATGTACACTGACAGTTACTCTAATATAGAACCATACGAAAACAAGGCATTGAAGAAGGTTATCCAAAATATCAATCCTATATCTTACTCAAACCATTTAATTCTCTGTTGAAAAATTCTGCAAAATTATTGTGAGCACTTTGCATTGGTATTCACCCAGGACAATGATATGGAGGATAGTGAGATTAGTGTGGAGCATGCTAATATGCTAGGGCATTTTGAGATCAAGAAAGAAGTGGTGTTGGGTGTCTTGTAGGGCATTAAGGTAGATAAGTCCCCAGGGCCCGATGGCATATATCCCAGAATTGTGACAGAGGCAAGAGAGGAGATTGCTGGGGCCTTGACCAAGACCTTTGTATCCTCATTAGCCAATGTAAAGGTCCTCGAGGACTGGCGAGGAGCTAATGTCGTTCCTGTATTCAAGAAGGAAATTAGAGACAATCCAAGAAACTATAGACTGTTGAGTCTCACATTGGTGGTTGGTAAGCTATTGGTGTGGATTCTTAGGGATAGGATTTACATACATTTGGAAAAGCATGGCCAGTTAGGGACACACAACATGGCTTTGTATAGAGCAGGTCATGTCTTACTAACTTGATTGGATTTTTTGAGGACGTGATGAAGGTGGTCAATGAAAATAGGGCAGTGGATTTTTTTAAAATTCATTCACAGGATGAGGGCGTCACTGACTAGCCAGCATTTATTGCTCATCCCTAATTGCCCAGAGGGCAGTTAAGAGTCAACCACATTGCTGTGGGTCTGGAGTCACAAGTAGGCCAGACATTTCCTTCCCTAAAGGACATTAGTGAACCAGATAGGTTTTTTCCAACAATCGACAGTGGATTCACAGTCATCATTAGATTCTTAATTCCAGACATTTATTGAATCCAAATTCCACCATCTGCCATAGTGGGATTCAATCCTGGGTCCCCAGAACACTGTGTGGGTTTCTGGACTAATGGTCCAGTGATAATACCACTGGCCATCGCCTCCCCTTGTCACCTACATGGAATTTAGTAAGGCCTTCAACAAGGTCCCTCATGGTAGACTCAGCTAGAAGATTAAGATGCATGGGATCCAAGGTGACTTGCCTGCGTGGGTACAGAATTAATTTGCCCATAGAAGGCAGAGGTTAGTGGTGGAAGGTTGTTTTTTGGGCTGGAGGTCTGTGAGTAGTGGTGTTCCGTGGGGACCACTGTTGTTTGTGATACATATAAATGACTTGGATGAAAATGTAGATGGGTGGGTTAGTATGTTTGCAGATGATACGAAGATTGGTGGAGTTGTAAATAGTATAGAAAGTTATCAACGAATACTGCAGGAAGTGGATCAGTTGCAGATATGAGTGGAGAAATGGAAGATGGAGTTTAATCCACATGATTGTGAGGTGCTGCACTTTGGGAGATCAAATGTTAAGGTAAAGTATACAGTTAATGGCAGAATCCTCAACAGCATTGATGTACAGAGGGATCTTGGGGTTCATGTCTATAGCTCCTTGAAAATGGCCACGCAAGTAGAGAGGCCAGTAAAGAAGGCATAGGGCACACTTGCCGTTATTGGTTGGGGAATTGAGTACAAGAGTCAGGATGTCATGTTGCAGCTTTATAAGACTTTGGTCAGGCCACACTTAGAGTACTCCATTCAATTCTGGTTGCCACATTATAGGACGGAGGTGGAGACTTTGGAGAGGGTGCAGAAGAGGTTTACCAGGATGCTGAGATAACAAAGTGTAGAGCTGGATGAACACAGCAGGCCAAGGAGCAGGAAAGCTGACGTTTCGAGCCTAGATCCTTCTTCTAGGCCCGAAACATCAGCTTTCCTGCTCCTCTGATGCTGCTTGGCATGCTGTGTTCATCCAGCTATACACCTTGTTATCTCAGATTCTCCAGCATCTGCAGTTCCTACTATCTTTGAAACAACTCTTACCAGGATGCTGCCTGGATTAGAGGGCATGAGCTGTAAGGAGAGGCTAGAAAAACTTGGGTTGTTTTCTCTGGAGCGGTGGAGGCTGAGAGGAGACTTCATATAAGTCTATAAAATTATGAGATGCATACATAAGGTTGATGGCCAGAATCTTGGAAATGTCTAAAACTAGGGTGGCATGCATTTAAGGTGAAAGTGGGAAAGTTCAAAGGAGATGTGAGGGGCAAGATTTTATATAGAGAGTGGTGGGAATCTAGAATGTGCTGCCAGGGATGGTGGTGGAGGCAGATATGATAGGGGCATTTAAGAGACTTTTAGATAAACACATGAATATTCAGGAAATGAAGGGATATGGACAAAGGGATTAGTTTAATTTGGCGTCATGTTCGGCACAACATCATGGTCCAAAGGGCCCATTCCTGTGCTGTACAGTTCTATGTTCTACTTTTTGTAGCCCAAAGAAAAATGAAGAAGACCTGAATATCAATTTTGACTGATAAATGTGCAATACGTAACCTTGCTCAGCTTCTTTCTTGGCATAAACACAGAAAATGCTGTAGAAACTCAGCAGGTTTGGCAGCATCAGTAGAAAGAAAAATGAACAAACGCGTTGAGTCTGGTATGACTTTTTTCCAGAAGTTCTTTAGTCTCACTCCTGATCTCATCTTTATCAAGCTTTCTTTTCAGGTTTGTAATCAACACATCTGACCCTTTGATATTTAGCATAGTTTTCTTACTTTTCTTCAGAGTCTACAGCTTGGCACCTTAGGAGAATTCTATAATATTATGACCAGAAGTAGCATTGTCCTTAAAACCAAAGAACAGCAAAATACCTAGAAAAAACTTACAGAGATATACTTGTCATTGCAAACTCTTTCCCCATAAGAATTTAACTTTCTATTTATCATGACCGTCACTTATCAGTGTGAGATCTTGTGGCATGGTGGGTAATGCCACTGTCTGTAAGCTTGAATGGCCAGGTTCAAATTCCACTCAGGCCTCAATGGTCATGGTAAGTGTATTCATGCTGATTAGCAACCTTCATAATCCTTCTAGTATGTCTTTGGCAGGTGGTAAGAGTGTGTGAATCTTCTGGTTAGTCATGCCTGATATAAAGTGATGCCCTTCAAGCTACAATGGCAGGCTGGTGAGCTATTAGAATCGTAGAATCCCTGCAGTGCGGTACCAGGCCATTTAGCCCTTCAAGTCCACTCTGGAGGACATCTCACCAAGACCCACCTCCCCCCACTACCCTATCCCTTTAACTCTTCCTTTGGCTAATTCACCTAACCTACACATCCCTAAACTCTATGGGCAATTTAGTATGGCCAATCTTCCTGACCTGTACATATTTGGACTGTGGGAGGAAACCCACACAGTCATTGGGAGGAAACCCACACAGACATTGGGAGGAAACCCACACAGACATTGGGCGGAAACCCACATAGACATTGGGAGAATGTGCAAACTCCACACCAACAATCACCTGAGGCTGGAATTGAACCCAGGTCCCAGGTGCTGTGACGCAGCTGGGCTAACACTTGATCCACCGTGCTACCATTCTGGAGGGAAAACAATAAACTAGCTATGGAAACAGGTGTTGAGCATTTGCTTTGTCTGTCACCTGTGTCACTAGTTGCAAGAAAACCTTTACCAATAATTAATATTTTAATTGTTTCTATTTTAATTTTCATTCGATCTCATTCCTCTCCTGGAGATGCAATCTCAGACTAGCTTACAATTATTGGACATGTAAACACACCAAAGATCATTGGATACTTTAGAATCATAGAATACCTATAGTGCATAAAGACGCCATTCAGCTAATTGAATCTATAACAATCTTCCAAACAACAACACATCCCCATAACGATGCATGGCGTGTTTACCTTGGCTATGCTATGGAGCAATTTGTTTTTTCAGCATGGCCAACCTTTGGACTGTGGGAAGAAATGGGAGCACCTGGCAGACACTCTGCACAGCTAGTCCCCCAAGGGTGGAATCAAAACCAGGTTCCTGAGAACTGTGAGACAGCAGTGCTAATCACTGAGATTTCCTATGCCTGCAATGCATTAATTTCCTGCCTCTAAAAACTTTAAACTTATTCTGTAATATTTAACCAAACTTTTTTTGGTGAATTTCAAGCTAATCAGGCCAAAGAGAAAAAATGTTCAATTTTCGAACAATTGGTGTCAGGATCAGATAATCCTAGCTAATCCAAATTACATATCAGATGAAAACAGAACTATGTGATACTGAGTATAACGAAAGACTGAAAAATCTGGAGCTCTTTTCTTGAGAAAAGGGAAGATTTAAGAGTGACAACATCAAAGTTTTTAAAATCACAAGGAATTTTATAGAATGGATGTAAAGCAGATGTTCCCACTTGTGAGGGAATCCGCAGCCATGGATCATAAGTGAAAGATAGCTGCTAATAGGGAATTCTGAATAAATAATCTTTACTTAGAGAATGGTTAAAAACTGAAACTTTGCTACTGCATGGAGTGGTTGAGCTGTATACTGTAGTTGCATTTAAGAGGAAGCTAAATTTATAAATGAAAGAGAAAGGAGTAGAGCTGTCCTGATAGGATTCTATTAAGGTGGGTGAAGAGGAAGCTATTTTACAATATAAAGGCAGGCACAGACCAGTAGTCTAATTTCCTTTCCCTAGTTTGTCAATTCGTCCTAATTTCTTGTCATTCCATGTAACCAATTTGGACTTCAGATGAGCACTCCTACTCAGCTGGATGACATTTTTTTCCGTTATAGCTATCTCTGAAAGAGCTTGACAAACAGAGTGAGGCTCAGGCCTGTAACTCCATATTGAACATCTAAAAGAAAAAAATATTGCATGATAATCAGAAATATATTGTACATGAAATTTCAGGCCCAAAAACTAATGTTACAATTTTATTTTGCAAGATAATAGAAAAGTCCAGAGCTGCAAGTAATTGTGCAGGAAATTATTTCCAAGTCATTTAGTGTTTCAATCTACCTCTGCTGAACCACAGTAACTAGAGAGCTAGGACTGACTCATACAATTTCACATCTGAAGACCAAGTGTGACAGTGAACATTTTCCAGATTTGACAGTGAAGGGGAAAAAGAGTCTTTTGTTCTTGTTTTAAGTTCTCTCGCCTTCTCTCCTGAAATGATGACTCATGCTGGAGTGTGCTTCCACAGGTGCCAGTTGCCTTCTGATATAACCTTCATTTGTGTGAGCCGCATCAGCAAACATTGGCAGGACAACAAGAGACTCACTGCCGATTGCAATCCTGACCAGAATAAAAAATTTCTAATTGTAGTCAGTGATGAAGGGAGAAAGGATTTGATGGCCTCATTTTAGTGAAGAATGTTTTGAGGGGCAATGGAGTTGGATTCTTTTATCCCAAATGGGAGCAAGAGCGGACAGGGCTGGGAGTGGTATTCAGCAACATCGGTGCATATGTCAACTTGCCAGAGGCAGGATCAGCGATGGCAGGGCTATCTGGTTACAAACAATGGGGGCAGCAAGATAACGAAGATCAATTAAGGTCTGTTGTCAGTTGCCAGCTGGAATTTTCCAATTGGTCACTAGACTCACCAAGGCTGGGCAGAGTAGTGGCAAATGGAATTTACCCAGAAAAAGTGGAAAATAACACATTTGGTAAGGTATTAGACTATGAATGGTAGGATCCTGGATAGTTCTGGAGATCAGATGCACCATAGTGTGCATATCCACAGATCCTTGAAGATTGCAGGGCAGGTAGGAAGATAGTTAGAGGCATTTGGATACTTGCCCTTACTAGCCAAGGCATACAAATCAAGGAGGTCATGCTACAACTGCATAAAATGCTGGTTAAAGCACAACAGGAGTACTGCATGCAGTTCTGGCCACCACGTTATAGAGAGGTTGAGATTGCATTAAAGTGGGTGTAGAGGATATTTATCAGGATGCGACCTTGGCTGGAGGGTCTAAGCTATGAAGGAAGATTGGATAAGCTGGGGCCATTTTCCTTGGAATAGTGAAGTTTCAGAGGGGACCTGATAGAGGTGTATAAGGGCATAACAGGGGTGGATAAGATGGCACTTTTTTTCAGTAATACAGGGGTCAATAACCAGGGTTATAGATTTAAGTTAGGATGCAGAAGGCCCAAGGAGAGTTGAGGAGAAATATTTTTATTCCAGAGAGTAGAGGGAGTCTGGAACTCAGTGTCTGTAAGTGCAGTTGAGTGAGAAACACTTGGAACTTTTAAGCAGTTTTTTACATATTCACTTGCAGTGCCATAGCCTCCCAGGGCTCTGGGCTTAAAAGCTGGAAAATGGGATTAATGTAGTCAAAGATAACAAGCATGGGGCTGGATGAACACAGCAGGTCAAGCAGCGTCATAGGAGCAGGAAAACTTGACGTTTCGGGCCTAGACCCTTCATCAGAAATGGGGGAGGGGAAGAGGGTTCTGAAATAAATAGGGAGAGAGGGGGAGGCGGATAGAGGATG
>JAHRHZ010000016.1:49879817-49901395 GCA_024137785.1 Ginglymostoma cirratum | reverse complement strand
GAAGGGTTTAGGCCCGAAACGTCGAGTTTTCCTGCTCCTATGATGCTGCTTGACCTGCTGTGCTCATCCAGCCCCATGCTTGTTATCTCGGATTCTCCAGCATCTGCAGTACCTTTTATCTCCAGCTCATCTCCACCTCCCTAACCTGTTTTTCCTCTCACCTCAAGCCACACCCCCATCTCCTATCTACTAACATCATCCCGCCCCCTTGACCTGTCCGTCCTCCCTGGACTGACCTATCTCCTCCCTATATGCCCACCTACACTCACCTTTACTGGCTCCATCCCCGCCTCTTTGACTTGTCTGCGTCCTCTCCACCTATCCTCTCCTCTATCCATCCTCTATCCGCCTCCCACTCTCTCCCTATTTATTTCAGAACCCTCTTCCCCTCCCCCATTTCTGATGAAGGGTCTAGGCCCGAAACGTCAAGTTTTCCTGCTCCTATGATGCTGCTTGACCTGTTGTGTTCATCCAGCCCCATGCTTGTTATCTCGGATTCTCCAGCATCTGCAGTACCTTTTATCTCTTAATGTAGTCAAACATTTGTTAACCAACACAGACAATGATCGGCTTAATAAGCCTCTTTCTGTGCTGTAGTTGTATCTGACGGTTTGAAACAACAGCTCGACAAGGAGCTAATATCATATGATAGAGGAATAAGATTCATTATACTTTCAGTGTTCTGATGACCTGAAGTCCATTGAGAGTAGATTGTGGGAGTTCAGGCAAGCGTGTATTGGAATAGTTGTGTCGAGAGGAAATGAAGGCATGAATGAGGATATTAGCAGTAGATGAGCTCAGACAGGGATGAAAGAAATCAATGTTTCTGTGTTGGAACAAGGCAGTCTCAATGCTGATTTGAATAACAAGTCAGAACCTCTTCTCAGAATCAAATGTGACATAAGATTGTGAACAGTGTTAAAACCAGGAGAGGAGAGTTGAAATTACTGGCTTAACTCTTTCACTTCTCATTTGACAGTAATAGGATTTTGCTTTTGAATTTAGAGAGGATTTGCCGATTTGCTAAGTTTTCCACTATTTATGTTTTGAGACTATGAAGAATTTACACAGACAGATTGCCTTTGGTTAAACAAAGCACCATGTAAAATTCTTGGGAGTACATTTTTTCTCAACCTTAGGTAAAATGGTAATGTCATACCATTCATAGGGTCATATGCGTTTGTTTGGGCCTGCAAACTCAAACAAGCACAGAATGAAGGTTTGCGTACAAGGCTTTTGATAGTCCATGAAGATTAAGACAAACGAGTGTGTGGTTATTTGTCTCTTAACTGATGTCATTGTGGTGAGTTGAACATCATGTATGAACGTATAAAATTAGGATGAGAAGTAGATCATTCAGCCCCTTGGGTCTTCTCTGCTATTCAATATGATCATGGCAGATCTAATTATGTTTCAACTTCCATATTCCCATCTGAATCCTACAGCATTTGATTCCCTTGCCTAACGATCCACCTCTCTCTTAGAAGTACTCATTAATTCCTTTCCACTGTCTTGTGAAGCAGAGTTCCAAAGTTGCACAATCATCTGAAAAGAATTTCTCCACATTGCTATTCCAAAATGGTTACCCCTAATTTTAAACAATGTCCCCAAGCTCCTTATTGACCCACAAGACGAAACTTCCTTCCGCACACAAGAGGAATTATTGTGTATTTTTAAGAGAGAGGTGGAGTTTTAGTCAAAGGAATCAAAGGCTATTGGGGCCAGATGAGAATATGGAATTTGAAACATAATTAGATCGGCCATGCTCATATTGAATAGGATCAAAAAGAAACCTTGTTAAGACCATCCAGAATCTTATACATTTCAATCAGTTCACCCCTTGATCTATTAATCTCCAATGATAATAAGTGCAACCTGTCCAATATTTCCTTGCAAGACAAGCAACCTATTCCAGGTATGACAATGTGGCTATTTAGTTCACCTGCTCTCCTGAATGTGGTTGTATCAAGGAGATTTCAACATTTTAAAAGATGTTGGTTTTCTCCCAGAGTTGGTCAATTTTGCAGAACTGGGCACACCAGAGAGAGAGGGGCAAGGCAGACAGACAGACAGAGCACACACATAGCTTCACAGCCTGTCTTCAGCACTGTATTGTTTTAATCTCTTTGCCTTCTTGGTAATACCATCAAAGTCTCCCCTCATTTGTATATTCCAGATGTATTGGTAATTGCTTCAAAACAAGTAATTGCATTTTGATAAAAGCACAATACTGCGGGTGCAGGAAATCTGAAACATTTTGATTTCTCATTTCAGAAATATTTGAATAAATGCAAGATGGTGTAAACCAATAGGAATTGAGATCTTTCAAATGCTCCAGGAGTTTGATTGCCTATTTTGACCACACTTGGTAAACTGCAAAATTGAATCATTTGCAGACTGATTGATTAGACAGCCTTAAAAAAAGTTGTCTGTTGATTGTTATCAGTTTTTTAAACACATATTTGGAATTGTGTTTTTAGAGAAAATGAAAAAATGTCCTCCTAACCACAAATGGACTTAATTGCAGACTGTTACAATGGAAAGTGATGAAGTCTATACTTGGGAATTGGAGTTTGGGTCGGGGACCTAAGTCTGTAATTTCGGTATTCTCAGTAGTGAATTGGAGGAATTTATGCTCATCCAGTACTGAAAAGCAAACTTCTGCTTTTCCAGTGCTGGAGGGCAGGCTACTAGCTTTCCACCTTCAATTGGTGCCCATCATATTTATTAAATAGTGAACGTTCCATTGGAGAAATTCACTGCTCAGCAACTTCTTCATGCACTTTTGAACTTCTCTCACCTCCCTCACCCCAGTTGACCAAGATGTAGGGGCAACATTGGCAAAATTCCTGCCCTTTGCGTCACTAAATAGCAGTTCCGAATCAGACTAAACCAAAATGTTCCTTAACTATCTTAGCTAAAATCAACTAATTTAGCACAACTTGGTGATGGACGGGAAGTGACAAATTGCTCCAGTTGCTATATGCAGTGACTTTGTCATTGTTTCTCGCAATGGTACTTTTACTTGAAAATTCTAGCAAAATTGTAAATGCTTCCCAAAAGAACAAAATTTCAATAGAAATGCAATCACCGTTCTCTTGCACTGTTTTGACTTGGATTAACCTCACAATCACCAAATATATATGGCAGAGGTCCAATTAAAACAAGGTGAAGTCAGTAAAACTGTTTGGAAATCATAAACAAAATAAGCTTGATGAATAATGCAGCTTTACCTTGAAAGGTAAAAAGAGGTGTTTGTAAAATAATAATACTGTAGTCTACCTTTCTTGTTGCACATTTCAAGCTTGTAATAGACATTCTGTCAGATTTACTGATGCCTTATTATCATCTGTATCCATTAGGTTCAGAAACTAGCCATTCATACCAATATCCCATAGAATGAAACATCGCAAAGATAAATGCTGGGAACACTCAGCGCGTGGCATCTGGTAAGAGAGAAACAGATTTAGCATTTTAGGTTAATGACCTATCATCCACATACAATGCAAGTTTAGGTTTCCAGCCACTGGTCTTCACCAGGAGAACTTAATTTATCAACAACCACAACAAGATGGTAGATTGGCATTTTGCTTTGTATAAAGAGGAAGGGAGCAAAACAATTCTTGAGGGATAACAGTATCAAAGAGACAAGCAAGAATACAATAATCTCCTTTGGCAAAATCTGAGGACATAAAAATTCAAATCAGAATCTTTCACTTTAAGTGAGAATATTACAATTTTAAAGTAGCCCTACCTGGTTTCCTTTATAATCATATATACGGCTGTTTAATGCAGCTAAATTATTGTTGAGAAACCGATTCTGTTTCTGTATCCAAAGATGTTTTAAAGATTAATGTTGATTTCTCATGAAAGACTGCAATGCCTTTTGAAGATATTTGTTTGTAACAAGAGGGCACACTGTGGGTTTGCTTTGATAATTTCAGAATGCAGTCTCTTTGATTTAAACCGCAGAACTGCAGCCTACATAAAGTTTCATTGATAGAGGGATTTTAGGAAATTAAGGCACAGTGCACAATGAAAATTAAAACTATTTTGTTACATTTGATATATATGTGTAACTGAGCTACACCTGACTATTTTATTTCGTAAGATTGTTATCAATAGTTACTGGGCTGCTGGTTTCCAATTGCATTCTGCTGGATGTGAGAAGGCTGCTTTGCATGTCTAGCATGTAAAGCAACATCTTTCCTGCTTTTATTTTCAGCTTGCAATTGGAAGCTTTGAAATTTTAGATACCCCATTCAGGAACAGTAGGTAGTTTTGATTTTGTGTGTTATTGTAAACACGGGCAATATCAAAGAGCTACCCAGTATACATCTGTCCCAAAATGAAAATCAGGAGAGATGTGTAAAAAATGAGTTTGATATTGTCCATTTTATTCAATTGTCTGAGGCAATATTACTCCCCAGAGAACATATTGGACAGAAAATTTAAATGGAATTTGGACATGAAAGATACATTCTGAAAGAACTCTGTAGCAAATAGCTATTGGATGGTTTTGCAAAGGGATAGTGATTTCCAGTGATGTTCCACAAGACTCACTTTTAGGTTTGTGAAATATGTTCACGTTTAGACTAAAACATAGGATGTATGATCGGGGAATTTGCAGGTGAATCCAGAATTATATCAATGGTTTGGTTGAGTGGACAGTAAAGTGATGGGTGGAATTCAATCTGAAGTAATAAGAGGAACAACGTTTGACAAAAGTATACACAGTAAGAAGGGAGATATTAAAAGGATAGAGAAAAAGAAAGAGCTTAGATTGCAAATCCTTGAAGTACAAGAATATAGAAACAGAAATAGGCCATTCAGCCTCTTGAGCCTATTCCACCATTCAATAAGATCATGGCTGATCTGTGGCCTAACTCCATATACCTGCTTTTGGTCCATAGCACTTAACACCTTTGCTTAACAGAAATTTATCTGCCTTAGATTTAAAATTAACAACCGACGCAGCATCCACTGTCTTTATTGGAAGAGAATTCCAAACTTCTATTGCCCTTTGTGTGTGTAAGTGCTCTCCTAAATGGCCTGGCCCCAATGTTTAGACTATGCCTCCTAGTTCTAGAATCTCCAACCAGTGGAAATAGTTTGTTTTTATCTACCTTTTTTTTCCTGTTAACACCTTGTAGACTTCAACCGGATCAATGCTTAAGCCTCAAAATTCGAAAGAAAACAGGCCTAATGTGTACAATCTCTCCTCATAATCAGAGAAGAACAGGCATCATTTTTGTAAATCTGTAGGTATTTCTCCTATAACACGATAGTTGCTTTCTTGTGTGACCTCGCACAATAGAAAATCATGCTATAGAAAATCGCGTTATAGGGACATCGCTATAGAAAGTTGTTATACCAGTACAGTAGAAAGTTTGTATCATCCAAACAACATCCACTGTTCATCAGTCGTGTTACAGCCAATTTGCATTAATAAAACACGTGTTATAGCAGAACAACGTGTATGTTTTACTCCCTTTCAAGGCCAGTATATCCTTCCTGTGGTGTGGTGGCCAGATCAGCTCACAGTACTCCAAGTGGGGTCTAACTAGGGTTTTGTAGAACTGCAGTGTATCTTCTGCATTGCTATACTCCAGTCCTCTAGATATAAAGGCCAGCATTCTATTAGCCTTCTTGATTATTTTCTGCACCTGTTCATGGCATTTTAAAGGTGTATCCACCTGAATCCCCAGTTCTCTTTGTACATCTAATGAATTTAACTTTATGTCATCTAGAAAACACCTTGATTGATCCTTTTTCAGTCCAAAATGGATAGCCTCACACTTGCTTACATTGAACTCTTCCTGACACAGTTTTGCCTATTCACCTAGTCTATTAATATCTCTTTATAATTTTATGCTTTCATCCATGCTATTTGCAATGCCACCTAATATTGTGTCATCAGCAAATTTGGATTTATGACTTTCTATGCCGTTATCCAGCTGTCAATAAATAATGTGAATAATTGACGCCCTAGCACCACTTCCTGTCAATTTGAGTACCTATCCATTATTCCTACTTTCTATCACCTGCCAATCAACCAATTTCCCAGCCATGTCAGCAACTTGCCCTCAATTCCGTGGGCTTCTACTTTAGTTAATGTTCTCTTCCAAGGGGACTTGATCAAATTACTCTGTCGACTATCTGAACCACCTCTTCAAAAATTTCAGTAAGGTTTGTCAGGCATGGTCTGTCTGTCATGAGTCAGTGCTGGCTTTTCCTGATTCACTGAAAACTTTTGAGACATTGGCATGCCCTCTCCATTGATTATAGACTCCAACAATGTTCTTACCACAGATGTTGGGACTGGTAGATAAGATGTTAAAGGAAGAATATGTAGTGTTTTCCCTTATTGGATGAGGTATAGAATGCCAAAGGAGTGATGTAATTTTGAAACTGTATGAAATATTGGTTAGGGCACAGCTAGAATTTTGTTTACAGCTCCAACCATGTCATTCCTACATAAGAAGGACATAATTGCATTGATGTGAGTTCAGAGATTTACAAGAATATTGCCAGGACTTGAAAATTACAGCACTGAAGCAAGATGGGATGAAGGGAATGGGATGGGATGTCAGGGTGCAGGGGAGTGCAGGAAGGGGAAAGGAGAGTATTGGTGCAGGTGACCCTGGACATTGGGTGTCGAGACGAGCTGGATGCAAGGCTTTCTACTGGGATTCAGACCATGTCCAAAGTATAAAAATAAAGAATAGAATAGAAATACCCTTTCATCCCTCATCCTTCTACACATTCCCTATGCCCCATCGATGTCATGTTTCCTACCCAGCTTCCATGGTCTATCATGGATGATAGATATATCATCCAAATAATGAGGTATATCTGCAAAACAATCAATATAGCCCTCCAGCCCCATGCCAAAAAAATCTTAATGATCCCTATGTGTTCATGCATACTAGAACTTCTCTTCAGGTGAGCATATAAAATAGGTGCAAGAGTAGGCCATACTGCCCCTCAAAGCCTACCTCCAGTAACCTATCACCCCCTTGCATATCAAAAATCTATCTACCACTGTCTTAAATACATTCAAAGACTTTGCTTCCACTTCTTACACACACACACACACACACACACACACACACACTCACACGCACAGGAAAGAAATGGATGTTATGTATGGAGAAAAACTGGAAAAGCTCTTCACAAGATCTTCTGAGACGGTTTTAATTCTGATCAGAGCATTGTTTCTCAGTCTTCCTTCTCCAGTTGCTTTCAGTCATTTGCAAGGCACTCAGGGTAGCCCAGTCACTCTTGTAAAAATGATTTCTGACATGTTAATTCAAAATCATAGACTACAGCCACTGCTGAAGGAAATATAAATTGGTTTTCTTGAGGCTTAACATGGCTTTTACTGAAGAGAGCATCAGAGCTACTGAGTTGGAGGAGGTCTGAAGGCTTCTCTCTATCTTGTTCACAGTACCAAGCTATTCAGTTACCTGAGAACTAATCATATAGATGTTGGCAGGCAAAAGGCCTTTCTCATCAGTAATTAATCACTAGTCCACTAACTAAACAGCTACTTGTTGCCGGCTGAACCTCTATCAATACATGCTCCTTGGCACCAACTCATCTGAAAACTAAACTGTGACCACTGCATGAACAAATAGTATGAACAGTGTTCACAATGTATGTCAGGTTATTTGCTTTTAAAACGTTCAGTAACCCTTGATTCTTAAAGCATTCCTTTTCCCATTTATATTCTCAATTAAAAACATTGAAAAATTTAAAAAATGACAGTCTTTGGGAAATCAAGGGTGAGTCATTGACAGCGGAATTCCTAGCCTCTGATGTACTCCTGTAGCTATAGTGTTTGTCTCCTAGTGCAGTTCAATCTCCAGTTAATGGTAACCTCCAGGGCATTGGTTCAGCAACAGTAATACTATTCAGTGCCAAGGGGCAATAATTATATTCATCTTGTTGGAGTTGGAAAAATGTTTTCACTCAGAGGGTGGTAGGTGTCTTGCACTCTGGTAGTAGAGGCAAAAACCCTCAACTCATTCAAAAGGTTCCTGGGTATGCAGCTTAAGTGGTTTACCTTCAAGGTTACAAAACAAATGAAGGAATGTAAGATTCAGCTGGGTTACTCATATTTTACCTTGAAACATATAACTAGCTGAGCAATTCTGTGCTGCAAACTTTCCATGATTCTACACAATTCACACAATTTACTCAGATCTTGTTAATGTTTTATACAAGCACGTTATTTTCCCTTTGCCCACGTTCATAGACTCATAGTGACTCATGTTGTCATGTTTGTATATTCCAGATCTAAATACATCTAGATGTAGTACATGCATCTTTGGGATCTGTGAGACACCTACAAAAGCAACAACGTCAGCTAATTTGATGTTTTCCAGCCCGGAGACATTAAGTAAATCTGTAATGTAATTGACAATGCTTCACCCTTGCTGAGATGAACATAGAGCAATGATTGAAATGGTTATAAAACAGCATGGCTGAAAATGACATCATAATGTTGTGGGATAATTCACAATGCGAAGACTAAGGAGGGGGGTTTCCTGAATCTAATCCATGAAATAATTCATTGTATATCACTTGAATGATGCTTTTAAACTCCAGGCATTGCACAAGCTTGATTCTGATAGATATCTTTGTGTTACTTCATCATTTGTGAAGTCTGTGTGTTCGCAGGTTTTTAATTTGAAAGTGGAAAATCAAATGTTAAATTAAAGTATCTCATAACAAAGTGAAGATCAAAAGATTGTGACTTAATTACATCACAATACTGAGTGCAGTTGATGGAGATACTTGTAAATGAACGATCTCTGTGCTAAAGAAAGGAAGATATGTAATTTATTTTCATACAAAATAATGACAATACTTGTTAATGGAGATTTAAATGTTTTTTTTTGTTATTCTTTCATGGGACATGGGCATTAGTGACAAGACCAACATTTGTTGCCCACCTGTAATTTACTCTTGAATTGACAGGCTTGCTAAGTCATTTTCAGAGGGCAATTCAGGGTCAACCATGTTGCTGTGGATCTGAAGTCACATGTAGACCAGACTAAATCAGGACGGGAAAATTTTCCTCCTTAAAGGACATTAGTGAACCAGAAAGATTTTTAGGACAATCAATTCTTGTTTCATGGTCACCATCACTGAAACATGCTTTCAACTACAGGTTTATTAATCAAATTTAAATTCTACTAACTCCTGTCGTGGGTTTTAAACCCAATTCCCCAGAGCATTAACCTGGGTTTATGAATTATCTGTCCAGCGAACACTACAATACCACCTCTCCTTAAACTGCAAAAAATTCTTTAAGCTGGAGGAGAGGAATAGAACTTCTTCAAGGTGGGTTAACAGAAATTGCTGGAAAAGATCAGCAGGTCTAGCAGCATCTGTGGAGAGAAATCAGAGTCAATGTTTCGGGTTGAGTGACCCTTCCTCAGAACTGCTTTTGTTTATAAAATTCTTTATCTTTTAAGGTTTTGAGCACAATTTTTCTTTTATAACTGGGACGTGTAGTGGAGGTGAAATAAGACTTAGAATAGCTTTATGTCAGTGCAACTCAATGGGCCAAAGGGTCTCTTCTGTTCTGTATGATTCAATATTTCATCTGCAGCTGTAGCTTTTATGTACCATGTTTGTGTATGCAGAGGTGTGGAGGAAGCAAATGTGCAGATCTACCTTCTGAGTATGACCCTTTTGTGTTTTGATTTGGATATGTGTCTTTTACGTGTAGACAGATCTTTATTATGACCAAACTGATTTGATAAATTCACCATGCAACAAATGCAATGTATCAACAGTGAGAGAAAATATGAAGCCATTACATGTGACAGTTCTCCCTTGAAGTGTTATGTTGATAGGAAAGCAATTGTCTCAAAGTTAACACTGTGACATGAAAGATTTCATTTAGACCCTGGGGCTGTAACACTTCTTTAGTTCATTCAGTTAAACATTATGTCCAGGTGAGTGAGAGCGAAACCAATCAATGTAACAACGCCGAGGTTGAAATTTTGTTGTGATGTCTCAGTGGATGAATCAAATAAGAATGATCAAAATGTAAGAGCTTAAGGAATGGAAGCTGGAGACATTTTAACCTGTCGATATAATCAGGTTTGATCCTCAACCTTAACTCCACTGTCCCATATGATCTTCATATCCCTTAATTCCTTTAATAAACAAACCAATTTTCAACTTAAATGTATTCAATGACTGAGCATCTTTAGGGTTGAAAATTCCAGAGATCCATAACTCTTTCAGAAATAATCCTTTCCTCACATCAATCTGAACATGTATACGCAGTTTTTGTGGGAGGTCAGAACACTGAGAAGTGATTTTATGAAAACACATTAGATTCTGAGGTAGGTGCTGAGACGTTTTCCCCTTTGTGAGAATCTAGAACCAGGAGCATAATTTACAAATAAGGTGAATTCCAGTTAAGTGGAGATGAGGAGGAATTTCTTCTCTCATAGAGAGGGTGATTACTTTTTGGAATTGTCTTCTACAGAAAGAATGTATTCAGGGCTGAGTTAAAGAGATTGATGATCGATAACAAGTCAAGGGTTATAGACACCAAGCAGAAATGTTGAGTTAAGACCACAATCTGATTAGCCATTATTGTACTGAAAGACAGAGCAGGCTCTATGGGCCTAAATTGTATATTCCCGCTTCTATTTCTAGTGATCTTATGACCTAAATGACTAATCCCCTTATTCTGAAGCTTGATCCCTTATTCTAGACTCCCAATGAACATATGCTTCCAACAGCTATTCTGTTAAGCCTTTTAGGAATTCATATTTTTCAATTAGATCATCTATCTTTTTAAATGTAAATATAAACACAGTCTACTTAGTGTCCACAATCTCTCCCCACAGGACCTCATGGCAAGACTTAAGCTAATCATTACAACCATCTCTTCAGTTTAAAATGAGATGTGTAATGGTGAGAGTCATGTGATTTCCAACTAGTTATGTCTGAGGACAAGCCTGTATGATCTTGTTGCCGTGGTGTTCAGATGAAGTCAAATTGCAACCCAAGTGCCAGTTTGCACAGCTGGACAAAGAAAGAACAGCTGCTTTGCTTTTGGCAGATTTACACATGGTAAGGCAGTCAAATCCAGAGGTTCTGGCCACAGAGAGTGAGGGGAGAGAGAAATAGAGAGAAGAACAGCAGGAGTAAAAGGTGTTCTCTGTAAGCTACTAGACTGAATTCAGATGGGAGCTCACTGTCTGGTTGAAGTGGAAGAACCATTTAAAACCTAAGGACACTAGAAGATTCACCTTGATGTAGCTGGGGTAAGGAAACACTCAAGTGGATCTTTCTACTGGAAGTTTGTTTCGAGATTCTCAGAAGCCTGAGGAAAATGACTTGGGATAAACACTGGATATTATGACAAAGAAATGGGGAGAAACAGGCCTGATAGAGGCTGGGAATAATTTTGGACTGGTTCCTGCAATGGTTACACTTCTGCAGTGAGCCTGTGGTTGATGATGAAGACAGAAGGATCATCTCCTTGATCTGCTGCTTGAAGGCTCACTCCAGCCAGCTGAATCTTCCCCCAGCATCATTTGTAGACCAACTCTGCCCATGATAAGCCATTAAGCAGCTCAATTGGCAATTCAGCCCTAGGGGAAGTGGTCAGGGATAAGCTGGAACCAAAGGATCAGCATGTCAGCTGTCAGCACTCTTTTTAATTTATACCTGCCTCAATGCCTGATACTGGTGGGACATAAAAATCCAATTCATGATTTGCATCCTAATTGCTTGTTATACATACAAGTTAACATGTTGTGATTCATGCTGCAGTTCACTTGGCTGTCTCTAAATACCAGTTTCCATTTTCCCAAGGAATTTAATAATTTAATTTGTGATAACATTTTGTTAGCTTACATTATGTGATTTAATTTGCAAGGTACATGCATTTTAATTGAGTTTTCTTGATACTTTTCATCAGATTGTTAACAAAAGCGACAGCCTCAGTTTGATTCAAACGCTTGTTATTTCACTCTCTTTCTAAAACTGCAAAGCAGTTGCTGCACTTCAATGGAGTGCAGGCTGACTTACTCCTGTCATTTCAGCACAGGGAATATCCTGACCTTGACAATTGTGTGTCTGTTCCCCAACAACTCAGAGGATTGATGGCTTCACAATATCATTCAACTCTGGTGTTCAACAAGGATAACTAATCTGAAATATTGAGTTACTGCTCCTGACTGGGAGGAGTGTGTGGCAAGTCAGCATTGCTTGTGAAGTTGACCTGTGTGAAAAGAGCAGCAGCAGTTGAAGTTTAATAAAAACGGGAACTTACTGCCCCTTTAACATGTCTCTCCCTCTCAGATCTGAAGTATGGCATCATAGGAAGTCAGGTTAATGCTTGTGATTATTCCTGCTGTATCTCTTTTGATTGGCCGAGTGGTTTAAAGCAGAAGATGTTATTACAGCTGAAGAGTACAGTTATGAAATTCACTTTTAAAATACACGACATTCAAGTTAATTACTTAATTAGTATAGAACTAGCTGGTAGCTAATATATTGCAACTGCAGTATGTGGAAGCGAATGGGTATATGTATGATCCACAGTGAATATATCTGCAGCAAGCACAGAGAAAACTAAGCCCAAGTTAATGCCCTGGAGTGTGACCTGTAGACACTGCAACACATTGTAGAGTTCTTGTATCTGAATCCTCTTGCGTTTACTCCTACTCTTTGTTTTCTGTCTGCCAACCAGCTCTCCAATCATGTCAATACACATTTGCCAGTCCCACCCACTTTACTTTTACATGCTCATCTCTATGGGGGACCTAATTTGAACGCCTCCCGTCACATTTGGCCCATTTTGAGACCTGGTAGGTGTCACTCTAAGAGATAAAAGGTACTGCAGATGCTGGAGAATCCGAGATAACAAGCATGGGGCTGGATGAACACAGCAGGTCAAGCAGCATCATAGGAGCAGGAAAACTTGACGTTTCGGGCGGTGTCACTCTAAGTAAGGCAAGTATTGTGATCCAGAATTTTAGTTTTAGAGGGACCTTAGCCAGTGCTGTTGTCTAATAAGTATAAGAACGTAAGAATCCAGAGCAAGACCAGGCCATCTGCCCCTATGAGCCTGCTTTGCCATTCAATAAGATCATGGCTGATCCTTTCATAGCCTCAGCTCCACTTACCTACCCTCTCACTATAACATTTATTTCCCTTACCGTTCAAAAAATATCTATCTCAGCTTTAAAAACATTCAATGAGGAAGCCTCAACTACTTCACTGGGCGGGGAATTCCACAGATTCACAACACTTTTGGGTGAAACATTTCCTGCTCAATTCAGTCCTAAAGCTGCTCCCTTTAATTTTGAAGCCATGTCCTCTTGTTCTAGTTTCAGCCGCCAGTGGAAACAACCTCCCAGCTTCTATCTTGTCTATAATTTTATATGTTTCTATAAGATCCCCCTCATTCTTCTAAATTGCAATGAATATAATCCCAGTCTACTCCACCTCTCCTCAAAAGCCAATCCTCTCAACTTCGGAATCAACTCTGCACCCTGTCCAGTGCCAGTACATCCTTTCTCAAGTATGGAGACCAAAACTGTACACAGTACTCCAGGTGTGGCCTCACCAGCACCCTATACAGCTGTAACATAACCTCCCTGCTTTTAAACTCAATCCCTCGAGCAATGGAGGACAAAATTCCATTTGCCTTCTTAATTACCTGTTGTACATGTAAACCAACCTTCTGCAATTCATGCACAAGGACACCCAGGTACCTCTGCACAGCAACATGCTGCAATTTTTTTACCGTTCAAGTAACAGTTCCTTTTACTGTTATTCCTACCAAAATGGATGACTTTAAATTTATCAACATGGTACTCCATCTGCCGGACCTTTGCCCACTCATTGAAACTATCTATGTTCCTCTGCAAACTTTGAGGTCCTCTGCACACTTTACTCTACCACTCATTTCAGTGTCATCCGCAAACTGACATGGTACACGTTGTCCCCAGCTCCAAAACATCCATGTAACTTGTAAACAATTGCAGCCCCGACACTGATCCTTGAGGCATGCCGCTAGTCACTGTTTGCCAAACTGAAAAGCACGCACTCATCCCCACTCTGTTTCCTGTTGGTTAACCAATCCTTTATCCATGCTAATACATTGCCTGTAATGCTGTGCACTTTTATCTTATGCAGCAGCCTTTTGAGTGGCACCTTGTCGAATGCCTTTTAGAAATCCAGATACACCACATCTACTGGATTCCCTTTGTCTACCGCTGTACAGAGAATTCCAGTAAATTAGTTAAACTTGACCTGCCCTTCATGAACCCATGATACATCTGTCCAATGCGACAATTTTTTATCTAGATATCTTGCTATTTCCTCCTTGATTATAGATTCAAGCATTTTTCCTACTGTAGAAGTTAAGCTAAGCAGCCTATAATTCCCCATCTTTTGTCTACCTCCTTTTTTAAACAGTGGCATCATATTTGCTGTTTTCCAATCTGCTGGAACTGCCCCAAGTCCAGCCAATTTTGGAAAATTACCATGAGCTCATTTGCTATTTCTCCCACCATCTCTTTTAGTACCCTGGGATGCATTCCATGAAGGCCAGGAGAATTGTCTACCTTTAGCTCCATTAGCTTGCCCAATGCTACGTTTGTCGTGATAATGATCATTTCCAGGTCCTCACCTACCTTAGTCTCCTCGTCATCAATTACTGGCATGTTATATGTGTCCTCCACTGTGAAGACCAACCCACAATACCTGGTCAATGCCTCAACTATTTCCTCATTTCCCATTATTAAATCCCGCTTATCATCCTCTAAAGGACAAACATTTTCTTCAGCCACTCCTTTTTGTTTTATATATTTGTAGAAACTTTTGCCATCTTTATATTCTGAAATAGTTTACTCTCAAATCTATCTTACTTCTCCTTATAGCTTTTTTTTTTGTGGCTTTCTGCTGATGTTTAAAATTTTCCTAACCTTCTAGTTTCCCCATGGTCTTTGCCACCTTGTATGCCTTATCTTTCAATTTGATAGCCTCCCTTATTTCCGTTGACATCCATGGCTGATTACCCCTATTTCTACAGTCTTTCCTTTTCATTGCAATATACTTTTGCTGAGCGCTTTGAAAGTCCTCCACTGTTCTTCATCTATCCAACCATAAAATCTTTGCTTCCAGTCTACTTTAGCCAACTCCCCCCTCATCCTATTGTAGTCTCTTTTGTTTAAGCACAGGACCCTGGTACTGTATTTTATCTTCTCACTTTCTATCTGTATTCTAAAATCAACCATACTGTGATCGCTCCTTTCAAGAGGATCCCCAACTATGAGATCATTAGTTATTCCTGTCTTATTATACAGGACCAGATCTCGGATAGCTTGCTCCCTCATTGGTTCCATTAAATGCTATTCAAGAAAATTTTCGTAGATACATTCAGTGAACCCCTCCTCCAGGCTACCTTGACTGACCTGGTTTGACCAATCGCAATGTAGATCAAAATCCCCCATGATAATTGCCATAGCATTTTTGCAGACATTAGTTATTTCTTTGTTTATTGCCAGCCTCAATGCGATGTTATTATTTAGTGGCCTATAGACTACGCCTATCAGTGACTTTTCATTCTTAGAATGTCTAAGTTCCATCCAAATGGATTCAACCCTATTCGCCATAGAAACTGTATCATCTCTCACTACCGCCCAGATGTTATCCTTGAATATCAGATCTACACCACTCCCTTTACCTTCCTGTCTGTCCTGAATAGTCTGATACTCCTGGATGTTTAGTTCCCAGTAACCATCCTGCAACCATGTCTCCATAATGACCACTAAATCATACTCACTGGCGATGTCTTGTGCCATTAATTCACCTACTTTTTCTCAAATGCTAAGAGTATTCAGGTAAACTGCCTTTACACTAGTTTTTATACTTTCTTTTTGAATTCTAACATGGTCATTAATAATATCTCTTCATTTTAACATTTTTCATTGTCTTCGAAGTCGTTAAATCCTCCTGCACACGTTAACCTGCTGCTTTCTCTTCTATTTACCATTATAATTCCTGTTGTTTTCCCCTCCCTATCCCACCCACACCCCACTTCATTCATTTAAAGTCCTAGTGACCATCCTATTTACTCTTTTTGCTAGAACACTGGTTTCAGATCAGTTCAGGTGGAGACTGTCCCAATGGTTCAGATCCCTCCTGTTCCAAAACTAATGCCAAAGTCCCATGAAATGGAACCCCTCTCCCACACCACTCTTTTAGCCATGTGTTTACTTCCCTAATATTCTTATCACTAAGCCAATTTGCACGTCGCTCGGATAGTAATCCGGAGTTTATAACCCTTGAGGACATGTTCCTTAATTTCGTTCCTAGTGCTTGATAATCCTCAAACAGGTTCTCCTTCCTAGCCTTGCCTATGTTGTTTGTCCCAATGTGAACCACAACAACTGGATCTCTTGCCCTCCTGCTCCAATATCCATTCAAGCTGGCCAGAGATGTCCCTCACCCTGACACTTGGCAGGCAACACACCGTGCAGGACTCTCAATCCTGCTTGCAAAGGATGGTATCTATCCCCCTAATTATAGAGTCCCCTACAATTATGACTTGTCTTTTTCCTTCCCCTTCTTGAATGGCCTCCTGTACCACGGTGCAGTAGACAGCTGGCTCATTCTCGCTACAGCCGTTTCCTCATCCTCACAGCGAGGAAGTACCTCATACCTGTTGGACAAGGTCAAGAGCTGAGGCTCCTCCATTCCTGAATTCAGGATCCCCTGACCTGCCTCACTTGCACTCACACCCTGCTGTCCCTGATCATTGACTGAATTTGAAGCACTTAATCTACTAGGTGTGACCGCCTCCTGAAACAAAGCACCCAGATATTTCTCACCCTCCCAGATGTTCCGCAGTGTTTGAAACTCAGATTCCAGCTCATTGGCTCTGAGCCGAATTTCCTTGAGCAACCAACACTTGCTGCAGATGTGGTCACTGCAGCTCACAATGGGAACTGCCAGCTCCCGCATCATACAGCTTCAGCACATCACCTGCCCAGCCATCTCGACATAGTTAATTATTTTATTAATGTATATAAATTTATAAATGAGTTAATTTATTTATTAATACTTCTTTGTGTTCTTTTTTAAACTTTGTGCAGATTTCCTACCAGCCAATCAGATCACAGCTTCCTTGAAATGTCACTCCAATTATCTTTTCACAGCTACAATGCACCCCGAGCTCCGTTAGTTTTATACTCATTCTGTGCTGCTGATCCACCTTCTGGCAGGCTAGGCCACAATCCCCAAGCTCAGTTAGTTTTGTACTCACTCTGTGTTGCTGCTCCGCACTCTAACTGCTCCCTGCAGCCTCCTGTGTGGCTCCCTGTGTAGACATGGGCACAGACTGCAGGGAGAATGCATGAACTCACCACAGTACAATCGTATACAACCACATTCAAGTGGGGGATAGAAGAGAAATATAGTAGCAATAGAGGATACTATACCTAAATGAATAGATGCTGATGGCATCAGGAGAGAGGAGAGTCCTGAATGCTTTGTTGCCTACCTGGTGTCAGGGCTGTTCTACTGGAATGAGCTTCATATGAACCTGGCTAGGACCACTAGTCCTGAAGACGGGTCTGAAATAAATAGGGAGAGAGGGGGAGGCGGATAGAAGATGGATAGAGGAGAGGATAGGTGGAGAGGAGGCAGACTAGTCAAAGAGGTGGGGATGGAGCCAGTAAAGGTGTGTGTAGGTGGGGGGGTAGGGAGGAGATAGGTCAGTCCAGGGAGGACGGACAGGTCAAGGGCGCGGGATGAGGTTAGTAGATAGGAGATGGGGGTTTGGCTTGAGGTGGGAGGAGGGGATAGGTGAGAGGAAGAACAGGTTAGGGAGGTGGGGATGAACTGGGCTGGTTTTGGGATGCGGTTGGGGGAGGGGAGATTTTGAAGCTTGTGAAATCCACATTGATACCATTGGGCTGCGGGTTTCCCAGGCTGAATATGATTTGCTGTTCCTGCAGCCTTCAGGTGGCATCATTGTGGCTCTGCAGGAGGCCCAGGATGGACATGTCGTCTGAGGAATGAGAGGGGGAGTTGAAATGGTTCACGACTGGGAGGTGCAGTTGTTTGTTGCAAACTGAGCGCAGGTGTTCTGCAAAGCGGTCCCCAAGCCTCCGCTTGGTTTCCCCGATGTAGAGGAGGCCACAACGGGTACAGCGGATGCAGTATACCACATTGGCAGATGTGCAGGTGAACATCTGCTTGATGTGGAAAGTCTTCTTGGGGCCTGGGATTGGGGTGAGGGAAGAGGTGTGGGGGCAGGTGTAGCACTTCCTGCGGGTGTGGTGGGGCTGGAGGGGAGTGTGGAGTGGACAAGGGAGTCACGGAGAGAGTGATTCCTCCGGAACGCAGACAAGGGTGGGGAGGGAAAAATGTCTTTGGTGGTAGGGTCAGATTGCAGATGGCGGAAGTGTCGGAGGATGATGCGTTGGATCCAGAGGTTGGTGGGGCGGTAGGTGAGGACGAGGGGGATTCTTTTTTGGTTGTTATTGCGGGAACGGGGTGTGAGGGATGAGTTGCGGGAAACGTGGGAGACGCGGTCGAGGGCGTTCTCGACCACTGCAGGGGGAATGTTGCGGCCCTTGAAGAATGAGGACATCTGAGATGTACGGGAGTGGAATGCCTCATCCTGGGAGCAGATGCGGCAGAGGCGAAGGAATTGGGAATAGGGGATGGCATTTTTGCAGGAAGGTGGGTGGGAGGAGGTGTATTCCAGGTAGCTGTGGGAGTCGGTGGGCTTGAAATGGACATCGGTTTCGAGGTGGTTACCCGAGATGGAGACAGAGAGGTCCAGGAAGGAGAGAGAAGTGTTAGAGATGGTCCAGGTGAACTTCAGGTTGGGGTGGAAGGTGTTGGTGAAGTGGATGAACTGTTCGAGCTCCTCGTGGGAGCACGAGGCGGCGCCGATTCAGTCATCAATGTAACGGAGGAAGAGGTGGGGTTTAGGGCCAGTGTAGGTACGGAAGAGGGATTGTTCCACGTAACCTACAAAGAGGCAGGCATAGCTTGGGCCCGTGCGGGTACCCATGGCAACCCCCTTTGTCTGTAGGAAGTGGGAGGAATTGAAAGAGAAGTTGTTGAGGGTGAGGACGAGTTCGGCTAAGCGGATGAGGATGTCAGTGGAGGGGGATTGGTCAGTTCTGCGGGACAGGAAGAAGCGGAGGGCCTTTAGGCCATCTGCATGGGGAATACAGGTGTATAGGGACTGGACGTCCATCGTAAAAATGAGGTGTTGGGGACCGAGGAATTGGAAGTTCTGGAGGAGGTGGAGGGTGTGGGTGGTGTCACGGACGTAGGTAGGGAGTTCCTGGACCAAGGGGGTGAAAATGGAGTCTAGGTAGGTGGAGATGAGTTCGGTGGGGCAGGAGCAGGCGGAGACAATAGGTCGACTAGGGCATTCAGGTTTGTGGATTTTGGGAAGGAGATAGAAGCGGGCGGTGCGGGGTTGGGGAACGATGAGGTTAGAGGCGGTGGGTGGGAGGTCACCTGAGGTGATGAGGTTGTGGATGGTTTGGGAGATGATAGTTTGGTGCTCGGGGTGGGGTCATGATCCAGGGGGCGGTCGGAAGAGGTGTCAGAGAGTTGGCACCTGGCCTCAGCAATGTAGAGGTCAGTGCGCCATACTACAACTGCGCCTGCCTTGTCCTCAGGTTTTATGGTGAGGTTGGGATTGGAGCGGAGGGAGCGGAGGGCTGCATGTTCTGCGGGAGAGAGGTTGGAGTGGGTGAGAGGGGTAGAGAGGTTGAGGCGATTGATGTCTCGACGGCAATTGGAGATGAAGAGGTCGAGGGAGGGTAGGAGGCCTTGGGGTGGTGTCCAGGAGGAGGGCTTGTGTTGGAGGCAGGAGAAGGGGTCAGTAGAGGGAAGGTTAGATTCGCAGTTGAAGAAGTAAGCGTGGAGGCGGAGGCGGCGGAAAAACTGCTCAATATCCAAGCGTGAGCGGTATTCGTTGATATGTGGGTGGAGGGGGACAAAGGTGAGCCCTTTACTGAGGACCGACCGTTCGTCTTCAGTAAAGGAGAGGTCTGGGGGGATGGTGAAGACTCGGCAGGGCTCAGTATTGCTGTGTCCTCTGGAGCTGCTGGCTGTGGAGGTAGTGGGCTGAGCGTTGTCAGCGTCGGCTGTGGGCGGAGTTGCGTCAGCGTCGGCACTGGGCGGGGTTGCGTCGGCGGTGAGCTGAGTTGTGTCGGTGTCGGCGGTGGGCGGAGCAGGGTAGGCGGCGGCAGCAGCGGTGACGGTATTGTCTGTGGTGTTGGTCTCGGAGATGGAGGCAGTGGTTTCAGTAGAGGTGGCGTTCGCTGTCCCGGAAGTGGTGTACCCGGCGATGGCGGATGTGATGTCATCTGTGGGTTCTCTGACAGTGGCCTCATGGCCAAAGGTGGCGGGTACATTGTGGGGGCGGTCCTGGGTAGGGTTGGGGATTTGGGAGGTGGAAGAAGCCCGTTTTGGGTGGTGGGCGCCAGTAAGTTTACTGTACTTACGGTTTTTAGTGTCCAATAAAGCTGAGTAGCATTGTGAGTTCAGGTTGTGGATCCTACAAAGAATAAAAAACAGGAGAGGTTCTTTGCAGGTCTGGGAGAGGGAGGTTCTGAGCTGGGGTAGGCTTGATTGTAGTGCCTGGAGATGCCTGCGCATTGCTGCAAGCGTGTGTTTCAGGAGTCGCAGGGAGGAGTGCTTCTGAAGGGTCTCAATGTTCTGAATGTAGATATTGTCACGGTAGTGTTGTTAATAATGGAAGGTATTGGTGCAAAGGTGAAGAGTGATATTGGTACAATAGATTGTGACGTGGAATCAGTTTTGGTGGAAATAAGCAATAGCAAGTGAAAAAAGTAATCAGTGAGAGTTGTCTTTAGGCTCATGAAGAGTTGCCTTACTGTAGGACAAAGTATAACTCAGGAAATAATGGAAGCCGGTAAGAAGGGCATCACAATTATCATGATGTTTTAATCAATGTATCGTTTGGAAAAATCAGATGGGCAAGGGTAACATGGAAGATAAATCTGGAGAGTGCATCAAGGACTGTTTCTTCAAGCAGTACATTGCACAAACTGTATGTTCCTTTAGTTCTAGTAATGAGATAGGATTAATAAGCAATTTCATAGTTAAGAGCCCTCCAGGAGGCTGTGACCATAGTACAGCAGAATTTCAAATTCAGTTTGGGTGAAAGCAATTCAGGTCTCAAACTATTGTCCTCAACATAATCAGGGTAATTATAGAGATAAGAAAGAAAGAGTTGTCTAAAATGGCTTGGGAAATTTGACTAAGAGGAAGGCTAAGAGGAAGGTCACTGGATGTCAGATATTTCAGCAGATATTTCATAATGCTCAGTAAAAATGTATGGTATAACAAGGTGTAGAGCTGGATGAACACAGCAGGCCAAGCAGCATCATAGGAGCAGGAAAGCTGACGTTTCAGGCCTGGACCCTTCTTCAGAAAGTTTTCTGAAAAATTTTCTGAAGAAGGGTCTAGGCCCGAAATGTCAGCTTTCCTGCTCCTATGGTGCTGCTTGGCCTGCTGTGTTCATCCAG
>JAHRHZ010000016.1:49855414-49869817 GCA_024137785.1 Ginglymostoma cirratum | reverse complement strand
ATGTCTAATACTCAGGGATGAGAAGACCACAAATGATCTTCAGATGAAGTTGCATTTGCATGTGAGTTACCATTTATTTGAAGCCATGCAAGGCAGGGAGATGTATTAGATGGTAGAAAATAGAAAGTAGGAGTAAAATGCACATCAATTTGAGCAAGTTAACTTGTGGATTCATACAAGGGTCCTCGCAAGGTCCTCAACTATTTAGAATCATAGAATCATACAGTATAAAAGAGGGCCTTTGGCCCTTTAAGTCTTCATAACAAAAAGTAGTTCCACTTTTTCACATTTGGCTTTAGCCTTGAGTGTTATAACATTTTTAAATACTCATCCAAATACTTTTTAAAGGCTATCAGGCCCCCTACCTCTATTACCCTACCAGCCAGTGCATTTAAGATTCCCACCATCCCCTGGGTTAAAAAAAAATTTCCTCAAATTTCCTCTAACTTTCCTGCCTTTCACCTTAAAATTATGCCCCTTGTTATTGACCCTTCGCCTGTGGGACATTGCTGTTCTCTGTCCACTGTATCCATGCCCTTCACTTATGATTGGTTTGAGGTCACCTAATCATCCATTCATAGGATGTGAGTGTTGCTGGCAAAGCCATCACTTCTTGGCCTATTCCTAAACCATCACCTTCTTGAATATGTGTGATCCATATGGTATAGTGACTACCACATCCTTGTTAGGTAGGAGTTAAAGAATTTTAACACAGTGACAATGAGGTAACAGCATGATATTTGCAAGTCAAGATGGTGTGTCTCTTAGAAGCAGTGGTGTTTATATCCAAAGCGTTACCCTTATTCTTCCAGTCAGGGATCACAACTTTAGAAGGTGCCGGTGAAGGATCATTGGCAAGTTGCTACAGTGTATTTTATGGGTGTTACACACCACACCCAGGATGTGATAGTGTGCAGGGAGTGAATGTTTAAAGTTCTCAAAATGGTGTCAATCGAGTGGGCCGCTTTTTTCTGGAATGTATCTGGCTTCTTGTGTGTTGCTGGAGCTGCACTTACCCAAAGAAGTGGGGAACATTCCATTACATTGTGTCCTGTAGATGGAGGATAGGTTTTAGGCTTTAGGGAGTCAGGGATAGGGTACCAGCTGCTGCATGATACTCAGCCCCTTATTAGCACTTGCTTGAGTAACCACAGCACTTATTGGGTCATGTAGTTAAGCTTCTGGTCAATGATGAACACCTAGAAGTTTATACTGGGGATTCAGCAATGTTTATTAATTGACAAGGAGCAGTCTGGGTCTTCACTGGTCAGGACTAGATTCCTCTCTTCACAAGGTTTCAAGTGTTTGGTACCACACCATCCATTCTGGTTCCCTCTTCCTTATTTTGGGACATTTTCTCCTGGAAATGTTAGCACAGCTTTTAATGTTGGTGCTGGTGCAGGTGAGTTAAAAACGGCCTAAGCCCTGACAGAAATTGAATTCTCAGACCCCACATACAGTTCAAATCCCACCCTTCCATCTGTAAGAGGAGGACGATTTCAACAGACCAGCTTTGAGTAGATTGACATCTGGTGTCACAATGCACCCTGCCCCACAATTCCCAGGGTCATCACAAAAGTTAAAGGTTTAATCAAATGACTCAAAGACCCCAATTTGCCAATCTGTTGCACTCCAGTTAACAGAAACCACTGACCAGGTTATTGTACTTAACAGGAACTGCTATTTATTAGAAATCAATAAATAATAGCCACAGGCAAAACAAAAATATGTATTATCAACATATAACTCCACTAGCTGAAACCCTAACCCCTTTTAAAAACTCGTATACGTGGTAAACACCGTGTCATCTTAGTTTCTGTATTTTTCATTATGGACTGAAATGGAAAAAGTTCTGTTTTAACACCAAGGAGTGTGAAACTAATTGCTGCACTTTTAAAAATGAGCTACTGAAACATATTGTATATGGTGTTTACACTGCTTCCTGTTTTAATCTGTAAACAGGAACAGTTTGTAGATGGCCTAACACATAGGCATTATATACAAAGTGAGATTTGGCCAGCAACAGGAACTGACTGGTTTATGCAATTGTGGCCAGTTATGGATGTCAAAGGTAGTTAGTTAGACTTTGGTCTTCTTCTTACACCACTGGACATTTCTTTGGACTGCACTAACCAGGTGGCAATGTCGGGCCAGGCTGGCAGGGTCCGGCATCATACTCTCTTCTGCTGATCCTGTAAGAAGAGAACAAGCCCTGCTCTGCATCGTCCCATCCATCATGACCCTCATGTCCTTGTCTGAAAATCTGGGCACTAATTTTCTCTCAACTGCGACGCCTGAGTCAAATAAACCAAACTATGCAGGGCATCTACCAGGCTGACATTGCTTGACTGAAAGCGCACAACCTTTTGAATATTGCATTGATACCAGGAATCCCGGGATGTCCTGTCAGATGGAATATTTCTGCCTCTGTAAGTGGGAAAATTGGATGAGTGAGACTCAGTAGGGGCATAGTACATCGTTAACGAGGCATTTTTGAGATCACAGTGTCAGGAAACTCATTGGCTTCATGGAGAAAAACCCTTCATAAGATCCATCTAAAAAGACACCGAACTGATTTCCAATAAAATTAAGTCCATCTTTCTAACTTTGTATTGCTGGGTAATGTAGTCAGTGCTCACATAACTCAAGAGCTGGTAGTAGAAAAATCTTCTCATAATTGATGTCAGCATCAAGCAACTGCAGAGCAAGACCTAGCACGGATTAAACACAAGAAGAACTCAATCAGTGCTTCCTGAATGGGAACATTCCATGGCACTAACAAGACATTAGAGTGATGCACAAGCATTGTGAGCAGGCCCCCCCCCCAAATTAGAATGCAGTGATAATCAAAAGAGGAGTGATTATTTCTGAGCTGCTACGGAAACTGAGTACTCAGTACCCCACCTATATTTAATGTTATACCCTTCAACCTGCCAGAGGAGGAGGGCTTCAACAGATCAGGTTTGGATGAACTTAACTTTTGCAATGATGCCAGGGTGAGTGGAGGAGTCTTGATGGGCTGAATGGCCAATACCTTTTCCTATATTCCTCTGTACCAATGTTTACTATGGGGGAGTCTGTGACCAGAGATCATAGTCTTACAGTAAGTGTTCACCTATTTAAGAGATAGGTAAGAAAGAATTTCTTCTCTCAAAGGGTAATGACTGCAGAATTGTTTACCACAGAGGGCTGGAGCAGCTGGGTCCTTAAGTACATTCAAGACTGAAATTGACAGATTTTTAAATCAATAAGAGAATTAAGTCTTATGGTGGAAGAAAAAAACAGGGAGGTGGAGAGGCGTTGAGGATTATCAAATCAGCCATGATCGCAGAGAATGTCATCTCAGATTTGACAGGCTAATTGATCTACTTCTGTTCCTAAATCTTCCGGTTAATCACACCACCCAATCAGATACTCCTCCCCATATGGAATTTCAAACTCCAGCAGAAAGCCAACCAGAACCCTAAGGCATTTAGAACATTGTGATCCTGCCCCATATGCATTACCTAGTGGCCACCGATCCCAGTGGAACTGATTAGTACAGGAGAGCTATCGACCTTTTGATTGGGTTGTAGCTCTTTGAGGTGTTACAAAGTTATGGCTTGATTGCTGGCACACATGTTTTTATTACCAGATCCTACAATTTTCTTTTCTTTAAACTATATCCAACTTGTGAATACTCCTTATTATTTCTATTATAAATTCCAGAATGTTAATTGTTTCAGTTCGAGCCTTCTCTCATATACATAAGCCTCATCTGCATTTTCCTTTCATTACAACTTATGGAAATCCCAAATTGGTATAGTCAATTGAATTATTCAGAGTTCACAAAAAACTTTTCAATTTTGTCTTCTCACTAAGGCATCACATTGTTAACATTCTGTCTCATTCACAAGTATTAGAGAACCTTTGTTCCAATAAAATATTTTTAAAACAGAAATCAAACATTTCTATTTGATTCCAAATGCTAATGTTTCTTGCCTGCTCATTCTTTACACTTAGATATCATCTCCGTTTTTCCAAAAGCAATCTGCTAAATTCCTTTAGACATTTCACAACTCAAAATTCAAAAAACTGTGTTATTTGTGCCCTTACATTTTAAATTTCCTTTTTAAACATGATGTTTCCAAAGAAATTACGTATGTGTATGTGATTGTGTCTGCATTTGTTCATTATTTTTTACATCCCTTCTCTTCACAAGGACTTAATGTTCTTTGCTGGCTGCTTTCCAGAAGAGAAAACAAAAAAAAAATTGCCTTGGCACTCAGTCAGGAGCCTAATAAATCATTTAATCTGGTTAATCACACCTTTTTGGAACTTAAAAGTATCTAAAAATACAAAAGCTGTGCACCCATGAAAAAATTGCTAATTTCAAAGGGTTGCATTTTAAACTTTCTTCCGACTTCTCTTCCAAAAACATGTATGATTTTCCTTCAGATATTCATTTCCTCCTGACCAGTACAGTTTCACCAGCCTGTTTGACTTGTAGCTTCTAAGAATCTGACCTGTTCGCACAGCTTCAGCTTTGCAGTCCCACCAGTGTGGTTCTGCTTCCTCACTCAGCTCCTCCTTCAGATTCTTTGGATCTTGTCCATGTCAGTCTGGTGTGGATCTTTACCCTACCAATGGGTAACAAATTAGAACATACTCACACTCTTGCATCACTAGTCCAAGGTAAGCGACACAAAGATCCTGTCGAGTACGCCAGATACTGTTGTGGTTCAACTTGACAAACTACCATGAGACTGAGATACATATTATGATCATTTATTCATTTGTGGACAGGGACAGTTAGTCTTAAACATTTCAAGACTGAATTTTAGCAAAATCCCACAAGTTCTCTTCTCTAATACAACTGAAACCAGATAATCAACTTCAGATTTGATCAGTTTACAACTATATGTTAACCAGTGCACATTCTCCCCGTGTCTGCGTGGGTTTTCTCCGGGTGCTCCGGTTTCCTCCCACTGTCCAAAGATGTGCAGGCTAGGTGGATTGGCCATGCTAAATTGCCCATTATGTTCAGGGATGTGTAGATTAGGTGGGTTACAGGGGGATGAGTCTGGGAGGGATGCTGTGAGAGCCGAGATGGACTTAGTGGGCCAAAGGGCCTGTTTCCACACTCTAGGGAGTCTAAGTCCAAAGTCCAAAGTCCAAAAATGTTACTTATTTCCCGCGGTAGAAACATCAGGCTTTATTTATGACCGCCAACACCTCCCATGGTCCTGCTGATTTTCAATCTATGCTGCATACTTATTTCTATCATTTACTCCCTGTCCTGGCTCTTTACCAACCTGTCTAGAGTACACCTACTAATCTATTGTTCTTTTCTGCTTAACTCTTATTTAACCTTTTCAACTTGAGCACTGAAAGTCTTAAAGGAGTTAAATGGCATAACTCTGTTCCAATGCTCGTATATTTCGTTCCTGCATAACACTAAACTTTTTCCATTAAGCTATGCTGGGATTGCAAGTAGGCTAGGCATCAAAACAGCTCAATCTTGATTGAAAATGCTTGATGTTTTGTACTAGATATTACTTCGGGGTCAGAAAATTAGAACTTACTCTAACTTTTCTCATGACACGCATCACTCGGAGGATATTTTCACTTTTAGAAAGAGACACAGTTTATCTTTACTCTAAATCAATTTACACTTTTTGTTATGTGCTTTCATTGTGAAATGCAGGCATTACTTACTGCTAGAAAGGACAGTATGAATTTAGAGGTTGCATTGTCCATGAGCACTTTTCAATTTGAAGCCAGTTCCAAGAAGCATTTCATATCTTTTCACATCCTATCGCACTGATTTTTAAGCATGGTCAAAGGAGGGACCTCACAAGACATTTACAAAAAAAAAATGAAGCACATTATCACTGCATCAAATCATTATGCCATTGGAGTCTCAGCAAACCCTTGTTCGTACTTCCCATTGGATTTGAATTCATGTACAATATAGAAGTGCCACTGAAATTCAGATAAGCCTTGTGCTTTAATTCCCTATGTGAATCATTAGAAACTCAAGAATGTTCAAGTTGTCTCATTTCAGCAACTGTGGCAAAACATGGCCCACGCATGTATCAGTTAGATCAAGGCACTCACAGCAGAATAATATCTAATTGTGACATTTGCGAATGGCTTGGGAGAGCAGAAGAGTGCACATATAGAAAGTTGTTAAGGTATTTTCCTGAACCAGTTTGCATCTACAATTTTTAACAAATTAGCCCAGAATTTACGGTTGCAGTGATGGTGTTAGTAATTGCCAACATTACCCTGTGAAACTGCCTGCAACATCTGCCATCTGCACGTATGCAGCTTGACATATTAATCCAGATGCTTCAGTCTGTGATTAGCTGCTCCTGCACAGGTTAAGCTATTAAAGTGCCCATAGTTGTCAACTTTCCATATAATTGATCTAGCTTCCTATTTACACTGTAATGGTACTGTTACAAACTTCCCAAATAGTTACATTTTGTTGATGCAGTCTATGCTGTAATGTGTACTAAATCATAAGTACTGCTTGAGCAAAATAACCTTTCTGGATCTGGCAAATGATTTTAAATTTATGGAATGTCATTTATCTCATGTTTCTAAATAATTCCATAATGATAAATCCAACGAAATATTTATTTTTTCGAAATAGTGGTATTTTACTTCAGTTCCTTATGTGTATCCCAATGTTTATTCACTCTCTGTAACATTTTAAAAAGTGAGGGATAACCAATGCATCTTTTTTCTTGTCTTTGCAGTACTTTAATATTTTTGGCTGTTTATCCTACTTGATAACATTAAAAAAAAACTGCAGATGCCAGAAATTGGAAACAAAAACAGAAATTGCTAGGGAAACTCAGCAGGTCTGGCAGCATCTGTGGAGAGAAAGCAGAGTTAACAATTTGGGACCAGTGATCCGAAACCTGTCTGAAAAAGAATCCTATTTCACGCTCCACAGATATTGCTGAACCTGCTGCGCACTTCTGAATGTTTTTTGTTTCATTTTCAGAATGCTAGCCATCTGTAGTATTTCACTTTTGTCCTTTAACCTTATCTGGGTTACTTAGTCACTAAACCACAACAACTGGTATTTAACTTGAAATTAATCATTTGAAAAATTATGGATGCTACTTTCTCTCTTCAAAGGTCTTCTTGCTCATAATCATGCATTGACCCAAATGTTCTCACTTGATTTTTCATGGAAAATTTATGTAAACATGTTCTTTTCAACACTTCACTTTCTTCCATCAGTCAACTGGTGACACATTGAACATCGATCTCATTCACTGACTGTGTGTTTTACAAATGTCACCAATGTGTCATTTTACGTCAGTAGCACATTATTTTCCCTAATAACAGAAGATGGTTCCTGGAAATGCAGATTTCCTTTCTTTTAGGGCATGACAAATACCAGCTGAGACAAGGCAAGCAGTACTATTCCAAGAAGGAATTTATAGTAAACCTTTATGAAACACTGTTTTCACCTTATGTTCAATTCTACACATCACAGTTCAAGTAATATGTAAAGGCATTGGAGTGATTTCAAAGTTGTGTCAAAATAGTTCCTGGGTGAGGCACTTCAGTTAAGTGAATAGATTGGTGAAGTTGGCGCTGTTTGTTTAAGAGAGGAGAATGTTAAATGGCGATTTGATAGCGGTGTTCAAAATCAGGTAAAATTTGGACATAGCAGGTAGGGAGAAAAAGTTGTTGTGGAAGAATATTTGATAGAAATAGGCTCACAATGTCAAAAAGAAGGGAGTTGTAGGATTTTGATCCAGTGACACTGAAGCAATGGTGATATATTTCCAAATCAGGATGCTGAGTGGTTTGGAGGGCATTTTGGAAGTGCTGTTGTTCCCTATCTGCTGCATTGTTCTCCGAGATGGAAGTGGTCATTGTTTAAAAGGATCTCTGGTTAATTTTCAGCAGCACATCTTGTTGATTGTATACACAGCTGCAATTGAATTTTGGTGGTGGAGAAAGCAAATATTTATGTGTGTGGTGCCAGTTAAGTGGCCTGCATTTTCCTGGGAGGTGTCAAGCTTCTTGAGTGTAGCTCCAACTATACTGATTCAGATAAGTCGGGAGTATTCCATCACACACTTGACTTGCGCCTTCTAGAAAATGGGCAGGTTTCGGAGAGTCAGGAGGTTTGTTACTTGCTGCAAGAGTATAAGCCTTTGACCTAATCTTGTCGCCACATTATTCATACGGAAAGTCCAGTTCAATTTCTGTTAATGCTAATCCACAAGATGTTTTTAGTGGGGATTTAGTGACAGTAAGCCATTAAATTTCAAGGGCCAATGATGTTGGAGATGGTCATTGCCTGACACTTGTGTGGCAAAAATATTACTTGCCAGTCAGCCCTAACCTGGATATTGTTCAGGTCTTGCTTCATTTCAGATATTGAAGCATTCCATATCCAGGAGTCATTGTGCAACCGTCAGCCAGCTTCCCCACTCTGACCTTGTGATGGATAGAAAGTCATTGGTAAAGCAGCTGAGTATGGTTGGGCCGAGGAATACACTGAAGAACTCCTCCAGAGATACCCTGGAACTGAGGTGTCTGGCCTTCAACCACCACAACTATCTTCCTTTGTGCCAGGTATGACTACAACCAGTGGAACAATTTCCCCTTTGATTCCAGTTTTGCTCAGGCTCCTTGGTGCCACACTCTGTCAAATGCAGTCTGGTCGTCAAGGGTTGTCACTCTCACCTCACCTCTGGAATGTAGCTGTTTGTCTATGTCTTTGAGCCGAGGCTGCAATGAGGTCAAAGGCTGAGTGGCTCTGGTGGAACCCAACTGGGTGTCACTGAACAAGTTTTTATGAAGCAAGTGTGAGTTGTTAGTATTGTTGATAACAACTTTCATCACTTTACTGATTTTCACGGTAGACTAAAGGGATGGTAATTACCTGGGTTAGATTTGTCCTGTTTTTTAGATAGAAGACCTACCTGGGTAATTATCCACATTGTCGGGTGGATGCCAATGTTGTAGCTATATTGGAACAGCATGGCTAGGGAGGCGGAAGGTTCTGGAGTACATCTTCAGTGCTATTGCCAGATTGGTGTCAGAGCCAAAAGCATTTTCAGTACCCAGTGCGACCACCCATTTCTTGATATCATGTGGATTGAATCAAATTTGTTGAAGACTGGCATCTATGATGTTGCAGACCTCTGGAGGAGGCTGAGGTGGATCATCCACTCGGCACTTCTGATTGGAAATTGCTGCAAAGGCTTCAGTGCATAGATGTGCTGTGCTTCCCCATCATTAAGCGTAGGGATACTTCTAGATCCTTCTCTTCCAATGAACTGTTTAATTGTCCACCATCATTCACAACTGAATTTGTACAGCGTTTGGATCTGATGCATTGGTTGTGAAATTGCTTACCACTGTTCATCACTTGCTGCTTAGGCTGTTTGATGTGTAAATAGTTCTGTTTGGTAGCTCCACCAGGTAGCCACTTCATATTTAGATATGCCTGCTGCTGCTCCTGGCATGTCCTCTTGCACTCTCTATTGAACCAGGATTGATATCCTGGCTTGATGGTAATGGTAGAATGAGGATTTACTGAGTCATGACATTGCAAATTGTGATGGAGTCCAATTCTGCTGCTGCTGATGGCCCACAGCACCTCCTGGGCACTCAGTCTTGAGTCATTAGAACTGTTGAAAATCTACCCCTTTTTGCATGCCACAGAACATGATGGAGGGTATCTTCAATGTGGAGATGGCACATCGTTTGTATGAGTCATGGGCAGACACATTTGACTGGTTCGGGTGAGATGAAGTTCATTCCCTCACAAGTAGTAGAGAGCTAGTCCAGTAGCTATGTCCTTTAAGACTCAACCAGCTCAGTCAGTAGTGGTGGTGCAGAACCATTCTTGGTGGTGGACATAGATGTCCCGAGCGTACATTCTGCGCCCTTGCCACCCCCAGTCATTCTACCAAGTGGTGTTCAATGTAGAGGGGCATTGGTACCTGCATACCTTGCTGGGGATGTCAGAGGGTAGTTAAGCATTAACCTCTTGGCTGTGGGTGTGGAGCCACATGTAGGCCAGTCCAAGAAAGAGTGGCAACTTTTCCTTCCCTAATGGCTATTTGTGAGCCAGATGAGTCTTTATGACAATGATTTCACGGTCATCGATAGACTCTGAATTCCACATTTTTGTTTTCTCCTTGAATTTAAATTCCATCTTCTTCCATGCTGCGTTTCAAGGTCAGGTCTCCAGAACAGTATCTGTGTCTTTAGGTTACTAGCCTGATGAGAATACAGGTCAAGTACCCATTATCTATACATCTGAAAACCGAAAAGACCTAAAAGCTGAAGCTCCATTTAAAAGTGGACCTGAACAGACCGGTCAACACATTGAGTTTGAATGAAAATTTTGGTTAGCTTTAACAGACACAAACGGACCTAAAATTTAGTCCTTTATTTCCCCAAAGGGCCAAGCGTAGCATGTCTACATCTCTGTTTAGGTTGTTTCAGATCCTGTGGGTGAAGAAGTGTCAATTTTAGGTCTGTTTGGATCATACAAAATTTTTAACTAAAGTGTCCAAATGGATCGAAACAGACCTGGATAGACTAAACTGACAATAACTTTTATCTGAAAATTAGTTGGTTTGGAGGTTTATATTCAAGGATTCCTGGCTTCTACCACTACATCATCATCTCCATTTTTCACTAATTTATACTAAATGCACAGATGATGCAAGCAAGAACACTTTCACTTCGTTGTGGGTAGATTTTGCAATGCACTGCCTAAAGGTGAGTCGAGGAAGATTAAATGTGTCTTTCAAATGTGTGCAGTATTGAGGAAGTGCTACATTGTCAGAGATGTCATCTGTCAAATAAGACACCAAACCAAGACTTCGTTTACCCTCTCAGAGGAATGCGAAAGATTATAGGCAACTATTCAGAAAAGAGTGATATTGTGGCACATGCTAATTCCTCTAACAATATTCTATAGGTAAACAGTTGGGTTTTATCTCAATTCTGCTTGTGGTAGTTTGTGAGAAATGTGCCCATTGCATTTCCTACAATCTTACAATGAATATCCTTGCAAAGTGCTCAATTAATTGCAAGGCACATTGGATCATCATGAGGTCAGGAATACTAAGATCGTGACAAAACAGGTTTTCAACATAATTCAGAATGCAACAAGGAAAAGAAAACAATAACATAAAAATGAGTCGGCTAATTTATCCAAAGCTTGGGAGGCCGAAGAGAAGAATGAAGCAATTGTCATACTCACGGTGACAAAGTGAAAGAAAAGGCATGAAAAGTTATGATGAAGGAAAAGGAGTTGAAGGTGAGAAATGAGAAAATTGTCACATGTAAGTTACCCATCGATGTCTCATTCAAAGCAAGATGATTGATTAAACTAACCAAATGTGGAAAGAATTTTTTAACTTTTGGATAGTATTCAGTTTTGTAAAGGAGAATGATGACTTGCTCCTCCGGTCTGTTTTATCAAACTGATTTAAAGCCAACTGAAGAAAGTGTAATCAATCACCAAATCATAGAATTTTACAGTAGGCATATATTAATGGAGGCCATTCAGCCCATTATTCCCACTGGATGGCATGTGCATGTCTAGACTAATCCCACTTTCAGCTTTTGATATTAGTCTTTTTAGTTACAGCACTTTAAGTCCTTATCCAAATACGTATGAACTGTTATGAAGGTTTTGTTCTCTACCTTGGGCTGTAAGACCCAGATCCCCATGACCCTCAGTGAAAAAAAGTCCCCTCATATCCTCTCTAAGCCTCATATCTCTTGTCCTTAGTCTATGTCCTTTGATATCAAACCTACAAACGAAGAAAATTAGGTCTTTTCATCTGTTCTATCTAGATTCCTCATAATTTTATACAGATCAACAACTATTATTTTCCAGTCCAGATAACATCCTTGTATATGCCTCCCTCATGTAATCACAACTTTCCTGTAACACGGTGACTAGAACTGAATATTGTATTTCAGCAGCGGGCCTCATTCGTGTTAGTATACAAGTCCAGCATAATCTCTCAGATCTTGTGCCTTGGCTAGTGTTAGATCTCATATTTGCAAATGAGGATCCAAGTAGCAGGGTGGTAGCTTTCATTGTCAGGTAACTTTCATTGCAATTTACAGCTTCATTTCTCCAGAGCAATAAGTCACTTATAAAGCTTCAGAATGTCTTAACTTATATAGTTTGAACTTAAAGCAGACACGATCCCCCACCTTTGATTACTATTGGTCAGTGGCACCAAGATATCCCTTTGTAATTGGCTCTCTGGTATGACATCTTGTACAGTTCAAGCTTGCCTCAGCAATTTCAATATATTTCCAATTAAGCTAATTATATCATTGAATGACAAAGAGATGGACAGGCTTGTGGTCTAACCCTGGTCCTTCATTATATCTCCCAGACTTTATCCTCCTTCTTGAGGATTTTTACAATGGATACTGTATTCAAGTAATATCTGCCAGCTGCACCATGTTAACTGCCAATTAATTGGATACTTGCCTATTACTTCAGGATCTTTTAAATTCCTCATTACAGGAAATACAAAAGAATATTGATTTTTGATCAGGTCCAACAAAGTTATGTGGTTATATCTAATGTTAAAATTCTTTAGCCAACAATTGTGTCTTAATGTGTTCAGTCAATCCACATTCCAATGCAAGCTAATTTCTGTATCTATGATTCATTTCTCCCTGTAATGATATGGGAGCTGCTTTTCCTGTCTGAAACTGGTTTGAATTTTTTCCTCTAATGCTTTTAGCGAATATTTTTGTCTATAACTACTTTGGAATCTAAAGCTATGGTTATCTGAAGAATCTTAACTAAAACCAACTCTTAGTATTGTGACAGATTAAGTAAATCAGAAGAAATAACTAATTAGTGTGAAATGCTGTTATCTAAGTCTTATGCATAAACAACTGCAGCTGAATATTTTATGTCAGTTCAGTAACCTTGAGTTTACAGAGCCACTATTGTTCTACTTGTGAAGATTACATGAAGCAGATATTTTCCCAAGCGCTCAATCTAGAGTCAGCTATGTTATGCTGCATTAGCCATGGGCAGATGTCAGCCATTTTGTGCTGTTCAGTCATGGGCATCCCTAACAGCTAATAAAGGCAAGTGTCCTTTATTCCTTCCTATCTACGTGTCCAGCTAACATCAGGTACCTGTGGGCATTTTCATGACAACATAGGTCCTACATGGCCCTTTAGACTATGAATTCATGAAAGCTTTGATACCAAAGGTATAGCAAACTAACGTAACAAGACATGGAAAGTAATAGCTCTTGCATTATCAGAGTGACTCAGTAGATAAGTGTTGAATACATTTATGCTTCAGTTTTACTGGAGCCACAAGAGTTACTAAATGCATATAGTCAAGCTCGAAATAGAGCAATTAAGTGACTGGTGACAGCAATTAAAATTATAATTCCTTCCAAATGCTGCAGGCTGTACGAAGTTTGCACAATTTTGTTGCTTAACATAACCATTTGGAGGGAAATGTGCACTGAAATTTAAATAATGGATTGTTATAGATTGTTGTCAAGGAAGTTTAGCTTGAGGATACAATGGACAAAGACAGAAAGACACATCGAGGGGAACTGACTTTACCAGATTCAGCATAATCAGGTCATTTAAATAATTGTAATGAGTTTACTGAGAATTTCTACTTATAGGAAATAATTATTCCCTTCCCTGAAATGGCATTTGGAAATTACAATGGATAATCTACATCCTATATGCTCACTATGTACAAATGTGTGGGAAGTATAAATTGGAAAAGAAATGCAAAACTGGAAGACCAAAATTCAAAGATAGTGGGAACTGCAGATGCTGGAGAACCTGAGATAACAAGGTGTAGAGCTGGATGAACACAGCAGGCCAAGCAGCATCAGAGGAGCAGGAATTTTCAGGTTGTGGATCCTGTGAAGAATGAAAAACAGGAGGTCCTTTGCAGGCCTGGGATTTTCAGGTTGTGGATCCAGCGAAGGACAAAAAACAGGAGAGGTCCTTTGCAAGCCTGGGTGTAGGCCTGAGTGGTCTAGGCCCGAAACGTCAGCTTTCCTGCTCCTCTGATGCTGCTTGGCCTGCTCATCCTGCTGGCTTGTTCATCCAGCTCTACACCTTGTTATCTCAGACCAAAATTCACTCCAGTAAGAAATAAAAATTCTCATACCTTTTGGTTGTGTTTTTGTTAGATCACTAAACTTCTTTCAGGACAGATCTGCTGGCAAGGAGTTGAGAGAGGACCCAGTCAGTACCACGCATATCTTCTTTCATAAGACTCTGGGAACTTCTTTCCATTGTTTACTTCTCTGGTGAAAGCAACTCTACTCTGCAGGATAACAAGCATGGGGCTGGATGAACACAGCAGGTCAAGCAGCATCATAGGAGCTCCTATGATGCTGC
>JAHRHZ010000016.1:49840611-49855014 GCA_024137785.1 Ginglymostoma cirratum | reverse complement strand
GCAGCATCATAGGAGCTCCTATGATGCTGCTTGACCTGCTGTGTTCATCCAGCCCCATGCTTGTTATCTCGGATTCTCCAGCATCTGCAGTACCTTTTATCTCTACTCTGCAGGATGTTGTTCAGTAACACAGCAATAGTTGTAAACCACTCAGCTATTGAAACATATCCCCATTCATTTAAAATAATGGCTGATATCTATATTGATTTCATCCACCAGCCTTGGGTTCCATGAGCATTCAATGTTGTATTTCAGATAGCCTCCCAGTGAAGGATAGATGAAGGTCTTAATTTTCACAGTCTTTAGAAGACTGTTTTAGAGGAACAAACAAGCTCAACAACTAAGTTTCAGTCTGCTCTTACGTACAAGAGCCAAAATTAATCTCCATTAAATGTTCATGGCCTGTATAAAATTAATATGGAATTTTTTTGGTAAGGATATTAACCATTATCAATCTGTTCAGAAATTTTAAATTAACCTATTCACAAAAGCTCTTTGGTGAACTCACATTACTTTACTTTTCATGTGAAGAGGTGTTTCCTGATATCACTATTTCATAACCTGGCTTTATATGGCCTAGTTCAGAAGTCCCCTACCAAAGGAAATTGTTTCTTTCCATCCAGCAATCACGTCCTATTTTCATCTCAGATACCTCAGTGAGGTCAACCCTTAATTCAAGCCTATTCTATGAATCCTGCATAAACTCACAGTTTAAGATTTTAGAGTAGGCATTGCACAGATGAATCTTTGCCTCATACTTTCGAGAACTTCCAAGGTCATTCACAAGATGATCTTGGGGAATGAAGAGCTTGTCACCTGAGGATTGACTGAGAACTTTGAGTCTGCACTCAATCGAGTTAAGAAGGATGACAGGTCATTTCATTCAAATTTAGAGTATTGAGAGATAGAGTGAAGGATAGAGTAAATACCTCTATTAAAAAGAGAGAGTACGACCCGAGAGCATGGTCTCGGAATGAAGGGACAACCCTTTAGAATTGAAATGAAGAGGAATTTCTTGAGCGACAGGTGGTGCATCTGTGGAACTTATTGCCACAAAGGGCAGTGGATGCAAATTCATTGACTGACAGTATTTAAAACAGAGATGGATAGGTTCGTGATTAGTAAGGAATTCAAAGGTGATGGGGTGAAAACAGGAAAATAGGGTTGAGAAACGTATCAACTAGGGCAGATGTGGTGGGTTGAATGGCCTAATTCTGCTCCTATACCATATGGTCTTACGGCCTCAGGATCAACACATAGAATAGAATCCCTATAGTGTGGAAGCTGACCATTTGGCCCATTGAGTCCACACCAACACTCTGAGGAGCATCCCACCCAGACCCAACCCCTACCGTATCCCTGCATTTCCTACCCTAGACACTATGGGCAATTTAGCATGGCCAATCCACCTAATCTGCACATCTTTGGACTGCGGGAGGAAATCACAGCACCCAGAGGAAACTCTCACAGACGCAGAGAATGTGCAAACTCCACACAGACTGTTACCCAAGGCTGAAAACGAGTCTGGATCTCTGGTGTTGTGAGGCAGCAGTGCTAACCACTGAGCCACCGTGCTGCCTGTTTCCAGGGGCTGCCATATAGTGGAAAGTAAAGCCTGACCACCCGCTGACTTCAGTTGCCTGGAGCCTTCCTCACAGACCTCCAGTGGAAGAAACGTACACCAGGATTCAATCACAAGGACTCAGAGAAGAATCTGTGCCCACAGCAAAAGAATTGCAGCCTAAAGAATGTGGATTTATGACAATTATTAAGAGAGACAGTGAAGGAATTTTTTTTTTTGCAATGAGTTAGTAGAATACACTGCTTGACAAGAAGGTGGTTTCAAATTCAGTATAACTTTCAAAAGAAAATGTACTTGAAAAGAAAATGAATTGATGTTATTGGGAAAGAGCGGGGGTGTGGGAATAATTGAGTAGCCTTTCAAAGAGCTATTACAGAACAATGAGCTTGATGGCCTCCTCCTGTGCTGATAATAATATTCGAATTCTTTGTCAAAGAAATAGTTGTGTTTAAACATTTTGGAAAAAAGCTAGATGATGAGTCACACTACATACCTGCTGCCCTTCCAATAATTTGTTGCCAGTCATTCAAACCCTGCAGTCACTTTGTATGCCTATTCAGTAATTCATCTCTCTGTTGTACATGATCAGGTTTGGATTGTACAACGAAGGTAGTCGGCACTCGTGGCAATAACATTTGTTAAGGAATAGAAACAGAAACTATGGATGGAGCCAGGCCTGCTGCGTTTCTCCAGCTCTGTCGTTTTGTTTTCTCTACAGATTTCCAGCAGCAGCAATATTTTATTTATATTTAACATATCGTACATATAAGCTATTTTCTGGAGAGACTAAGGAAGGACATCTCTGGAAATACAGTTCAAGCAAAAATACTTGTACAATTTTGTCCTGACTGTGCATTGCTTCTGTAAATTCCCTCCCGTCCAATTCCCAACTAAAATCTTAATTGCACATCTTCGCTTCGCACCTTCATTCATGCATTATCAATTGACAAAATCGCTCTTGTCTACACAAGCCCATGGTTTCTGGGGACTGATGAGAAATAGGTATCTTCATGTTCAGCTGGAATAGTGTAAGATATAATCACTGTGGCTTCTATTACTGCACTTGATATTCATTTCAAAAAATGAGAGAAAAGCAACAGCTTCAGTCAGTTGTCAACTTTGTGCTTACCCCTTGCTACTTGTCACCACAGGATTATATATGATTTATTTGTGATCTGAACACACACTGCTCCATTTCTCTAGCTCTCATTACTAATCTTGTGAGTTGAATATTATCCCAAATATAGCTGGAGCATGTTGGCATTAGTTGTTGATATTCCATTCCATATATTTTGTGGCATTTGTTAGGAAGATTTGGTAGTAACAAAACCCAGAAAATGTTTTCAGAGTTTCAAAAGGTAATTTATATTGATCAGCCCATTTTAGTATGCAAACTAGAAACGGAGGTAAGTATGTGGTTCACTGAGCCTGTTTTGCTGATCTAGCTCAAATCCAGTTTCCCATCTTTATGTATCTCATTATTCCCTTTGTGCAAAGCATCAATCAATCTCAGCTTTGAATATGCATCTACAGCTCTCGAGTTAAAAGTCCAAAGATTCACAATCTTCTGAAAGAAGGAATATCTTCTCAACTCAGTCCAAACTGAGTGACCACTTATCCTGACACTCTGCTCCCTAATTCTGGACTGTTCAGCCAGTTTAAACAGCATCCTAGCATATATCTTATCAATTGCTTTCAGTGTTTATCACTCCAGAGAATAAAGGTATTTTCTATTCAAGCATTTCTCACAGCACATTCATCTCCTCTTTGGAATCAATCTAATTAATCTTTGCTGCATCCTCTCTTGTGCAAGATCTTAGGTAAGGGGCGGCATGGTAGCTCAGTGGTTAGCACTGGTGCCTCACAGCATCAGGGACCTGGGTTCGATTCCACCTTGGGCGACTGTCTGTGTGGAGTTTGCACATTCTCCCTGTATCTGCATGGGTTTCCTCTGGGTGCTCTGATTTCCTCCCACAGTCCAAAGATGTGCAGGCTTGGTGGATTGGTCGTGCTAAATTGCCCTTGTGTTGAGTAGTAGGTTATTTGGGGATGGGTCTGGGTGGGTTATTCTGAGGGTTGGTGTGGGCTTGTTGGGCCGAAGGACCTGTTTCCACACTGTATTGGTTGTATGAGTAAGGAAACAGAATTGTACACAGCATTCTGGGTGCGTCCTCAACAAGTTCCAATCACCTTGTAATAAAGGTCATTCCAGCATGTTACTTCCCTACAACAAAAGCAAATTGCTGGAGATTTGAAATAAAAGCAAAAAGTGCTGAAGAAGCTCATCAGGTTTGACTGTATGAGAAGAGAAACAGAGCAAACATTTTGTGACACTTCTTTGTAACCAATTGGACTTAAAAAGTTAGCTCTCTTTCTCCCTACACAGGTAATACCTGACCTGTTGAGTTTCTCCAGCATTTTCTGTTCTTATTTATGTCACTTTCCAAATTATTTGCTCTACCTTCATGTTAACTATCCATTATTAATATGCACAAAGCTGTTAATTGTTCTGAATGCCAACATTTACTAATTTCTCACCATTTGAACAAAATTATTTTATTTTTCTATGCTTTCTATGAATGGATAATTTCAAATTTGTCCCCAGGAGCAGGAGACAACAAAACCATGAGACAAGCAGTCAGGAGCATTGAGAGTCATAGAGTCATACAGTGTTATGGCACAGAAACAGACCCTTAGTCCAACCTATCCATGCTGATCAAATGTCCTAATTTAATCTAGTCCCATTTGCCAGCATTTGGCCTATATCCCCCTATGCCCTTTATATTTAGATACCCATCCAGATGCCTTTCTAAATGTGTAATTGTACCAGCCCTCATCACTTCCTCTGGCAGCTCATCCCATACGCGCACCACCTTCTGACTGAAAAACCTACCCCTTAGGTCCATTTTAAATCTTTCCCCTCTCACCTTAAAACCTATGTCTCTAGTTTTGGACTCCCTTACGCTAGGGAAAAGACCTTGGCTGTTCACCCTATCCATGTCTCTCATGATTTTATAAATTTCCCCTCAGTCTCCAGAGAAAATAACCCTAGCCTATTCAACCTCTCCCTTTAGTTCAAAATCTCCAACCCCAGCAGCATCCTTGTAAATCTTTTCAGCACCCTCTTAGGTTTAACAACATCTTTCCCATAGCAGGGAGACCAGAGCTGAACACAGTATTCCAAAAGTGGCCTAACCAATGTCCTGTACAGCTGCAGCGTGTCATGCCAACTCCTGTACTCAATACACTGACCAATAAAGGCAAGCGTACCAAATGCCTTCCTCACTACCCTGTCTACCTGAAACTCCTCCTTCAAGGAACAAACAACCTGCACCCCAAAGATTTTTTGTTCAGCAACATTCCTCAGGACCCTATCAACACATCAAGGATGGCGAAAGTTACTGAGACGTTCTATTACAGAGCAGAGTACACTGAGGGAGAATAACAAAGTTCTGAGCAGCCACGAGCAAGAGTTCAGAAGAACAAAGAACAAAGAAAATTACAGCACAGGAACAGGCCCTTCGGCCCTCCAAGCCTGCGCTGATCCAGATCCTCTAAACCCGTCGCCTATTTTCCATGGATCTGTATCGCTCTGCTCCCTGCCCATTCATGTATCTGTCTAGATACATCTTAAATGACGCTATCGTGCCCGCCTCTACCACCTCCGCCAGCAACGCGTTCCAGACGCCCACCACCCTCTGCGTAAAGAACTTTCCATGCATATCACCCTTAAACTCTTCCCCTCTCACCTTGAAATCGTGACGCCTAGTAATTGAATCCCCCACTCTGGGAAAAAGCAGGTGGGAAGAGACAGGGTGGTAAAACAGGAAGACGGCAGGGTTTGGAGGGCAACTGGGGGAATATGGGGCACATGTAACAGACAGGAAAGGGCATTTGGATAAGCAACAGCAGATCCTTGACTGTGGGAAGGTGGAGGACAGACACTCAATCTCTGAAAACGCTGAGGGAAGAGCTTAGTGAGTCGGGATTTCAGCTGAACCCGGAATTCCACACCCCTCGATACCTTCACTATCTCTGCCTCAAATGTGCTCAGTACTGAGCCTCCACAGCCCTCCAGGGTCAAGAATTCCCCCTATTTCCCACCCTCCGAATGAAGAAATTCCACCTTTTCTCACTCCAAAATGGCCTTCCTCTTTTGCCAGGATTGAGACACCCTCTCCCAATTTTAGCGGGGGAAATGGGAGCATCCTTCCTGTATCTACCCCAGCAAGCCCCCTCGGAATTCAGTCAAGGGGGGACAGGAAATGTGCACAATGCTCCAGGCGCTGCGCAAACACAGCAGCTGATCCGGGACCAGGGATGAGGGGCTTCTCACCAAGGCGGGGAGGGGAAGCCATCGTGGGGGGGCACTTGAACACTGGAGCTCACACCTCTCACAACTCAGGGGGATAAAGAGAAAATGTTTCCCACCGACCAAGGGACTGGGAGCCAGGGTCCAGAGATCCAGGGAAAGGAACAGAGAGGAAATTGGAAGAGAAATGGGAATGAGACTCCGGAGGTGCAGCAGACAGTGAAGGAGGTTATACAACAGCACAGCAGGATCTTGATCAGATGGGCCAATGGGCCAAGGACTGGCAGATGGAGTTTAATTTAGATAAAGGTGAGGTGCTGCATTTTGGAAAGGCAAATCAGGGCAGGACTTATACACTTAATGGTACAGTCCTGGAGAGTGTTGCTGAACAAAGACACCTTGGAGTGCAACTTCATACTTCCTTGAAAGTGGAGTCGCAGGTAGACAGGATAGTGAAGAAAGCGTTTGGTACACTTGGTCAGTGTGTCGAGTATGGGGGTTGGGTATCATGTTGCAGCTGTACAGGAAATTGGTCAGGCCATTTTTGGAATACTGAGTTCAATTCCAGTCCCTGCTGTAGCCACACGGTTGTGAAACTTGAAAGGGTTCAGAAAAGATTTACAAGGATTTGGCCAGGGTTTGAGGTTTAGGGAGAGGCTGAATAGGCTGGGGCTATTTTCCTTGGAGCATCGGAAGCTGAGGGGTGACCTTATAGAAGGTTATGTTGCAGTCCTGTGCCAGGATTCAGACCATTTGTGCATCTGCAGCATGTGATCAGGTGACCCATGACCTCCAGGATTGCTACCAAAACATTGGCACTTTTTCATTAGCATAGACGGAAACTTGAAATGTGCGAGCCAAGTTTAAACCTAGCGGATTCTGCAATTTACAAGCTGCAGAACAAGTACCGCCACGCCTTGGACAATCAATATCCTGGTGAAACCAGACAGGCCTGGAACTACCTGACCAGGTGATAAACATTATTTATTCCTCCAGTGAGGAGCTGGAGGAACACAGCAGGCCAGACAGCATCAAAAGGAGCAGGGAAGTTGATATTCCGGTTCGGGACCCTTCTTCAGAAAACGGAAGGGGGGAAGGGAGCTGGGAAATAAATGGAAAGAGGAAGGGTGAGGCTGGGAAAGGTAGGTGGGATGGTGATAGGTAAGTGCAGGTAGGGAGTGGTGGGGATTGGTCAGTGGGATGGGTGGGGCAGATAGATGGAAGAGAAGGCGGACAGGTTGTGTCAGGTCAAGGAGGTGGGGATGAGAGGGAGGCTTGGACATGGGATGAAGCCGGGATGGGGAGATTTTAAAACTGGTGAATTCTATGTTTAGGCCATCGGGCTATGGGCTCCCAAGGCAGAATATGAGGTGTTGCTCCTCTAGTTTGGTGGTGTCAGTGTGGCACTGGAGGAAGTCCAGGATGGACATGTTACCCAAAGAGTGGGAGGGGAAGTTAAAATGGTTGGTGACCGGGAGGTGTTGTGGTAGAGGTTGTCATGGTTTACTGTATCTACTGCTGCCGACGTAGACTCCTCTACAACAGTGAGACCAAGTGTAGACTCTGAGACTGTTTTGTAGAGCTTCTGTGCTCTTTGTGTGACAAACAACAACACTTTCTGGTCACCAACCATTTTAACTGCCCCTCCCACACCCTGAGTGATATGTCCATCATAGGCCTCCTCCAGTGCCGCACTGACACCACCAAACTAGAGGAGCAACACCTCATATTCTGCCTTGGGAGCCCACAGCCCGATGGCCTAAACATAGAATTCACCAGTTTTAAAATCTCCCCACCCCAGCTTCATCCCATGTCCAAGCCTCCCTCTCATCCCCGCCTCCTTGACCTGACACAACCTGTCCATCGTCTCTCCCACCTATATACCCCACCCATCCCACTGACTATTTCCCACCACTCCCTACCTGCACTTACCTATCATCATCCCACTGACCTTCCCCAGCCTTGCCCCTCCTCCCTCTATTTATTTCCCAGCTCCCTTAACCATTTCTGAAAAAGGGTCCCGACCCAACATGACCCCACCCCCGACAACCAAAACGTCATCTCCCAGACCATCCACAACCTCATCACTTCAGGTGACCTCCCACCCACACCCTTCAACCTCATCATTCCCCAACCATGCACCACTCATTTCTATCTCCTTCCCAAAATCCACAAACCTGACTGCACTGGTCGACCCATTGTCTCTGCCTGCTCTTGCCACACCGAACGTATCTCCACTTATCTCAACTCCATTTTCTCCGCCCTGGTCCAGGAACTCCCGACCTATGTCGGTGACACCACCCATGCCCTCCACCTCCTCCGAAGCTTCCGATTCCCTCGTCCCCAAGACCTCATCTTCACCATGGACATCCAGTCCCTATATACTTGCATTCCCCATGCAGATAACCTAAAGGCCCTCTGCTTCTTCCTGTCCCGCAGGTCTGACCAGTCCCCCTCCACTGACACCCTTATCCACTTAGCTGAACTCATCCTCACCCTTAACAACTTCTCCTTCAATTCCTCCCACTTCCTGCAGACAAAGGGGGTGGCAATGGGTACCCGCATGGGCCCAACTATGCCTGCCTCTTTTTAGGATATGTGGAGCAATCCCTCTTCCAAAGCTACACTGGCCCTATTCCCCACCTCTTCCTCCGTTATGTTGATGACTGTATCGGCGCCGCCTCGAGCTCCCATGAGGAGCTTGAACAGTTCATCCACTTCATTAACACCTTCCACCCCAACCTTAAGTTCACCTGGACCATCTCCGATACCTCTCTCTCCTTCCTGGACCTCTCTGTTTCCATCTCTGGCAATCACCTAGAAACCGATATCCATTTCAAACCAACCGACTCCCACAGCTACCTAGAATACACCTCCTCCCACCCACCTTCCTGCAAAAATGCAATCCCCTACTCCCAATTCCTTTGCCTGTCACACCTGCTCCTGAGATGAGGCATTCCATTCTCGGACATCCTAGATGTTCTCATTTTTTAAGGACCACAAGTTCCCCTCCACAGTGGCCGAAAACGCCCTCGACTGCATCTCTTGCATTTCTCGCAACTCATCCCTTACACCCCCTCCCTGCAATAATAACAAAAACAGAATTCCCCCTCGCCCTCACGTGCCACCCCACCAACCTTCGGATCCAACGTATCATTCTCCACCACTTCTGCCACCTGCAATCTGACCTCACTTCTAAAGACATTTTTCCCTACCCACCCTTATCTGACTTCCGGAGGGACCACTCTCTCCATGACTCCCTCATCCGCTCCACACTCCCCACCAGCCCCACCACTCCTGGCACTTTACCCTGCGACTGCAGGAAGTGCTACACCTGCCCCTACACCTCCCTCCTCACCCCCATCCCAGGCCCCAAGAATACCTTCCACATCGAACAGATGTTCACCTGCACATCTGCTAACGTGGTATACTATATCTGCTGTTCCCGACGTGGCCTCCTCTACATCGGGGAAACCAAGCAGAGACTTGGACACTGCTTTGTGGAACACCTACGCTCGGTTCGCGACAAACAATTGCACCTCCCAGTCGCAAGCCACTGCAACTCCCCCTCCCACTCCTTGGACGACATGTCCATCCTGGGCCACATCCAGTGCCACAACGTTGCCACCCGAAGGTTGCAGGAACAGCACCTCATATTTCGCTTGGGAACCCTGCAGCCCAGTGGTATCAATATGGATTTCACAAGCTTCAAAATCTCCCCTCCCCCGAACGTATCCCAAAACCAGCTCAGCTCGTCCCTGCCTCCCTAACCTGTCCGTCCTTTGTCCAACCTATCCACTCCTTCCATCTCAATCCCCACCCCCACCTCCTACCTACCAGCCTCATCCCTGCCTCGTTGACCTGTCCGTCTTCCCTTGACTGACCAACCCCCATCCTAACTCCTCGTATACGCTCATCTTTACAGGCTCCATCCCCGCCTCCTTGACCTGTCCGTCTCCTCTCCACCTATCTGTTCCTTTATCCATCTTCCATTCGCCTCCCCCTCTCTCTCTATTTATTTCAGAATCCCCTTCCCCTCCCCAATTTCTGAAGAAGGGTCCAGACCCAAAACGTCAGTTTTTCTGCTCCTCTGTTGCTGCTTGGCCTGCTGTGTTCATCCAGCTTCACACCTTGTTATCCTGACCCACAATGTCAGCTTTCTTGGTCTTCTGATGCTAGGTGGCCTGCTATGCTCCTCCTGCTCCACACTGTGTTGTCTCAGGCTCCACGATCTGCAGTTCTTACTATCTCTGAGTTATTCCTCCAATTAACCTGCTTTGTTAGGAGAATGTTATGCACACTTGGTCGTACCCAGCTCAGTAAGAGGCCAGAGGCATAGTGTGACAAGGACAGCACTTGAATTTGAAGACTTAAAACCATGGTCTGCTACCTCCAGGTGTAGAAAATTGTCACCTCATTCGATCTTTCTGCCCCTGCCCGATGCAAGTATTGAACACAGGACACAGAATATTCAAAATGTGTATGAAAGGTGGGTGGGGGGTGGTGATAAAAGGGGTAGCCTGGAGCCCCAGCTCTCTCTGCTTTTTGCATCTTCACAGAGCACCTTCAACTGGCAGCCGAGCCTCCATCATCGCCAGCTCCTTGTACCTCATGGTGAGCATCAGCAGACTGACCAGACCCAGAGACGCCACCTCGGCGAGACAACATTAAGACCACAACCAGCCCTAGACCAGAGGGGAAACCCAAATAGAAGACTGCAGATCCTGACCCATCAGACAATCCTCAAAGATTGAGGAACAGGCTGTCCCAGCCTTATTGAATGGGCATTATTGGTCCTTTCAGACAAACAGTTCAAATACAGCGGTAGGGACTTGTGGATAAGATGAAGTGAATCCTTGGAAGTGTGTGTCAGAAATATATATTTAGTTAGTTTTGAGACTGTTTACTTAGAGATTTAAGACTGTTTACTGAAGAGTCCTGTGAAGAGATTCATAAAATTTCATTAAAATATAACAGGAGGGTGTGATAAATATTGTTTTTCCTTGAAAAAAAAGTGTTTGGGAAAGTTATGTTGGACTTTCCCACTAACTTTTATCCCTTTGTTTAACCACATAACATGTTTGAATGTAAAAAGGGCTATCGAAAAGTGGTCAAGTTCAATCAGGGTACATTTACCTACCTTTCACTTCATAAGAGGGACATACTGTGGAAGGGTAAGGATCCTCTCCTCATGGTTTATGTAGATACCAACCACAAAAGCAGGACAAGTAAAGAAGTTCTGCATTGGTAGAATTAGGAGCTAGCAAATTAAGAAGCAGAATCTCAAAAGGTAATCAGCTCTGGATTATTAGCCAAGCTGTGGGATACTGGCACATTAGCACTTGAAACAAAACAGAGTAACTGAGAGTGCAAATAGAAATAAATGTCATCCAGTAGACACTGCTGAGTCATGGCTGCAGGATGACATGGATTGGGTCCTGACTATTGGAGGATATATGATCTTTAAAAAGAACAGGAAGCGAGGAAACATTAGAGAGGTGATGCTTTAATTAATGATGGCATTAACACAATAGAGAGGGATAAACAGAGTTCAAGAATTAAGAATGGAGAAACAGTTTGGGGAAAGACGTAAAAAGTTAAAGAAACTTGTGGGCGTGGCATACAGATGTCCTAACAGTAACCAACTGGTATAAAGGAACAGATAATATGAACTTGTAAGGAAGGTACAGTAATAATCATGGGAGATTTTAACATGCTTACAGACTGGAAGAATCAGATGATCAAAAGTAGCCTAGATGGAGAGTTCATTAAATGTTTTCAGGTTAGTTTCTTAGAGTGTGCTCTGTAGCCAGAAGGCAATTTCTATTAGACCTGGTGATTTGCAACAAGGTAGCATTAATTAATGACCTCCTTGAGAAAGTTTCACAAAGCAGAGTTGATCACAATATGTTTCAACTTTACATTCAGTTTGAGGGAGGGAAGATTAGTTCCAGGATCAGTATTTTAAACTTGAGAAACTATATTTATGAAGGCATGAAAGTGGAGATGGCTAAAACAAGCTAGCAAAATAGATTAAGAGATAGGTCAATAGAGAGGCTGTGGCAGGCATTAAAAAGGATATTTCAGAATACACAGAATATATACAGTCCACAAGAAATAAAACAAAAATCCAAGTGGAGGACATACCATCAATGATTAACTAACAAAGCTAAAGATGATATCAGACTTAAATAGCAAGCGCGTAATTATTCAAAGACGGGTTCAAAACCAGAAGATCGCACAGAATATGAGAAATTCAAAAATGGCTAAAAAGAAGGGAAAATTTAGAGTACAAAATAAAGCTAGCTAAAAACAGAAAATATGAGTTTCTATAGATATTTGAAAAAGGAAAGAGTTAACAAAGTGAATGCTTGTCACATAGGAAATGAGTATGAGGGAAATAAGAAAATTGTAGGTGAATTGAACATTTTGCATTGATCTTCACTATAGACGATACAATTAGCATTACAGGTATAGTTGTAAAACAGGAAATTGAACTGATTAAGGACCTCAAGAAAATTACAATCCCCAGGAACATCTCACTAAGTTGTTGTAGCTATAGATTAACAGGTCCACATGTCCTGATAAACGTTATCCTCGGATCTTAGAGAAAGGTGGCTAGTGAGATGATTCATGCATTCATTTTAAATTTCAGTAATTCTCTTGAGTTGAGAAAGTGACCTTTGAATTGGAAAGTAGCAAATGTAGTTCCTTTGTTCAAAAAGAGTGAGGGATCAAAAGCTGGAAACTACAGGTTAGTTAGATTAACATCTGTCACAGGGAAGAAGTTAGCAACTATTATTAAAAATATTAAGGCAGGAAACTTAGAAATATTCAAGACAATCAGACAGAGTCAACATGGTTTTGTGAAAGGGAAATTATGTTTAATCAATTTATTGGGTTTGTTTGAAGACATGTCATGTGATAAAGGGAAACCAGTCGTTGCACTGTACTTAGATTTGCAGAAGACAATTAACAAGTTGTCACATCAAAGATGATTGCAGAAAGTAAAAGCTTATCGTGTGGTGAATAACATATTGGCAAGGATAAATACAAGATTGGCTAGATATAAGAAAACAGACAGTAGTCTTACAAAGGTAATTTTCTAGTTAGAAAAATGTAATGAGTTATCTGCCACAGAGATCAGTGCTGGCACCTCAACATTTTACAAATATATCATTGACTGGAATGAAGCTACTGAAGATATGGCTGCTGAATTTTCTGATGACATCAAGATTGGTGGGAAATCAAGTTATGAAGTAAGCATAAGGAGCCTGCAAAAGAATATGGATTGGTTAAGTGAGTACAAAAAGATCTGGCAAATGGAGTATAATATGGGAAATTGTGAAGTTGTCCATTTTAGCAAGGAGAATAAAAAAGAAGCACATTATCAAAATGTTGAGAAATTGAAGGACTCTTGGATGCAAGGGAATCTGGTTGACCAAGTGCATGAATTCAAAAAGGCTGGAGTGTAAATGAAACCAATAATTAAGAAGATGAATAAAGTATTATTATTTATTGGAAAGGGGACTGTGCAGAAAAGCAGGGAGGTTATGCTTCAGTTCTGGATTGTTTTGTTGAGGTGCATTTGAAATTGCATTGGTCCCCTTATTTAAAGGAAGGTTTTAAGTGTGTTGGAAGCAGTTCAGAGAAGGTTTACTAAATACGTGGAATGGGCATGTTGTCTCATGACCAAGTTTGGGACAGACTTAGTTCATACCCACTGGAATTTAGAAGAGTAAGAGTTGACTTCATTAAATCATATTAGAACTTGGGAGATCTTGACAAGTTAAAATCAGAAAGAATGGTTCCTCTTTGGGAAATTCTAGAACTGGGGTCCCTGTTTAAAAATCATTTAAATCTATTTAAGACAGCAATAAGAAATCGTTTCTCACAGAGGTTTCTGACTATTTGAAATTCTGCCTCAAAAGGCAGTGGGCACAGAAATTTTGAATTTTTGAATATTTTCAAGGGAGAGGAGTTAAGATTCTCGATAAGCAGGGGATTGAAAGGTTATTGGGCAGGAGTGAATGTCAAGTAATCAGATCAGATGTGATCTTTTTGAATGGTAGAGCAGGTTTGAGGGGCTGCAAAGTCTAGGCCTGCTCCTAAGTCATTTTTTGCAAATATGTACACACCTATGTCAATATGGAATTGCTACACCTATAATAATGGGTTGTTTGAGCTGACTGTGCCTTTGTTGAGCTAGATCTCTTCTACACCTTTAACCTCATCAAAAATGAATGATATTTGTTAAATTTGCCCTATCAAATTCCAAATAGAAGAACTAAATACGTCAGGTACCAAGACAGTGAGTGACTCCAAAAATTCACAACACATGGTTTAATGTAAGCTTCGGCTAATCAACAATCTGTGACTCATTGATTCCTACTCATGATAGCAATTTAACAAGTGTATTAAAGCTTGTGCACTGTGTAATATCAAAGTAATCTAGATCAATGCAACATGAAAAAACAGTTTCATTAAATACTGAGATAACAAGCATGGG
>JAHRHZ010000016.1:49764110-49840211 GCA_024137785.1 Ginglymostoma cirratum | reverse complement strand
GTCAGCCTTCCTGCTCCTCTGATGCTGCTTGGCCTGCTGTGTTCATCCAGCTCTACACCTTGTTATCTCTTTAAATTTTATTATATTTATTATAAATTTTATTATAATTCAGCATGATTTGTCTGCAACATAAAACTGCAATTAAGTACACGAATATACTCAACTGTTTCAAAACTAAGGGTTCATAAATAGGAGGGTTCGACAACCCATGGTTCAGGCTTCTTCATAACCTGCATGTAATTAAACACTTTCATAGGTCATTAACATCCTGCAGTGAGAAATCTTTGTATCTGTTGCACATGAATAGGTTGCGAATTGGATATGTTAGTTTAGCTTCTAATTAATTTAAAACGATACTGTCACCCTTAACATGGTGCTGAGATCATTTCTAACTTGTTAGAGAAATATCACACAGTGAAGCAACCTAAGAAGACTGCGTTACTCCACTTCACACTTCTTGTCCGTCTTCTATTATAATCAAACACAACTTGTAGCTGTGCATTTGGTTACCTTGGCTCCTTCTGTTTCTAACTACATCATCTTTTTCCTTCTTTGTGAAGAACTTTTTGGTCATGTTTTTGATCATCTACTGCAATATCTCCTTATGAGACTCGTTAAATTTTGCTTGACAGAAGTATTTTGGTAAATTCGCAACATTAAAAAGGAACCATGCGAGTATAACTTATTGTTGAAATCTGAAAGTTGCCTTATGTCATAAACAGCACATTTTGGTGCTTGTGTGTATGAAATTACCCCCTGAAAAGTGATATTTGCTCTTTTTAGTTACGTTCAATCAGCAAAATAGCTCTATAAGGTTTATTGTTTAACTGCTCTTTAATGTATAAAATATTCAATATTATTTGAATACTGGATGCAAGCAGTATACAAAATTGCTACACTTATAACGAATGGGTTGTTTGACCTGACTGCACTTCCAGTAAGGCTAATCTCTCCTAAGCCTTTAACCTCATCAGATATGATTAGTATTTGTTAAAAGTGTTCTGTCAAATTCAAAATGGAACAACTAAATACAACAGGTAGCTTGCAGAACTGGCATTGTTCATAATAAATAGTATTGCCAGCCGCACTGACTTACCAGATTTGAGATGACTCTGAAGCCAGAGAGTTACGCGAAAGGCCAGGGGTTTGGGTGAGTCACCACGATTTGGTGGCAAAAGGACATGGCCTTCAGGATTGGAACTGTTGCAGTGGGAATTGTATGTCGCCCCCGTTAAAAGATTGAAAGTGGAGATTTGCTGGCTGTATTCGCAACTGAAGAAAAGATTAAACAGCAGAGAACTGCCAAAGTTCATAGTGCCACAGACCAGACATAACGTGGCAGAATGAACATTTGTGCATACTGTGATTGTCCTGACATCACAAGTTACACACCATAAGAAATAAGAGCACCCTCATTAATATCATGGTTGATCTTCTAACTTAGTGCCTGCATTATATCTATATCCCTTAGTATTCAAACTTCTGTTGAATTTTGACTTAAATATTTTATAAGAATTATATTGCTAACTTCCTGTTTTAAATATTATTGCTAGTCACACCTTAATCCAGGTCAGTGTGAAAATTCAGGTGATCTGTAGTTTAAATATTACCTAATGGCTGACAACTCCTCCCTAATTTCTATTTTCACAGCTGAAGCATGATTTTCAACTTTGAGGGCAACTGAAATAAGTGCACAGAGGCTGGTATCCTGTCACCAAGTCACCCTTTATTTATTTGTGCTCAGGACACAGGCTGTGACCAGCCAGCTCGGAGACTGCCCCTGAACTGAGGACATTCTAAACTCCCCAATCAATGACCTCATAGTCAATAAGGTCCACTCAGTTCCAATCACTACATCCCTCCCCTACTAAGTCTGGAGATGTAGGCCTGGTCTGTCTCTTGTAGCCTTTTCTGTGACATTTTCGCTCAGGTCCGGCTCCTCGGATTCGGACTCTGACATGGGCGGCATGTACTGGACGGTGGCCCATCTCTTACGCTCTGGGCATCTCAGGAGAGTTTGCTCCTCTTCTTCCAGTGGTAATGGTGTCAAGGCAGCATCCATCTTGGACTCCAAGGTTTTCTAAAAACTAGACAGAGGAGGAGAACCTAGGGTTTCTGATTGGCCTTCTGGCTGTTTTGAGGTTCATGGTATGCTTTGCTCCTGCCCTATTTGCGAGGTAACAGCTTTCAGGTGATCCACTTGTTTGCTCAGGACTGTACTGCCTACCCAAACATTTGTAAGTCACGGGACCTGAACACGCTTCAACCTCACCTCATACCCACACAGGGCCATTTCCATGGTTCTGGCACCAAAATTCATCCCCCACATTAAATTGCCTTTCTCACCTAGATGTAGCAAGTGGATGGCATTGGTGTTCCTGCAGCCATTTCACCTCCCCACCTCCCCCACATCCCCAACCCCCATGTTTAACTTGGTGCAGAATCTTCTCCCCATCAGCAATTCTGCTGGAGTCATCCCTGTAGTTGAGTGAGGGGTGGTTGGATAACTGAAGAGGAATTGGGACAGTTTGGTACCAAGAGACACTGTAGGCTGCTTCTTTAAACCTGCCTTCAACATTTGGACTGCTCTTTGCACCAGACAATTGCACAGTCATACGGAGTTGACCTTATATGCCAAATGCCATTCAACTTCAGATTTCCTGCTGGTAAATGATATCCCATTGTCCGTGACCAATACTTCTGAGAGTCAGTGTATTGTGAACAATGCTTGCATCTTCTCAGTCGTCATCCATAAGTTTGCCAAATGGAGTTGATGCACATCCAATCGCTTTGAATGGGCATCCGCAATGACTGGCATAGTCGGCATGCAACCAAGTCCAGAGTTTATCCAGCCATTCCCATTAATGTGGAGCCACTGCTGGTGGCAATTTGTCAGCACTCTGGGCACTGCCCCACCAATGCAGCTATGTCAGCATCCAACCCTGACCACCAGCCAATAACTTCTTGCTAGCATCGTCATCCTGGAAAAGCCTGGATGATGCTGGCGGAGTTCAGCCAGTATCTGGTGATGACCTTTACTCAGGACAATCACCCTTGCTCTCCATGGTAATATGCTATCCTCTACAGTGAGCTGGTCTTGTCAGGTCCAGAAAGGTTTCAATCCTGGTTACAATGGCCCTTCTGTTTCCCCCATTACCACCAGCTGTTTTGGTTTTGCTAGGGAAGGATCTTTTTCCATTCACAGTCGGATATTGTCAGCAGTGACTGGGAGGGTGTCTAGGAAGTTTAAAACCAAAATGGACTCCTCCAGGGGAGGCATCACCAATGGAATATCTGCCAGTGGGAGGTGGCTCAAGGCATCCGCATTAGCCACCTGGCTTGCTGGATGGTGTTCTAATTTGTACTCGTATGTGCTGAGAACATGGGCCCAATGCTGAATTCTACCGGAAGCTATGGGCGACACTGCCTTGTCTTCCTTTAGTAGCTCCAGCAGGGGTCTGTGATCTGTTTCTATGACTAATTCCCATCTGGAAAGGTACTGGTAGAATTTCCTATACCAAAGATGCTCGTCAAACCTTCCTTCTCTATCTGGGCATATTTACGTTCAGCATCAGCCAAAGTTGAAGAAGCATACACTGCTGGACGTTCCTCTCCACTGGGCCACTGTTGAGCCAATACTACCCAATACTGTATGGGGAGGCATTGCATATCAACACTACTTCTCATTTAGATCATAGTGGGCCAGTTGCTTAGATGACCATAGCTGCTTTTTAACTTCCTTAAGGCTACTTCTTGGCTGTGCAACCATTCCCAAGGCTGATCCATTATCAATATCAGGTTTAACATTGCCAAGGTGGAGGCCAGCTTATGTATGAATTTTCCGTGATAATTTACTAATCCAAGGAAAGACCTAAGCTCTGGTACAGACATGGGAGCTTGGACTCCTTTGATCAGTCCCTTTATTTTCCAACAGGTGTAACATGGTTTTGTCGACTCTGTAACCCAAGTAGGTCACTTGGGTTACCTGGAACACACATTCTTCCCCTCTGAGGCATATTCGGCCTGGGGAAAATGTTTAAGTACAATGTCCAAGTCCTTCAAGTGCTCTTCATTGGTCTTTTCTGTCATTAGCGCATCTTCCAGATAAATGGCAATCTGGAGCAGCCCTTATAAAATGTTCTCTCTGGTCCTGCTGGAAAAGGGTGCAGGCTGATGATACCATAAATGGCAGTCTTATATATTGGTATAAAATTGTAGCGTACTTCTGGGATCCCTCATCCAGTCACAATTACAGGTAGGCATGGCTCATGTCCAGCTTTGTAAAGGATAGCGCACCTGTCAACTTTGCACACAAGTCCTCAATGCAAGGGTTTGGGTGTTTACCCAACTGTGAGAAGAGGTTTACCGTTTGCTTAAAATCCCCACAAAGGCAATCTCAGCCATCAGGCTTCACAATCTGCACAACTGCCTACTCCCATTCTGTAGAGTGCCCTGGTTTGATTATTCCTCCACTCTCCAGCCTCCTGGTTTCCAATTCTACTTTTACTGACACAGCAAAGAGTACCATGCAGGCCCTGTAAAATTGTGGAACTGCTTCTTGGTCGACATGAAAAGTGGCTTTAGTCCCTTTGATAGTCCCAAGCTCTTCCTGAAAAACTCCTGGGCATTTCACTGGGACTTCACTGAGGTAGCCATTTTCTAATCAAAAACTGTTGAGCCAATCAAGAGGAGTCTTTCTCAACCAATTCTGTCCCAATAGGCTTGGGTCCGAGCTTTTTGCTACCACCAGTGGTAACTACATCAACTGCTTCTCAAGGGTGACCAGAACAGAAGTCGTACCCTTAATCTACAATGGTTACCCAGTGTATGCTCCCTGTTTGGCTGAGGCCCTGTGCAAACTTAAAGGTTGAAGCCCTGAGCTAATCTTGTTAAAGACAGATTCTGCAACCAGACATACAGCTGTGCCAGTATTGACCTCCATGGGAATAGTTACCGAAAGAACTGCTGATGCTGTAAATCAGGAACAAAAACAAAGTTGCTGGAAAAGCTCAGCAGGTCTGGCAGCATCTGTGAAGGAAAAAACAATGTCCAATTCTGAACCTATTAATTTGTTAATTTTAATTGGTTCTGATTTGGATATCACTAAGCAATTTAATTGTTCCAACCTACATGTAGGGGTACTTCCTAGGGTGTGCACTCTCCTGCACTGGCCTGCAAGTTTTCTCACTCAGGTCAGGCCTTATAGGACTCTATTGCTGTCTCGAGTCTGCATGCAGGCAACAACGACAATGGCTTGCTGGCCCTGATCCTGAAGAACTTTTTAGCCACTTAGCCAAGGCTCAGCTTTGTTGTGGCGTTCTGCTGTGGGCTGGCTTAGGGTCCCTCTGCTCAGGATAACCCCTGCGTGAGACTCTGAGATTGCCTACATTCAAGTGGTGTTCCCAAGCTCAGTTGGACTGGTGAAGGAGTCCACTTCCATTGGGATGGCCCTGTACTTTCCATGCTCCACTTTTCACATTTTCTAATGATGAAGCCATTTGTGGAGCCTGTTTGAAGTCCAGTTGGGCTTCAACTAGTCAGCACTTCCACATGGTCACATCCTTAATCCCACATGCCAAATGGTCACTCAGCATCTCATTCAGGGTTAACCCAAAATCACATGCCTCTGCCAGTCATCTCAACCTTGTCGAAAATCCTAATATGGATTCCCTCGGTTCTCTAACAGCCAAATAAACTGATAGCATTTCAGAAATAGAGGAGGTTTGGGGTCATAATAGTCTTTTACCAACTCCATCAACTCTTGGAAGTGTCTGGTGCCTCCTGGAAAATTAAGCCCCTTATAACGAAAAATGCTGCAGGTCCACAAGCAGTCAAAAAGATTATTCAATGCTTTTTACCTGCTGTAATGTCATTTGCCTGGAAAAAATATCGCATTCTTACCACATACTGGGCCCAGTCTTTGATGGCAGGATCAAATGAATCAAGCTTCCCAAATAAGGACAAGATGTCAGAAATGCTTACCCCAACTCCAAGAAGACTGTTGTAAGCCAAAATTCTTCAGGCAGGTACTGTTTTCTCCTGTCACCACTGAAATAACAGCACAAAGGCTGGTATCCCACCACCAAGTCACCCTTTATTTACGTATAGGAATGGCTATGGCTATGGTTATGGCTATGGTTATGGCTATGGATATGGATATGGATATGGATATGGATATGGATATGGCTAGCTCAGAGTCAGCCCCCGAACTGAGGAGATTCTAAATCCCCTGTTTATGATTTTTCTTTTGAATCCCCTGTTTATATTTGTCAGCTAGGACTTTCTGATTGGGGTTGTTAACCTGGGCCAATCAAGTACCTCGTAGTCAAGATGGTCCACTTGGTTCCAATCACTTTACCAGCACAGCACTTCATGTTTACTCAGGATGATAAATTTTCTCACAATCACTGAGCAACAGTTTATTCCTTCGTTGCTATTGAAACAAACAGATCAAGGAGTTTACGAAATCAACGTCAGCATGCAGATGTTTTCTCTGGTACACTTTTGCTAATTGATTATAGAATTTTCTGATTGCCTTTGCTATACCGATTTGCACACAATCTCCTGCTGCAGCTGGCGCAATTGGCTCTCATTCTGTGAGACACCAATGTGAGTGATTGAATTATAGAATGGAATACTTTTCAATTTGAAACATCAGTGCTAGTGAAAGGATTAATTTCACAGTGAACACTGATTTGAGATTGCAAGAAAACTGATTGTATGTTGTTTTGTTCTGAACAATAATCATGCTTAAACAGCCAGGGATGTAACTCTGCTTCATAACTGCTGGATATTTTATAACCTGTTTAACGATGTCATTGCATTCCTCTGGAGCAGATCAAACTTGATCCCAGGCCTTCTGGTTCAAAGGTGGGGCTATTATCATTGCACCACAAGAACCCTCGCTTTTTTAATTTCAAAAATATACTTTATTCATAAAAATATCTATATGTACATATGTAGGCACAAATGCAGTTTTCTTCTGTACAGTATGAAGAAAATAAACGTCGGAGTTTGACTCAATCCAAATGAACAAACCAAAGGCATTGCTTACTTGTGCAGGATTGTATTCACATATAATGGAAGTACCGGGAGGGTCAGATAACTGAACAGATCCCCATTTAACTTCAGCAGAAAGTAGTGGTCTTTACCCACTATGCCTTGGCGGCAGCTGCCCCAAGCTTTAGTGCGCCACTTAGCACGTAGTCCTGGATCTCGGAATGTGCCAGTCTGCAACATTCGGTTGGGGTCAACTCCTTGTTCTGGAAAACCAACAAGTTTCAGTCAGACCAAAGAGCGTCTTTCACCAAGTTAATGGTCCTCCAGATGCAGCCAATATTTGTTTCGATGTGCGTCCTGGGGAACAGACCATAAAGCAAAGTATTGCATTGTGACCCTACTCAGGATCAACCTCAACAAAAACCATTGCTTCTTTTCCAGGCCACTTAGACTTCCTCTTATTGTTCTGGCACTTTTTCACTTCAGTTTTGCCAGCTATTGTTTCTGCACTGCTTTCTTTCTTCACAGTACACTTCATTGTGATTTTTTTGTGAGTATTTTCTAATTCACTTAATTGAAAGTGAGGGAAGAAAGGAACAAGGAAGAAGCAGAGCTTTTATTATCATGTCCTAAACTAAAGTATTCGTGTTAAAGGAGTTTGCAAGCAACCTGGATAGTAGTGACTTTACGGAGACTTTCAAACAGTGGAGCCACGTGATTGGTTCCAGAGAAGGTGTGGGGAGACGTGCATGTTGGTATAAAGTAGGGACTGTCCGGGGTGAGATTCAATAAGGGGCACAAAGTTCTGTTATTCTAAGAAGTCATGATAGGAAATCCCCAGGAAAGTTTCAGAGGTATATTTTGAGTATAACAGTTTTAACATCATGTTGAGGTTGTACAGAATGTTGGTGAGGCCTTTTCTAGAGTACTACGTGCAGTCCTGGTCGCCCTGTTATAGGAAGGATATGATTAAATTGGAGAGGGTTCAGAAAAGATTTATCAAGATGTTGCCAGAGATGGAGTGCTTGAGTTATAAAATAGGCTGGATAGGCTGGGACTTTGTTTCACTGGAGCATAGGAGGTTGAGGGTTGACCTTACAAACATTTATAAAATCATGAGGGGCACATGTAAGGTGAATAGCAAAGGTCTTTTCATTAAGGTGGAGGAGTTCAAAACCTTGGTGATTGGAACCATGGCCAGATGGATCTCATTGACTATGAAATCCTTGGTAAGGTTTGTTAATCGAGGCCAATCAGGGATCCATAACGGGCAGATATAAGCAGGAGATTCAGATGTTCTGAGATAGTAGGAACTGCAGATGCTGGAGAATCTGAGATAACAAGGTGTAGAGCTGGATGAACACAGCAGGCCAAGCAGCATCATAGGAGCAGGAAGGCTGATGTTTCGGGCCTGGACCCTTCTTCAGAAATGGGGGAGGGGAAGGGGATTCTGAAATAAGTAGGGAGAGAGGGGGAGGTGGATAGAAGATGGATAGAGGAGAAGATAGGTAGATAAGAGACAGACAGGTCAAAGAGGCGGGGATGGAGCCAGTAAAGATGAGTGTAGGTGGGGAGTTAGGGAGGGGATAGGTCAGTCCATGGAGGACAGACAGGTCAAGGGGACGGGATGAGGTTAGTAGGTAGGAGATGGGGGTGGGGCTTGAGGTGGGAGGAGGGGATAGATGGGCGGAAGGACAGGTTAGGGAGGTGGGGAAAAGCCGGGCTGGTTTTGGGATGTAGTAGGGGGAGGGGAGATTTTGAAGCTTGTGAAGTCCACGTTGATACCATTGGGCTGCAGGGTTCCCAAGCAGAATAAAGTTGCTGTTCCTGCAACCTTCGGGTGGCATCGTCGTGGCACTGCAGGAGGCCCAGGATGGACATGTCGTCTAAGGAGTGGGAGGGTGAGTGAAATGGTTCGCGACCGGGAGGTGCAGTTGTTTGTTGTGAACCGAGTGCAGGTGTTCCGCAAAGTGGTCCCCAAGCCTCCGCTTGGCTTCCCCGATGTAGAGGAGACCACGCCTGGAACAGCGGATACAGCATACCGCAGTCAAGCTTCAAAATCTCCCCTCCCCCAACTGCATCCCAAAACCAGGCCAGCTTGTCCCCGCCTCCCTAACCTGTCCTTCCTCCCACCTATACCCTCCTCCCACCTCAAGCCCCACCCCCATCTCCTACTTATAAGCCTCATCCCGTCCCCTTGACCTGTCTGTCCTCCCTGGACTGACCTATTCCCCCCCAACTCCCCACCTACTCTCTCCTTTACTGGCTCCATCTCCGCCTCTTTGACCTGTCTGTCTCTTATCCACCTATCTGCTCCTTTATCCATCTTCTATCCACCTCCTCATCTCTCCCTACTTATTTCAGAATCCCCTTCCCCTCCCCCATTTCTGAAGAAGGGTCCAGGCCCGAAACATCAGCCTTCCTGCTCCTCTGATGCTGCTTGGCCTGCTGTGTTCATCCAGCTCTACACCTCGATTCAGATGTTCTCCTTGGTCTAGGGACTGGCTCTGAGCTGGCTGGTCAGAGACCATGTATCTGTTCACATGTACATAACGGGTGACAGGATACCAGCCTCTGTGCAGTTTATTTCAAAAACTAGGAGGCATATTTTAGGATGAGAGGAGAAAGATTTAAAAAGGACATGAGGGGCAACCTTTTTTTAAACTGAGAGTGGTTTACATGTGGAATGAACTGCCAGAGGAAGTGGTGGATGCAGGTACAGTTACAATGTTTAAAAGACATTTGGATAGGCAAAGGAATAGGAAAGATTTGGAGGGATATGAGCAAAATGCAGCTAGATGGGACTAATTTAGTTTGGATACATTTTTGGCGTGGACTAGTTGGACTATAGGGTCTGTTTCTGTTCTGTATGACTCTATGAGGGGCATAGGCAGGAAGAAACCTTTCCCCTCAGTGGAGTGTTCAATGGTTTAAGGGAAGGAGCAGGAGGGTTAAAGGGGATGTGATAAAGATGTTTTCATCCAGAATCTGGAACTCACTTCCTTGAGGCGGATTTATACCTGCGATGCCAAGGCACACAAGGTTATAGGTCAAGTGCTCGAAAATGGGATTAAAATGTTTAGGTGGTTGTTTTTGACTGGTGCAGACTCGATGGGCCAAAGGGCTTTTTTCTGTGCTGCAGACCTCTAGGATTCCATGCATCTATTTGCTGACAGTGCTCTGGAGATTGGCAATATTGGCAGGGAGACCGCAGGTGTGTATAAAGGCTTTTAGTTGCTTGTGAAATGTTAACACGGCTGGCTGGACCAGCAGTTACTGCTCAATTCAAAATGCAGTTGGGAAGGTGGTGGTGAGCTGCCTTAATGAACCGCTGCAGCCCCCATGTGCTGTAGGTAAACTATAACCAAATTAGAAATGGAATTCCAGGATATTGACCCAGACACTCTGAAGGAACAGTGTTATGTTTTCACGTAAGGACAGTGAGGGGTTTGGAGGGGACCTTGCAGGTGGTGTTCGAAAGTATCCATGGTCCATGCCCTTCTAAATAGTGATGGGTATGTGTTTGGAAGGTACTGTCTGAGGATCTTTGGTGGATTTCTGCAGTGCATTCTGTAGATGGTACACACTACTGTTACTGAGCATTGATGGTCAAAAGAGTGAATGATTGTGGATGTCGTTCGAATCAAGTGGTCTGCTTTGGGTCGGATGGTGTCAAGCTTCTTGAGTGTTGTTGAGCTGCACCCATTCAGGTAAGTGAAAACTGTTCCATGACAATCCTGACTTGTGCCTTATAGGCTTTGGACAGGCTTTGGGGAGTCAGGGAGTGCAGAATTTACAGACACTCACCTGATCTTATAACAACAGTATTTATATAGTGAAGCAATGAACTGTGGATGCTGGAGATCTTCAACAGAAATCCTTGGAGAAATTAAACAAATTTGGCTGAATCCATGGGGAGAAACAGAATGAACATTTTGCATTCTATGACCCTTCTTGAGATGGTCCAATAGGTTAGGAGAAAGGTAGAAAGGAGCGCAAGCAGTTGATTATCTCAATGTTCATGAGAAAGAAGTCAATGAGCTTCTTGCAAGTTGTTGTTGGAAGTGAGGATGAAGGAGGCAGAGAAAGGGATTAAAAAAAATTACTAAAAAGAAAAACAGCTGGGAATTTTCTTTGCTTTTCATGGTAAACCTGGAGTGATAAACTATTTGGTAAATGACAGCGAGAATTGGTTGCGCTTTATGTGGTTCAGGTTGATCAGGCAATGAATGTCCAAACCAATTATCCACCATAACTGCTCAAGCCCCGGAGCATCTGATTGTGACTATGGTAGTATAGTTGTTATGGTATTAGTCTAGAATCCAGAACTGTGAGTTAAAATCCCTTCTTTCCATTTTACAACTTTAAGGCCAGGTAATTAAATAATCTCGTGGGAAAAGAATCTAATCTTAGCATCAATAACCATAAAACTGTCCAGTTTGCCATTAAACCACATTTGGTTCTTTATTAATCTGAATGGTGGGGAAACTCGGAACCCTCATTTGACTTCCTGACTAACATTAATGTGATTGATTCTTAACTCTGCCTGAGATGGCCTAGAAAACCATTAAACTACATCGCTTTGGACTGCAATGGTTTAAGACATGGCTCTCCACCATGTTGTCAAGGGAAATTAAGAATGGGCAATAAATGTTGTCTTTAACAGAGGTGCCCATATCTCACCAATTAATTTTATAAAAGGTTGGCATGTCTCGGACTTAAAGGAATGCAGGTAAGGACCTATCATGTGAAATGGCAAATTTGAGAGATGGTAATTATTTTATGGGAATTAAGGAATTAAAGGTGAAGGTTTGAGCAAAACAGCAACTGAAAATGACACTGTGAAAGGAAAGCTAAAGGTGAAACATTTTGAAATAGGAATTACAATAAATTGGTGAAGTTTTTTTTCCTAGTGACAAACACTGAGGAAGTAGGAATAGAAGAGAAGAGATTTGTAGGTCAAGAACAACACAAGGGAGTGATTAAAGATGGCTTTGTGTGTGATTGATGTGATGGGTGTAGTGAAACCAGGAGAGGGACTAAAACGGAAGTTGCTGGAAAAGCTCTGCAGGTCTGGCAGCATCTGTGAAGAAAAAGTCAGAGTTAATGTTTCGGATCTGGTGACCCTTCCTCAGAAGGATCTGAGGAAAGGTTACCGGACCCGAAATGTTAACTCTGATTTTTTCTTCACAGATGCTGCCAGACCTGCTGAGCTTTTCCAGCAACTTCTGTTTCTGTTCCTGATTTACAGCATCTGCAGGTCTTTAAGTTTTTATCAGAGTGTTAATTAATTCCTGAATGGCTTGTTCTGTTTGCCACTGTGCTGCTCTATCATGTTTATATGCTTTTAATTCACTTGTAGGATGTCAGCATCGATAGCTGGGCCAGCATTTATTGCCCATCTGTAAGTGACATTGAGAAGGTGGTGGTGAGCTGCCTCCTTGAACCGCTGCAGTCCATCTGCTGTAGGTTGACCCACATTGCCCTTAGGGAGGGAATTCTGGGATTTTTTGACCCAATGACAGTGAAAGAACGATGATATATCTCCAAGCCAGATTGCTGAGTGACTTGGGGAAGACCTTCCAAATGGTGGTGTTCCCACATATATCCTGCCTTCGTCCTTCTAGATGGAAATGGTTTTGGAGGTGCTGTTTGAAGATCTTTGGTGATTTTTTTTGTTGATAGTGCACACTGCTGCTACTGAGCGTTGGTGGTGGAGGGAGTAGATGTTTGTGGATGCAGTGCCAATCAAGCAGACTGCTTTGCACTGGATGATGTTAAGCTTCTTGAGTGTTGTTGGAGCTGCACCTATCTAGGCAGGTAGGGAGTATTCCATCACACCTCTGACTTGTGCCTTGATAATGGTCGACAGGCTTTGGAGAGTCAGAAGGCCACAGTATTCCTGGCCTCTGGCCTGCTCCGACAGCCACTGTGTTTATGCAGTGAGTCCAGTTGAGTTTATGGTCAGTGGTAACTCCAGGATGTTGATAGTGGGAAATTCAGTGATGGTAACACCATTGAATGTAAAGGAATGGTGGTTAGATTGTCTCTTATTGGTGATGGTCATTGCCAGGCCTTTTGTGCTCCATGAATGTTACTTGCCACTTGTCAGCCCAAGCCTGATATTGTCCAGATCTTGTTGCATTTGAATACGGACTGCTTCAGCATCTGAGGAGTCGTGAATGGTATTGAACATTATGCAATCATCAGCGAACATCCCCACTTCTGACTTTATGATTGAGGGGACGTCATTGATGAAGCAGCTGAAGACAGTGTTGTCTAGGGCACTACCCTGAGGAACACCTGTAGAGGAGTCCTGGAGCTGAGATGACTGACCTCCAACAACCACGACCATCTTCCAATGTGCCAGGTATTACCCCAATCACTGGAGAGTTTGTCCCCTGATACCCATTGATTCCAGTTTTGCTAGGGCTCCTTGATGCCACAGTCAGTTGAATGCAGCCTTGATGTTGGGGGCTGCCACTCTCAACTCACCTCTGGAATTCAGCTCTTTTGTCCATGTTTGAACCAAGGCTGTAATGAGATGAGGAGCTGTGTGGCCCTGGCGGAACCCAAACTGGGTATTACTGAGCAGGTTATTTCTGAGCAGGTTCTGCTTGATAGCACAGTTGATGATACCTTCCATCACTGTACTGATGATTGAGGGTAGTCTGATGGTGCAGTAATTGGCTGGGTTGGATTTTTCCTGCTTTTCATGTACAGGACATACCTGGGAATTTTTCCACATTGCTGGGTAGATGCCATTGTTGTAACTGTATCGAAGAGCTTAGTCGGGGAGCTGCGAGTTCTGAAGCATAAGTTTTCAGTACTATTGCCTGAATGTTGCCCAGGTCCACAGCCTTTGCAGTACTTAATGTGTCCATCTGTTTTTTGATATCACATGGAGTGATTCAATTTGGTTGAAGACTAGCATCTGTGATACTGGGGACTACTGGAAGGAACTGCGATGGATCATCCACTTGGCACTTTTGGCTGAAGATTGCTACAAATGCAAATGCCTTATCTTTTACACATATGTATTTGTCTCTTACATCACTGAACTTGGGGCTATTTGTGGAGCCTCCTCTTCAAGGGAGTTGTTTAATTATCTAACACTATTCATGACTAGATGCGGCAGGACTGCAGAGTTAGGGCTGATCTGTTGTTTGTGTGATCACTTAGTTCTGTTGGTCACTTGCTGCTTATGCTGTTTGCTATACAAGTAGTTCTGCTTGATGGCTTCACCAGGTTAACAACTCATTTTTAGGTACGCCTGGTGCGGCTCCTGGAATGCCCTCCTGCACTCTCCATTGAACCATGGTTGATCCCCTTGCTTGATAGTAATGGTTGTGTGGAGGATATGCTGAACCATGGGATGGCAGCACATGCTGGTGTATAATTCTACTGCTGTTGATGGCCCACAGCACGTCATGGATGCCCAGCCTTGAACTGCTGGATCTGTTTGAAGTCTGTCCCATTTAACATGGTGAACAGCATTGTGGGTCAGTGGTTAGTGCTACTGCCTTCACAGCTCCAGGGATCTGGATTCAATTCCAGCCTTAGGTGATTGCTTGGAGTTAACACATTCTCCACGTGTCCATGCTCGTGTCCTCCTGGTGCTCTGGTTTCCTCCCGCAGTCCAAAAGTGTGCAGGTTAGGTGTATTGGCCATGTTAAATTGTCCTGTAGTGTCCAGGGATGGGCAAGTTATGTGGATTAACATGATAAAAGGGAGGTTACAGAAATAGGATGGGAGGATGCATCTGTGTGGGGACAGTGCAGACTCGATGGGCCAAATGGCCTGTTTCTTCACTGTAGAATTCTATGATAATTCTATGATAGTGCCACAACAAGATGGAGATTATTCTCAATGTGAGGATGGGACTTCGTCTCCACAAGGATTGTGCAGTGGTCACTCTTACTGATACTATCATGGACAATCTGTAGTTGGCATAAGGATGAGGTCAAGTCTGTTTTTCCCTCTTATAGGCCTCACTACCTGCTGCAGACCCAGCCTAGCAATTTTGTCCTTTAGTACCCAACCAGCTCAATCAATAGTGCTACTGTGAACCACTCTTAGTGGTGGGCATTGAATGCCCCAACATTTAGTATACATTTAGTGCCCTTGCCACCCTGTGTTGTTCAACTTGGAAGTGTATTGATTCGTCAGCTGAGGGAGCATGGTATATGGTAATCTGCAGAAAGTTTTCTTGCCTATGTTTAACCTGAAGTCACGAGACTTCATGGGATCCAGAATGAATGTTGAGGTCTCCCAGGGCAACTACTCCCAAGTGTATATCACTGTGCTGTGACCTCTACTGGAACTGTCCTGCTGGTGGGATAGGACATAATCAGGGATGGTGATACTTGGGACATTGTCTATCAGGTATGATTCTGTGGGTATGATTATATCAGGCTGTTGCTTGACTAGTCTGTAAGATAACTCTTCCAAGGTTGGCACTAGACCCCAGACGGAGGATTTTGTGGGGTCGGCAGGGCTGTTTCTGTCATTGTTGTTTCTGGTACCTCGATCAATGTTGAGTAGTCCATCCAGTTCTATTTTTTTTTGTTGAGACTGTAGCAATTGATACAACTGAGTAGGTTGCTAGACCATTTCAGATTAACCACATTGTTATGGGTCTGGAGTCACAGGAAGGCCAGACTTATGAGGATGGCAGATTTACTTCTCTGAAGGGAAGGGCATTAGTGAGCCAGAAGGGTTTTTCCAACAATCAACAATAGTCATCATTCGATTCTTAATCCCAGATTTTTAAAAAATTGAATTCAAATTCTACCATCTGCCATAGCGGGTCAATAAACTACGACTCTAGAACATTGGTTGAGTTTCTGGATTAATAGTTTAGCAATAACACCACTAGGCCACTGTTTCACCTGCTCAATTTCCTCATCTTCCTAGTCAGAAGTTTTCTCCCACTCTCCCAGCTCCCCGGACTCCTTCACATTCCCCCATTGCCTGCTCCAGAGCACATCGTACTAGGATTATGAGGTACTAAACTATAGGGCTCCCCAGACAAACCCAACAATGGAACCTCATCTACAGCAGACCCATAGTCTGCCCTAGCATAGCTTTGGGTGTAGAATGAGCTGTACTGTGTTTTCACTCCACCTCAGTCAGGGAGTTGTGTAATGGAGCCATCAGTCATGGTTGCATACAATGGCTCTTGTCTCTAAATAAACATCTTTGTAAGAAATATAAACCTTGAAACAAACATGGATATGAGTGTTCTCAAGATAGTGGCATCAAGGTAACTTCCAACATCCCTGCAATCCCCCTTCACAGTTATTGTCTCTTCTGTATCCCAGCATGTTGTCTCCAATACCTAGAATTAATTTCCCCACTTAGCTATCCGAATGGTGGACCCAGATAAATGCTCTTGACTTTCATTGAGCTGAACTACAAACTGACCATGATCCACCCTCTTGACCAACTTGGACAGACAGTCCCAACTGATCACTGCCCAGAAGACTGACTGATCTGTGTGCAGTTCCTTGGCTAAGTTCCTATGGCTCCCTGCACTGGTTGGACTGAATCTACAAGACTGTCCATGGCCTGCCATCACACAGACCCCCTGAGCACAACCAACCCGAACAGTCAAATGACTGTGTAATTTCCTTAGCATGTAAGAGCAATACTCTTGGTTCACTGTGGCAGGACCTCCAAATCAAGGTTGCCCTTTTTTGGCATGATTGAGGACGACTTAGACATTTGGGTGTGGCCATTTGGTTGGTGCATGTTCAGTGTGTTTTCTGTGTATGCGGATGACATGGGGTGTAGGTGTGAGACTGATGTAGCATGATGCCACACAACAACATGTTCGCCTTGTTGAGTGATCACTGGTGTCAAACCCATGCTGCCTGGTTTTATGTCTGGCAAGATAAAACAAAAGTATATTGAGCCTTTAAGCTCTGGCTGTAGGTGAAAAATACAAAAAGCCAAGATAAGATCTATGCGCTTCCAAACAGCCACAAAATGAGTGAAGACTAATAGAGTAAGTGAGCAGCCATTTGATAAAACATGATTATCTGCCCCTAGATGCTTACCTCAAAGATGGTTATGTAAATTCAGTGTTATTGTGGCTGAAACTTCATTAGGATAAATTACATGAATGAGAAATGATTGTTATTCTAAGAGAAAGATTCTCTCACAGAAGCATGACTCACAAAACATTTACACATAGTTTATATGGATTAACGGAAAAAAGATGAACCTTTTTGACCAAAGTTTGAATTTCATTTTACGATGAGCATTCTCAATGCTAGTATCTATCTGCAGATTAACTGCATTGTGACATGAATAATAAAGTGAAATCAAGATATTCCAGGTGGAAAAGAAACAAAGTGCAATTTCTCAGATAAGGAAGTTAATGATTGAAGAGTGATTGGAATTGTTGTGTTTGTGCTTCCAAGATGGGTAATTCCCTTCCCTTATCATAACCAGTGTTAAATTCTGCTGTTTTTCCAGAACAAAGCATCCATTGAGCTTTCCCATCATTATTTTCTCTACTTATTTGTGGGATGTGCGTGTCGCTTGCCCATCCCTAGTTGTCCTTGAGCAGGTGGTGGTGAGCTGCCTTCTGAACCACTACAGTCCTCCCGCTGTGGGTTGACCCACAATGTTATGAGAGAGGGAATTCCATTATCTTGACCCTGTAACAGTGAAGGAACGGCAATATATTTCCAAGTCTGGATGGTGAGTTACTCGGAGGGGAGCTTGGAGGTGATGGTGTTCCCATATGTCTGATGCCCTTGTCCTTTTAGATGGAAGTGGTTGTGGGTTTGGAAGTTTCTGCCTGAGATCTTTGGTGAATTTCTGCAGTGCATCTTGTAGATCGTACACACTGCTGCTACTGAGTGTTGGTTATGGAGGGGGTGGATGCTTGTGGATGCAGTGCCAATCAAGCGGGCTGCTTTGTCCTGGATGGTATCAAGCTTCTTGAGTGTTGTTGGGGCTGCACTCATCCAGGAAAGTGGGGAGTATTCCATCACACTCCTGACTTGTGCCTTGTAGATGGTGAACAGGCTTTGAGGACTCAGGAGATGAGTTACTTGCCGCAGTATTCCTAGCTTCTGGCTGCTCTTACCTGGTGAGTCCAATTGAGTCTCTGGTCAATGGTAACTCCAGTTTGTTGACAGTAGGAAATTCAGTGATGGTAACACCATTGAATGTAAAGGAAAGGTGGTTAGATTGTCTCTTATTGGTGATGGTCATAGCCTGGCATTTGTGTGGCATGAATGTCACTTGCCACTTGTCAGCCCAAACCTGGATATTGTCCAGATCTTGTTGCATTTGAATATGGACTGCTTCAGTATCTGAGGAGTCACAAATGGTGCTGAACATTGTACAATCATTGCCAAACATCCCGATTTCTGACCTTATAATTGAGGGCAGGTCATTGATGAAGCAGCTGCAAATGGTTGGGCCTAGGACACTACCTTGAGGAACTCCTGCAGAGGTGTCCTGGAGCTGAGATGATAGACTGCCAATAACCATCTTCCTATGTGTCAGGTATGACTCCAAATACCGGACAGTTTGCTCCCTGATGCCCATTGATTCCAGTTTTGCTAGGGCTCCTTGATGCCACACTCGGTTGAATGCAGCCTTGATAATCAAGGTCATCTACAGCTGAAATGTCCTTACTTTGCGTTTACAACATTTTGAACTGTTCTGGAAGTATTAATGAACCATAGACAAAATTACTGTTGGGTGCGGAGGGAGAGTTCAAACTGCATCATCTTGCTTCGATTAGAATGTCATGTATGAAGCCCCTTCTTAAGATCAAGAACCAACCAAAAACCAGAAAGCACAAGAATGTAGCAGCAAGTTGCCATTTTTGTTCCTGTGAGTTATTATCCCACTCCTGCCAATGTTTTTTAAACACAAACGATGGTAATCTAACAGCGATCATCTGGATAGATTAACGTCAGAGCTCTGTATGATGGTTTCAAAAGTAGTCAATGGCCAACCTAGAAAATACAGGGAGTTACTTTGTGTAGCATCAGCACAAAGTGAGCTTGCTGTCTTGTCGCTGTGATGTGATGTTATCCTTCACTTTGTAGCTTCTTTTCTTCTCCGAAAAATATGACACACTGAAATATTTCTTTGACATATTCAAAATGACATATTAGGACAACTCCCATTCATAAAAATGTTGTGTGCATTCACTGGCCAAATTTAGGCACTTATAAATAAGAAAAAGAGAAAACTAATTGCAAAAACTGATAATTAGAAAGGTGAATACAGACGATTAAATAAAATGAACTGTCTGAAGGAACGATAACTGATTGAGCAGTGACAACGCTTGCTATACGCCAAGTACTGTAGAGATATTTTGAAATAAGCAGACAGCTGCCAAGAAATAAATAAAATGCTTGAAGAACAACTAACTAAAAGGCACATCACTAAAATTCACTGTCTTCTTGGAACAAATATGTAACCAGTATCAATGTTGGAAGGGCAAGTCTTTGAACCCTGAAAATTTTGCTTACCTTTGCTGACAACAATTACTTTGGCAAAAATTAGGTTGCAATTTTGGTAATGAGCTGAATGGGTCAAAGAACATTCTCACTTCTTTTTCACACCCATTCTTTGTTCTTTTCCATAATCCTCACTTATGCTAAATTACTCAAACGGCCTTATTTATTCTAGGTGCCTAGACAAAACACTGGGATTTTTGAATAACAAAATCTGTATGGTTCTGATACTTATTATTGTAAAAATGTTGACTCTTATGAAAAAATGTATGATAAACTCTACAACTCTCTGTGCATTTACCTCTTACATTGATTTAGTGCCCTTGATTTGGTAATGCACTTACATTATCAAAATGGGTTAAACAAAACTGTTGTAATAAAAAAGAACATGAGTTTAATATATTCGAAGTGAGATATAATGCTACTCCATCATCAAAAGCCTGTATAGGATATTATATGAGGGAATCCTGAGGCAGGTCATTTGCGAGGAGTTGTAGGCAGTTATTGACTTGGTCACAGGATGTGGACATCACTGACAGGATAGTATTTATCTCTGATCGCAGAGATGGTGATAGTTAGCTGCCTCCTTGAACTGCAGTTCTTGCAGTGTAGGTGCACCCACGAAGCCGTTTGGAACAGTGTCCAGAATTTTGAGCACACAACAATGAAGGAACGACAATATATTTCCAAGTCAAATGGTGAGTGGTTTGGAGCATGCAGGTGGTGGTGATCCTACAAAGTTGCTGCCCTTGACTGCCGAGAAAGAAGGGATCACATGTTTGGATGGTACTGTTTAAGGGAACTTCGTGAGATGCTGCAATTCATTTTGCAAATGGTACATATTGCTGCCACTTCCTGTCAGTGGTGGAGTGAGTGAACGTTAAGAGTGGGGATTTGCATCGACTTCAATTTTGGTAGGGCCTCCCAATGCAATTCTCATTCAATGCTGCCTTGATACCAAGTGTCCTAGATGGTATTGGGCTTCTTGTCTGTTGAAGGATCTCATCATTCTGGCAATTCAAGATTATTCCACAAGAATCCTGACTTTGCCTTGTAGATGGGGGATAGGCTTTGAGAAGTCAAGAGGTGAGTTAATCACTTAAGAATCCCCTAGTCTATGACCTGCTCTTGTAGCCATGGTATTTATATGGCTGGTCTGGTTCTGTTTCTTGTAAATGGTAACTTCTAGGATTTGATAGTGGAGCTTCAGTTTTGGTAATAATGTTGAATATCGGGGGAAATGATTACAGTCCATTTATTGAAGATGGTCACAGCCTGGTACTTGTGTGGAGCAACTGGTACTATCCATTTCTCAGTCCACGCCTGTATGGTGTCTGAATCTTGCAGACACAGACCATTTCAGTATCTGAGGAGTAATGAATGGTGCTGATCATTGTGCAATCATCGTCAAAAATCCATATCCTATGATAGAAGGAAGGTCATTGGTGAAGCAGCTGAAGATTGTTCAGCCTAGGACACTACCCTGGAGAACTCCTGTAGATATGTCCTGGAGCTGAAATGACTGACCTCCAACAACCACGACTATCTTCCTATATACCAGATATGACACCAAGTAGTGGAGAGAGTTCCCTGATTCCTATTGGCTTTATTTTTGCTAGCGCCTCCTGATGTGACTCATAGTCAATGCTGTCATGCCAACAGTGTAGTCATTCTTTCCTCACCTTTGTAGTCATAGTGTCATGAAGACACAGAAGGAGACATTTCATTCCACCAGGTACATACACTCTTCGAGAGCAATCCGGTCAAATCCCAAGCCCTGCTCTGTTCCCATACTGCAGAAATTTTAATTGCCTCATCAGTATCCAATTTCCTGTTGAAATAACTTACCTTCTCTTACCTTAATAAGCTTCAGTTCAGAAGCGCACGCTGTGTTAAAATAAATTGTTCCTCATACATGCACTCTATCTTGCTCAAAAACGTAAAACTATGTCCCTCAGCCCTAGTAAAATATTCAAATGGGAACAGTCAAATACTTTTAATCAGTCTGGTCAGATGTATCATGACACATATATGGAGCAGGTGAGACTTGACCTGGGTTGTCTCAGAGGCAGGGACGCTACCACTGCACCATAAGAGACAAATGGGAAAAGTTATCCAAAACTGCAGAATCTTGTACACCTGTGTTAAATGTCACTTCTATCTCATTTACTTCAAAGGGAATTACCCCAGCTTGTCAAACTTGACTTTACAACTAAAACCCTCTGGGCTCTTGTGGTATTGTGGTAGTGTCCCTACCTCTGAGTCAGGATTCTGGTCTAAATCTGATCCAAAGGTGTACATGACATCTCTAAACAGCTTGATTAGAAAATACCTGCAACTAAGATGTTCATCTCAGGAACCATTTTTATAAATTTGTTCCTCACCCTCATATCCTCCCTGAAGTTTAAAACTGTTTGGAGTAGACATTACAATAAATGAGAATGAGTATCTGAAATGAAAGGAAAATGCTGGACACTCATTATCAAAATGGATTGTTTTCCCATATAAGTTTGAACTGATAAGATTTGTTACACAGACAATGAAATTACAACAGGCTTCTATAAATAGCTTTGTGCGTGGGAAGTCATATCTCACTAACTTGATTGAGCTTTTTGAAAAAGTAAGAAAGAAGATTGCTGAAGGCAGAGTAATGGACATTGTCTCTCTGGACTTCAGTAAGGCATTCAAGAAGGTTCTGCAAGGTAGACTGGTTAGCAAGGTTAAATTACATGGAACCGAGGGAGGACTAGCCATTTGGATACAAAATTGGCTTAAAGGTAGGAGACAGAGGTGGTGGTGAAAGATTGCTCTTCGGTTGAGAGGCCTGTGTCAGTGGTGTGCTGCAAAGTTTGATACTGGATCCAATACGCTTTGTCATTTATATAAATGACTTGGATGTGAATATAGGAGGTGTGGTCAGTAAGTTTGCAGATGACACCAAGATGTGTGGTGTAATGGACAGTGAAGAAAGTTATCTCAGAGTACAACGGGACCTTGATCAGGTGAACAGTGAACCAAGGAGTGACAGATGGAGTTTAATTTAGATAAATGTAATTTAGTGCATTTTGGTAAGGCAAATCAGTGCAGGACTGAAACACTTAATGGTAAGGTCTTGGGAGTGTTGTTGGACAAAGAGGCCTTGGCGTGCAGGTTCATTGTTCCTTGAATGTAGAGTTGCAGGTCGACAGGATGCTGAAGGACGCATTTGGTATATTGCCTTTATTGGTAAGTGCATTGAGTATAGGAGTTGGGAGGTCATTTGCAACTGTGCAGGACATTGGTTATGGTTCTTTTGGAATACTGCATTCAGTTCTGGTCTTTCTGCTATAGAAAAGATGTTGTGAAACTTGAAAGGGTTCAGAAAAGATTTATAAGAATATTACTGGGGCTGGAGGGTTTGAGCTATAAGGTGAGGCTGAATAGGCTGGGGCTATTTTCCTGGAGCATTGGAGGCTGAGCGGTGACCTTATAGCGGTTTATAAAATCACGAGGGGCATGGATAGGATGAATAGCTAAGGTCTTTTTTTCCCAGGGAGTCCAAAATTAGAGAGCATAGGTTTAAGATGAGAGGGAAAGATTTAAAAGTGACCCAAGGGCAACTTTTTCATGCTTAAGGTGGTGCGTGTATGGAATGAGATCACAGAGGAAGTGATGGAGGCTGATACAATTACAACATTTAAAAGGCATTTGGATGAGTATACCCATAGGAAGCATTTAGAAGGATATGGACCAAATGCTGGCAAATGGAACCAGATTAATTGAGGACATCTGGTTGGCATTGATGAGTTGGACCAAAGGGTCTGTTTCCATGACTATCACTCTATGTAATATATGGCTCTAAATGTTATCCATATATAGGCCAATTCAGAAAGAATTCAGATTTGAGGACATTGTGCTAGCAAGAAAGTGTGAATCAGCCATAAAGGGAAAGTTCTTGGTCACTACCAGAAACATAAAGATTAGATCCCAAAACACTCATGTTTTCCTTGTATTGATAGAGCCAGGTGAGAAAGCTGTGATTTGTCTCCCCTCTTTAAATCTTCTTGGTCACTTGCAGCAAATGTTCAAGTTGCTTTTAGCACAAGGCTATGCTTTTCTTCAATTAAAATGTAGTTCACTAATCTTTATAGTGAGTAGTAAGGAGACAATCACTTGAGTTAAGGAAGGGACTTGTTTGTTACGTTCTGACCTCCAGAACAATATTAAAGACCTGACATCAAGCATACAGGCTATGTGTATTCACATTGGTAAAAGTGTACACATGAACGCACAAAATTTAAAGGTGTAGTTTACAGTCCTTCAGATGTCCTTGATGCATAAGTTTTCTATCTCAGTGATTGTTTCTTTGATTTCTCAGACCACCAGTGGTAGCGACTGAAAAATATAATTGCCCTTGAGGAAAACAGTATTTTTAGTTCAAGCTGTCTTTGGCCTAATTCATGTTGGACTCCTGTAGCTTGCCCAACCTGTGTAGGCCATGAGATCCCTGAGATCATTTTAAGTCAGTGTTTTAGTCCCCTTTTAAAGTTGTTTCTGTCCATTAAATTTTTAGATATCAAGTCAGCCAATGAAATTCAACAATCAAATGGCTGTACTTTAAATGATTGTGAAGGTATTATAAGACAAGGGCTTCTGAATAATGCCTTGCTTTTCCCTCCTGATTGTGGGGCCAGTTGCTCAAAACGTGATATTTTATGATATTTGCTATTTTATGGTTTGAGATTGAAAACCTATGCATCAAGAACATTCAAAGAACTATACATTGTGTACTCTCTAATCTTCATTTATACTGGACATTACCCCTTTCAATGCACGCTTGTGTGTGTGTGTGTGTGTGTGTGTGTGTGTGTTTCTATATGTTTACCCATAGCCTGCATGCTTGATTTCATGCCTTTAAATGTTCAGCAATTTTTTTTATAATGTCAAGAAAAAATTCTTATCTAGTGTTTGAAACATTGATGCTAGACTAAGAACTGTCCCACTTGCATATTTATCTGGCTTCCCATTTTAACCTCATTGATTTTCTTCTGATATGCATCATTTCTTTGCCATAACGTCCACAAATCTGCCCTCAAAAATTTGTTACTCATTGTTTAAACTTTCAGAGCCCAAATCCAAATGAGATGTATAAGAATGCAGATTTGATAGAACTCGACCAGGTGTGATCAAGTTTATCTCCATTCTTGAATTGGTGTAAACGGGTCTACTTCTTTACAAGTTTATTGAATTGCTGAACTGTAAGAAGCTAACCTTGCTTTTCTGGGTGGCCGATTAAAAAAAACCCTAATTAAGGAATGTTTGCTAGAATGTCAAGTTAATTAGTGAAAAGTGAATCAACCAGAAAGATTTGATCCAGATAACCATTATGAATAGCTCTGAACATTCAAGGAATTTATAAAACTGGTCATAGGAGACAGTATAAGATCAGAACTTTACACACGACTGAGTATTTTTAATTAAAGTGGAGATGCTTGCATTTATAATCGCACCTTTTGCGATCAACAATGTCTCAAAGCACTTTACAGCTAATTGAGTACTTTTGAAGCATAGGATATATAGCAGCCAATTTACATACAGCAAATGTCATAAAATAATCTAATTTTAATTATATTGATTAACAAGCAAGTATTGATCAAGCTACTAGATGTTCTGCAATTTTTTTTATAATAATGCCACCTATCCCATCTCATCCATTCCTATCTCATTCCAAAAAGAAGTCTGACTTCTCATCCAAATTGTTAACATCTCCAACAGTACAGCACTCCCTCTGCACTGCACAGGAATGTCAACATTGATTTTTGTGCTTAGGTTCTGAAGTGGACATTGAAGCGAGAGAATTACCGAATAAGCCACAGTTTGACACGTGCTCAGAGGGGATAATAAAGGACAATAAATACAGGACAATAAAGTCCTATCAACCTTACAACTCAGATACATCTCAATAAAAGGTAGAACAGATGTAAAATAATAATTACTGTAGCAGGAAGGAGCTTACTTGGCCAACTGTTTTGTCAAAGAGGGCCTATGACCAACAAGGCCTGGTCATGTATTGGTAGATGTGTGTATAGTAATCTCTAGTGCAACGCTTGGGCTTGTATAGGGAATTGAGCTCACACCTGTGATAATTCTCATAACTTTCAGGTAAGAGTATCTTAAACCTGAAAAGCTGAAGAGTTACCAATGTGGATCTGTCAAGATGAAATGCCAAACCAACCAAGATTGTTTAGGTGTAAGGGAATGTCAATTTTAAGGCTGAACAGGAAGTAGAAAGCATAACAATTCCATCCCGAGTGTGAATGGTAATGCATTGTTCACAACTAATGACTATGGCTTCATGCAGAAACAATGCAAAAATGGTAAACAGATACAGATCAACCTCAACAGAATGTCTTGCTTCATTTTTATGACTCCTGGATCTCATCACCCACTTTCTGTTGTGAGCAATATCATTAATATTATTTCTTCCTTTTATCTGGACTCCTGTATGACTGATGACTCCTGCAAACCTCTTGATCAATGTAATTTTGAATAATTGGTTGAATGGACTGTTAAAACTTAATACTCTTGTGTTTACCTTTGCTAAACATTGGCTGTTGAATATTTAGTAAGTTTCAATTATAGTTTGCTGTCTGCTGCTTCACTATTTATTGTAAACAAATTAAGTCCTCTAATGAGTTAATGAAAAGAGGGAAGTGATATAAATATGTTTAATGTCTGCTATTATGAACAAAGATAATTTCCAGGTCCAGACCCGAAATGTCAGCTTTCCTGCTCCTCTGTTGCTACTTGGCCTGCTGTGTTCATCCAGCTCCACACCTTGTTATCTCAAATTCTCCAGCATCAGCAGTTTCTGCTATCTCTGAGATAATTTCCAGGTTAATGTGATATCTTGTTCCCAATCTTTTTGAATACAAATTAATTATATCTTCTTTGCCATGAGTATATTGGAAATACTTATGAGGCTGGTTTCCAGTAAATTGGCTGGGTAATTCTCAGATTAATGTCATCTGCTCTTTGGTGAAAAAGCTGCAATACCATCTGTGATATCCCACGTGCTGGGGAAATCTTGCATTTTCTTCTGCTCAATTACACTTTACCACTATAAGTGCACTGGGGAGTAGTCCGAAAAGGGTTAATTGGTTTAATTAGCTCAATGTCATTATGTCCCAAGAAATTCCCACGTAACCTGAGATTGCTGTGCAGTTAAAAAGCTAAGAAGGGCAAATCGAAAGTTTAATTGTGGTTCAGCCTTTATTTTCTGTCCAGCAGGTGAGAAAGCATTGAGAATTTATGTAATGAGACATCAAACAAGTTTGTTTCTAAGTAGACAGTTTTATGTTTGATAGTCTTCAAACAAATGCTGGTGGTGAAACAGGTTGCTAAAAATAGAATAGAAATTATGTTACTGTGGATCCTTTCCAGTTGGAAAAAGCAGAAGTCTGAAGACAGGAAGAGCAAGACTCATGGAATTGACAAAACCCATTGTTGATATTTCAGTGCTTCCAGACCCAATCAAACCATTAAAATGGATCCAAGAAGAGAGTTTCTAGAGATTCAATGCCCTCAGGGTATCATGAACCATAGAATGCCTGTAGTGTGGAAGGTAGCCATTCAGCCCATCGAGTTTACACTGCCCCACTGAAGAGCATCCCACCCAGACCCCTACCCTATCCTTGTTACACTGCATTTTCTCATGGCTGGTCCACCTAACCTATACATCCCTGGACACTACAGGCAATTTAGCATGGCCAATCTACCTAACCTGTACATCTCTGGACTGTGGGAGGAAACTGGAGCACACAGGGAAACCCATGGAGACACAGGGAGAATGTGTAAACTCCACACAGACAGTCACCCAAGGCTGGAATCAAACCCAAGTCTCTGGCGCTGTGAGGCAGCAGTGCTAACCAATGAGCCACCATACCTAGTGAGGAAGCAGGCTATTTGGCCCATCAAGTCCACATTGACACTCTGAAGACCATCCCACCCATACCCATCCCCTTACCCTATCCCTGTAATGCTGGATTTCTCATGGCTAATTCACCTAACCTATACGTTTCTGGACATATGGTCAATCCACATAACCTGCACATCTTTGGAGTGTAGGAGGAAACTGGAGCACCTGGAGAAAGCCCATGCAGTATGAAGGTTTGTAGATGTGCACCTAGTGAGTGGGAACTGAATCGGGGGCTTTGTTTGGAGCAGAGTTGCTGAGGAATGCGATTCAAGGATCAAAATAACTGAGTGGGATGTGACAGGTGCTATGTTGCTGATGCCAAGCTGGAACAGTTGTAGGACAATACATGGTGTTATGACCAGAACCCAGGTGAGAGAAAAGCATATGGTGCAGCATTGAAAGTTGAACAATGAATTTTGGGGTTCTTGGTTTTGCAGTTATTTGAAATCCTCTTGTCTTGCTTACTTTGATGGTGACTGCTTTACAGCACTCAGAGTGAGACAGTCCCTCTGTACTCCTGTTTCCCTTTAAGCAGCTTGTTAACTTGTTACCTAGTTGGCTTTTTATGTCTCCTTTATCTGCAATTTAAGGTATACCTTGGGCTGGTTCTTCAACCGTGACCGTCACAGCACACTAGCAGTGGAATCAAGACTAACACACGCGAAGCTCAACTCAGTGCCATATCTTCATCCATTTTCACGCCATAAGATATCAGAAAAGAATTAGAGTGTTCGACCCATTGAGTCTGTTCCTTTCCATTTGATCTTAACCCCATTCCACTACCTTCTTCCTGTAACCCTTTATCTGCTTACTAACCAAGAACCTATCTATCTCTGACTTAAATGTGTCCTTTATTAAGTTAAAGTTAATCAGTTGTTTCTCAGTGTGCATTCCACATCACTTGTATCCTTTGCTATACTAGTCAAGGCTCCAACAGTGCCCATTATGCGGCATTGATGTCTTTTGTGTTTTAAAACAGATCTCTACCTTATCTGACTGTAAATTTTTTTTCACCCCAAAACGAAATGTTTTATTTCCTTCATAGCATGATTGTGGCTTCTTTTTCCTTACTTTTCCCCTCAACCTACTAGCTTCAGCCCTTAATGAGATTAAAATAGGTTCCGAGCATTTACAGACATGACAGTGTTATTTCCCTTCAGTGTGATAAAAATTATTTATATTCCTTTGTTCTTAATGCCAGTTTCAGGATATGTATAAATATGTATATATTTCTTCTTAAGACTGGCTGCTGTCTTCTCTTGATCAGCATTGCAGATCAAAATTGAATAACAGACTATGTAAAATGTGTTATCAATTGGATTTCATGAAAATAGGTACCGTTTATTTGCTAAATATAATCCAAAAATACTTTGTTCATATGTGAGATCAGACAGGCACATACATACATAACACATTCAGTCACAATTTCTATCAGCATGTTCAATATTTGCAAGCAAATAAAAATAGTTCATCACAACAATGATGTCCTTTTAAACTATTAGTAAAACACAAATGATTATTTTGTTAGTAGTATGACAAAACTTTAAAGTCTGTGATATGTAAGTAGGTCATGCAATTCTCAATGTATCAACTCCAATGAGATGCTAAGTGAAAACCTGAGTGGAATTTAAATCAGGTTACAATATGAAGAAAGAAATTGAGTGCAGAATTGAGATGAATACTACAGTTAAGTGCAGGTGACGTCTGCTTGATTCAAGCCCTTCACAAAATTCAGTGCCATCTAAAAGTGTTTTGATGTGACATTAACAATTGCATTTGCATCACCGAAGCGACTGAATCTTCGCTGTTTTTGAATGTAGGGATTAGAGATTTCCACGAAGCTGTGAAAAACAAAATGGACAATCAGGCAATCTCAGTTGTTTTTGTGCACTTCCTAGTGGTCGGGTAATAAACTTCCGGTGGTAAGGCGACATTCTATACGCGTAGGGAGCAAAGGACCTGTGCTTTCTTGAAACATAATGACAATCAGTTCTCTCAGTAGTGCAGTTGCTAACTCACCTGTTGTAGAGGTGAATCATATAAACCTGAATTAGTGTATTGCATGGGAAACGAAATGCATAAAATCCAACATTATTTACTTTAATATGCCTCCACTGCAGAATTACAGCGTACTGTCTATACAAGTTGAAATAAAGTCTTGCATTTTCACACTACCTTTTACAACTTCAGATCTCCCATAGAGCTTCAGGGCCGATTAAGAGCTGCTGAATTGTTACCATTTTTGAACTTAGGAAAGTTTTGTATTCTAGACACTGACATATCTCAGTGATGAGCAACTGGAGATCAAATAATACTAGCTCCAGCTAGGTAAAAGAAAAGAGAAGAAGGGGAAATGTTAATAAATATACAGAAAATAAAAGTATCAGTGACTGCAGTGAAGTGTTCAGGTCTGAAGAACAGAAGTTAAAAAGTTAAAACTTAGAAGGTAAGCTATGTATGGAGTACATTATAAGTGAAAGAACAAAATCATAGAATCCCTACAGGCCCTTTGGCTCAACAAGTCCACACTGACCCTTGGAGTGTTCCACCCAGAACAATCCCCCTAATCTACACATCCAAGAACATGATGGGCAATTTAGCATGGCCAATCCACCTAGCCTGCACATCTTTGGACTGTGGGAGGAAACCAGAGCAAATCCATACAGACACAGGGAGGACGTGCAAACTCTACACAGACAGTCACCTGAGGGTGGAATTGAACCCAGGACCCTGGCACTGTGAGGCTGCAGTGCTAACCACTGAGCCACCATGCCACCCCATGAGCTACTGTACCATCCCAGTTCAGTAATTTAGTTCAGGAGGCAGCTCGATATCTCTTAATGAAAGAAATGTGATTGTGGGATCTTAAAATAAAATGGATAGGTTGTATTTGACTATTAGAAGGCATTGGCTTTTTAGGTCAAATGGAATTTTCTGGCCCAATAGACTTTTATACCAAGGGCCTCAGCACAGAATGTATCCTAACAGTTGTCATCCTGGTTTCACTGTGATGAATGAGAGAAATCAAGGCAGATTTTTTTTCCTAAGTTGGGTCATTAAAGAGAGTTAGTGAGCAGGGCACTCCACAAAAAGAGAAGTCTGAGGAAAATACATCTTCCAGAATTTAAAACACACTACATGAAAGCTCTGATGGAGGGTTGAGAAGGATTGCCCATTTTGTCACCCTGATGTTTAGTACATGGAAACTCAGATAAAGCAAAAAAATTAACATTGTAATGCAGTTACATTTTAAATAGCTCCCATCCTGACAACTGGTTTGTGTTACCATGAGGCTCATGGAGCAGGACTCTAATCTACCCTGGTTCGGCCACAACTGGAGCATTGTGTCCAGTTCTGGGCACCTCATTGCAGGGAAGATGTGGAAGCATTAGAAAAGGTGCAGAGGAGTTTTACCAGGATGTTGCCTGGAATGGAGGGAAGGTCTTACGAGGAAAGGTTGAGAGAGCTAGGACTGTTCTCTTTAGAACGACGAAGGATGAGAGGTGACTTGATAGAGGTATACAAAATGATCAGAGGTATAGATGGAATAGATAGCCAGAGACTTTTTCCTAGGGTGGAGGTAGCTTTTACGAGGGGACATAGTTTTAAAGTGAAAGGTGGTAGTTGTCGGGGAGATGTCAGAGGTACGTTCTTTACTCAGTGAGTGGTAGGGGCGTGGAATGCATTGCCGGAGAGGGTAGTGGAGTCGGCCTCATTAGGGACATTTAAGCGGCTATTAGATAGGCACGTGGATGATAGTATAAGGTAGCGGTGGATGTTAGATAGACCTTAGGTTTTGGGTAAAAGTTCGGCACAACATCGTGGGCTGAATGGCCTATACTGTGCTGTACTGTTCTATGTTCTATGTTCTATGTTCTATGTTCTACCCACTGGGGAGATTGCTGTCCTGTCTCTCTTGGGAGATTGTCACCTGGTAATGGTTATTCCTTACATAAGCGCAGCTGCCGTCTAGCTCTGGTAGGTTTCTGCAAACTTTTTTATTTACACAATTGTACATAATCCAGTTCTCTGTACGTACATCTTTCACTAATACACAAGTACAGAACAGTGAACCTGGCAAAAGAAAGGAACAAATAAGCCCAGCACTCAGTACAATACCACAAAAAACCCGCAGATATTAAACATGGAAAAGAAGACAAGCATTTGATTAGGCAGCATGTGACATCTTCACTGAACTACAGACATTTAAACAACACTCAAAAGTTTACTTTGCAAATCAAACTCTAAATCGTCCTGAAAGGAAGTATCTTAAAATATTGAAATTGCTGGAAAACTCACCAGTTCGGGCAGTATCTGTGGAGATAAATCAGACTTAACATTTTGTGTCAGTGACCCTTCTTCAAAATTTCCAGTACATTCTGTTTTTGTTTCAGTTTTCCAGCATCCACAGTGCTTTTTTGCCTTTTGAAATATTCGTTGATCTTGGCAGGGAGGAGTTTCACAGGATTTCCAAAACCAGTAAAAAAATTACCAGAAAAGATCCAGAGACTACTTGAAGACCAACTCAAGTTATGAATCAACTTCTGGATTAACAGAAGGCAGCTTGTCAGGCAGAGAGAAAACCGTCAAGTCTATCAACCACTCTATCACCAGATGCTGCAGCAAGGGCCTAAGCGTGATTTCTCTGAATAAGTTATCACCTCTATTCTAATGAAAACCTTCCAGTAAGATCCTCTGGACAAGAAAAAAGGATCATACCATTGAAAACCTTGCTGGGAGATGAATGCCAGCATGAAGTTATGGTGTCAGGCCAACCTCGATTATGTACTTTGGGTGCAGGTGACACAATTGTTATGGTCAGCAAAGTGCAACATAAATGTCGACTGTCACACCTCACAGAATCACAGAATTGTCATGGTGCAGAAGGAGGCTATTCAGCCCATTGTGTGTGTACCCACTCTTCAAACGAGCATCATGAGTTAGTGTCAATCTCCTTGATTTTTTAATACCCAGAAGTTCACATCTATAAAGCATGTGGTGCTAAAGGATCTTTGGCATGCACGTGTGGAATATCTGGCTTTCAAAGCTAAAAAAACCCCTAGAACAAGGCCTAAGTGATTGATAATGTGGTATAACACCACAACTTCAGAAGCATTAGCAGTTACCTGGTGATATGATAGATTCACAGATAACCTCATAGAATGAAACTCCAGGTCAAGATGGACCACAAGCCTTTGGGCTATTATTTGGATGGAAACAAATCTAAAAAAATGGCCCTCTGCATACAAAGATTCAGATAAGCCATGACCTACAACTATGGAACAATTTATGTTCCAGCTAAGACACAAGTAACAACTATGACGCACTTGAGGATGGGGTAATGGATTGAGTAGAAAAGGAGGATCTTATTCATTTTGAAGTTTATTTCACAATAACCAATATTTTACTGACATACTGAGTGGCAAAGTGTGCACAAGGGTCAGACAAGAATTCAGCAAACCAAGTGTTTAAAATACACCAGGAGCAGAAACAACACGACAATATTGGAAGAACTTTTGGTACGTCAGAATGGTGATAGCAAAGCTGATGCAGAGAGAAATCCTACAGAAGCTCCACTGAACACACTTAGACCTCACAAAGTGCAGAGCAACATCACAATATACAATGTTTTGGCCAGGCATTTTGAAAGGCATACAGGATTACATTTTCTCCATGTCAACTATATGCTATACACAGTCAAGTGCCAACAGATCCAATGATTTCATCAAGGTTTCAGGAAAGACCATGAGAACGACAAGCAACAGATTTTTTTTCAATTTCACAAGTAAGATGCATTTACTCCCAGATGACTACTATCGAAGATGGATTGAAGTGGAGAGATTTTATTCAACTGCAGTGGACTCAGGGATTAGAGTACTGAAAAAAATCTTTGCAATACATGGATTCCTGGAAGAATTATTGGACAATGGACCTAAATCCATGAAAGAGAATTTCAGGAAGTTCAGTTTGGGTTCAGACATCAACCAGGTGACAAATTTTCCACTCTATCCTCAGTCAAATGGAAATGCAGAAAGAACAATTAAGACAGTGAAGTCACTGATACATAAGAATCCATAATGAAATAACTGTAACTGTGTTGAATAAAATCACCAAGAGAATTGTTAATGGAGAGGAGATTAAATACAGATCTACCATTTTAACATTATAACTTCAGGCCAATGGTAATCTCTAAAGGCCACAGGAAGCTAATATAACCAGAGAAAATCTATGATGAAAAGTAGCAAGGTGGTACAACTCTAGATACAGGATGAAAACTCTGTCAGTTTTAAATAAAGGGCCAAAAGGCTGGACAGGTATCAAAAAACACAGGCATCAAGGAAGAAGAGCAACTAAGATCTTATATAGTCAGAACTCCCTTGAAAGCAAACTGAGCTACAAAAAGGCATTGATGTTACATGAGGCACTAAGGGAAACTCCGATTATTTCAGAATCCAGGTCAGCCATGCCTATGTCAAATCAGAGAAGGTGCAGAGTGGCGCAACATCATGTGAACGCCTAGTGTTGAACTCAAGTAAACCAGATTGGGATGTCCAGTCAGAATTTCATACTATTCAATGTTGGGAGATGGCAATAATGGTGATAACAGTGATAATGGTAATAATGATGTTAATATTACAAACATTATGGAAGAAGCAGTAAATGAGAATAATGTAGACTAATGAGAGCGAAATTTGGGAAAAATGTACAACAATGAGATTTGTGTAACTTGTGGTAACATAATTGATGACTCCAATATCAGTAAGAGAGAAGGCGAGTGTAGAATATGCATGTGAAGGGAGAGGACTTGGACACTACTCTCAAGGGCTGTATTTATGAACCTACTCTTTATAGATGCAAACAAAGAAGTGTTGTGGTACATATAGAGTCATAGAGTCATACAGCACAGAAACAAACCTTTCTGTTCAACTTGTGCATGCTGACCAAGTTTCCAAAACTAAACTAATCCCATTTGTCTGCATTTGCGCCATATTCCTCTAAACCTTTCTTATTCATGCCCAATTATCTTTTAAATGTTGTAACTGTACCTGCATCTACCGCTTCCTCTGGCAGGTTATTGTACATATGAACCATGAATTATGAGTATACTGAGTCCTGTACAGATCGAAAGCCCTGCCAGTATTGAACTGTTGGTATCTGCCAGATTGAAGATTTTGGGAAGCCAGCAGGAGCTTGTGATTTGGCACTGCAGTGAGATTCTGAAAATGTATATAATTGGTGATCCATTCTACACTGTGAGATAGTCTCTTTTAGGCTGTACCATTGAAACATGGAAATGTAGAAAATAGGAGTAGGCCATTCAGCTCTTTGAACCTGCTCTGCCTTTCAATATTACCATGGCTGATCACTCAATTCAGTACCATGTTCATGCTTTCTCTCCATACTGTTTGATCCTTTTAGCCTTAAGAACAGCATCTAACAATTTCTTAAAAAACATTCAATGCTTTGGCATCAACCACTTACTGCGGCAGAGAATTCACAGACTCACTACCCTCTGGGTGAAGAAATTTCTCCTCATCTGAGCCTTAAATGGCCTATCCCTTATCCACAGACTGCAACCCCCAGTTTAGGACTCCCCAGTCACCAGGAACATCATCCCTGCATTTACTGTCATCTGGTCCTGCTAGAATTTTGTACTTTTCTGAAATCTGCCCCTCATTCTTCTAAACTCCGTTAAACGTAGTCCTAATTGATTCAGTCTCTGTCCACACATTGGTGCTGCTATCATAGGAATCAGTCTGGTAAATCTTCATGAAACTCCCTCCATGGTCAGAACATCCCTCCTCAGATAAGGAGACCAAAACTGCACATAATACTCTGGAGATAGTAAGAACTGCTGATGCTGGAGTCAGAGATAACACAGTGTGGAGCTAAAGGAACACAGCAGGCCAGGGAGCATCAGAGGAGCAGGAAAGCTGACGTTTCGGGTCGAGACCCTTCTTCAGAAATTCAAAAATTTCTCCCACCCAACTTTGTGTCACCTGCAAACTTGGAGATATTAAATTTAGTTTTCTCATACACAGAACAACGAATTTGGCTATTGCTACTTTCCTCTGAGAGATATTCCCCCAACAAAGTAGCAACGTGTTGACACTAGTTCCCCTATCAATTGTTCATTATTGTTGTTGTGCTGCCTTTTCAGGACATATAATATTAATGGCACGTGTCATTAACAATATGGAAAGCTTGAACATTTTCTGAAATGTGCCTTTTGATTGGTTGACTCTGAACCTCATCGATATGTTTGCGTTTGTACACCTTCTGCCAGTGCTGTGGTGTTGTACCATCTTATTGGTCATCCGTGTTTTCTCCTTTGGGATCTGGATTCACCTTTGCAATCAAATTTCCTGCACATGCATGTCCAGTGTCCTTGGTGCCACATGCCTTACAGAGGTCTAGAAAAGCTAAACAGCTTATGGATATATGCAGAAAACTGCATTTTTGTTTTGTTTAGTGCTCTTTGATGATCATAGCAATAATGTTGGCTGCAGTTTCTGCAGGTCTGCCACTGTGACTTCAGACTTCAGTCCATCTTCAAGTACTACATCGATAGCGTGGAAGAAGATGAGTTACAGATTTTTAATCGGTAGGGGAAACAAAGGTTATGGGGATAAAGAAAATTGAGTTGAGGATTATCAGATTAACCATTACCTTACTGAATAGCAGAGCAAACTTGCTGGGCTGAATGGCCTATTTCTACTCCTGCATCATATGGTCTTAAAAACCCTACTTATAGATAAGGAGCAAGCAGTCTCAGGGACAATCCACCCCAGCCCGCGATACTCCAGATCAGTTTCACAATGTACAGGCAGCTGTATGGCTCACCTTAAAGTATTTTAAACCAGGGAGATAAACTGACTTCTGTACTGCAGATGCTGGACAGTGGAAATCAAAGTAGGAAGTTCCAGAAAAGTTCAGCAGATCTGGCAGGAACTCTGAAAATCAGTCATATTCGATGTGAAACCCTAACTCTGTTTTTCTCTCGCCACAGACACTGTCAAATCTGCTGACGTTTTCTAGCACTTTCTGGTTTGAGAACAGATTTTCACCTCATCAGTGCAATTGCAATTCATAACCAGATCCCTGTGGTAAGGGAACAGCATGCTATGCTATTCAGTCTCTCTGATTTTTAAAACATTGGCAGTTCCATTGGGTGAATTTTCAGCATTTGTTGCTTGACTAATGCTTGAGGCAACAAGGTAATTATATTTTAAAAAATGTTGTTATTAATTCTGACAGTCAAAAAAGGCACTCTTCAGTCACAGTTCTCTTAGGAATATATAGTAACCATTCAGCCCTTTGGACTTGCAACAAAATTTTGACTGATCTGTATTCCACCTTCAATTTTGACCTCTGGGTCCGTTTCTTCGTTTCGCTTTCTCATCACCACCACGAGTAGAAATCTCAAACATTAGGCTTTTCTATTGATGCTGAAAAGGAAGATAACGTTGAAAAAAACAGTGATGCAGATAATGACTTCATAAAAGCAAATTGAAGGCCTTGGTTTAATATCCTGGTGATTAACAGAACCATAAAATAGAAATTCAATATTCATGACTTTTTGTATTCTTCAGCTGGGTCTAATATCCTTCAGAATGTATTTTGACTATTAAAATCGATTAAGCTAGATATTGAGGAAATTACCGTAAGCTCACCTTTCCTGCATCTAAATATTTAATAGGTTTTTCAAAGTCATTGTTTTACAGAGCAGAGTACAATATGAAATAGATTGGAATCAGTCGGACAACAGGCTTGTCATTCATTTTTCCTTCAGCAGGTATTGAACTCATGTCACTCAAGCTCTAATTATTCATTTTGGCCATTACTTGTAATTTCCTCTCTTTTCCATTCTGTTTTCCCTTTGAAGCTTCCAATTCATGTTGAACTGACATTTACTCAAGGGAGGACCCTCCAGTGCCTCACCTACCATGCTTCGGGTGAGTGTGCAAGCTTAGTCGGCAAGTTTTGACAGGTTATTTTAACAAACAAGAGTGATATGAGCCGTGCCCTTCTTCCCTCAGTTGAATGCATGTGTGCACTTTTAGTCATAGAGTCTGAATAGTAATTCAAGGTTGATTTACTTTTCTTCTTAATTGGGAGAAGTTGAGTTGTCATTGTCAAATCCTTGCTTTCAAATCATTCCATGGTTTTGCCTTGCGCGGCACTATCTCTGTAATATTGTAGCCACAATCCTTCAAGATCTCTGTGCTCCTTTGGTTTTGGCATCTTGATCCTCCCTGATTTTTATTGTTCCACCAACCTTTATACTCCCTCCCCTGAACCATTAGCCATTGCTTTTTTTTTCTCTTTCTTCCCCGAAAGCACTGCTTAAAATCTATTTCTTTGACTGTTTTTTGCTACCTGGCCTAGTATCTCATTTGTGGATCAGTGACAATTTTTTGTGGATAACTACAATGTCTAAGGCCTTAGCATACTTTTCAACATTGAAGACACAGTATAAGTTTTTGTTCCGATACCTTGACAATGAGAGTTAAAGAGTGTCCAACTGTTTAAATGGATACAGATTGCAGAAGTCAAAAACTATAGATGGACCTGGGTGACCTCATACAAATCACAAACATTAAATGCAGATACAGCAGGAAAATAGGGAGGTAAATTAAATAATTGTCATTTATTGCAAGTGGAATGGAATATAAAAAGCAACAAAACTCTGTTACAGTTGTACAGGGCAATTGTGAGATATTATCTTGAGTTCCGTGTGCACATTTAGTCTTCTGACTTAAGCAAAGATATTACTTCAAGAGAACTTCAGAGAAGTCCAACGATTTCCTGGAATGAAGGCAGTATCCTATAAGGAGACATAGAATCCCTACAGTGTGGAAACAGGCCCTTCAGCCCAATAAGCCCACACTGACCCTCAGAGTATCCCACGCAGACGCATCACCCTAACCCTTTCCCTGTAACACACCTAATATGCACATCCCTGAACACTATGGGAAATTTAGCATAGCCAATTCACCTAATCTGTACATCTTTGGACTGTGGGAGGAAACCGAGCACCCGGAGGAAACCAGGGAGCAGACACGGGGAGAATGTGCAAATTCCAAACATACTGTTGCCTGAAGGTGGAATCAAACCCGGGTCCCTGATGTTGTGAGGCAACAGTGTTAATCATGGTGCTGACCCTGAGAAAGCTGAGAGATGTCTTCTCTAACAGAGAGATTAGAGCTCAGGGACATAGCTTAATTATAAGGAATCTGCTATTTGACATGAAAATGAGGAGAAATATTTTCTTAGAGACTTATTAGACGGTGGAATTATCTACCCCAGAAAGAAGTGGAGGCTGGTTCTTTGGCTGAGGGCAGGTAAATGAAATGTATGACTTAACCTTTTACCTTGTGATTGTGACCAAAACGTGATATCAAGGTAGAACTGACTGACTGGTACGGGAAAATATCAAACCTTTCATATGTTGCAATGAAACAGGCAAACTTTAACATCTGTCAGTATTGTCACCCGATTTCAATAAACTACAATGATGACACATTGCCCTCTGACTAAATTTGCTCAAGTCATCCAGATCTGAATCATGTCAAAATGAAACTCCCAATCTCATGTCAAAATTGAAAATTTCATTGAAGCAAGCCTCTTTAGAGAACTGAATAGAACGGTTGCTATCCAATCCTTAAACCTATCTTTTTCATTTTGAGATACCAATGAACATTTAAATGTCACTGACACAAGTGTGTGTCGTGTTTATTGTCAAGAAATACAGTTACATCTGACAATGGATGAGTCAAAGTTTTCAGACTGAGCTGCTTGACCTATAAATGATCTAGGCAGTTAATGGAATTAATTGTCCTTCAGAATTTGAAGTAAACATTTGAACTATACAATACTTTTTTTTAAATTGCCAAATGTTGAATATCTGATGTTAGACAGGTAATTCAGGAATCACACACCAGGAAGCTGACTTTAGTTTTTGATCATAGTGTAAAATGGACAATTTCAAAATCACACACCTCTCTGAATTCAGTTTAAACAAAAACTGGGAGATCTACGGAAAGGAAAATCAATTCTAAACAGGAATAAAAAGTTCTGTGAATGCTGAAAATCTGAATTGAAACAGGAAATGTTGGAGAAATCAGCAGCACCAATGGAGTGAGAAACAGATTACTAAGGTTATATTGGAGTTGAAATATTGGCTCTGTTGTCAGTTTTGCAGAGTTTCTCCAGCATTTTCTGTTTTTAATCATAAACATGAAATGTGTTCACTGAACTCAGCAGGATTGTGGGATAGGTCAGCATGTTCAGTCAGAGCGAATTTAAGATTTTTAAAAAATAATTCTACCTCTATACTGACGTCAGTTGGGAGTCGCAACGCATAAGTGAAGATTGTGCAATTTTCACTGCTAAATAACCTACAGACACTGACACCTAAGGCTGACACATGAATAATGGATGCTGGAGTAAGGTACTGGAGGGTAAATAACAGTAAATGGCACTATATCTCAGCAATATGCGAACATCTCCGAGACAGCAGGGAAGAAATTGAGATTATTTGACACAAACACACTCAGTAATGCATTCAGGTTTTCCATAAATAATAGACTTTTTTTTATTTCAACTCCACTGAGAGGTAGATACCTGGTTTCTTTTTTTGAAACTACAAGCTATCTCATAACAATTGTATATAAGCAATTTTCCAGTCATGTCTCTCTCAACCAACTTTCCAACAAAATGGCATTTCCACTGTGCAAGACTCTAAGTTGTGAATATTAACAAGCTGATGGAACATGACAGAGAGATTTGAGCTGATTTTACTTTCCTGGAGTGAATAAACACAGGAGCCAATGGCTGAAAATATGGAAATACCTTTCAGTTTTCAGAATATTCCAGAATCATGAGCAAACCTTCCTCTTTGATCGTGAACTCTGTAAGGAGGTGCACTTCCTCACAATGGGAAGATTGTCCTTGGAAGAGGTTTCTGTCCATTTAATACCCAAGGCCCCCCTGACCCAAAAAAGACAACATAAAAGTAACATGGGGGTCAGCAAGGAAGCGGGAAAAGGAGATTTTTTTTCAGCCAGAAAACAAAGCTTGGGGTTTCACAATCTGATATGCAAATCTAGTGGGAGACAAAAGACTGAAAGCGATGTCACTTAGATTGCTTTTAAATCTTTACCCTCTCACCTTAAACCTATACCCTCTAGTTTTGGACTCCCCTACCCTGGGGAGAATACTTTGGCTATTCACCCTATCCGTGCCCCTCATGATTGTATAAACCTTTACAAGGTCACACTTCAGCCTCCAATGCTCCAGGGAAAATAGCCTCAGCCTATTCAGCCTCTCCCTATAGCTCAAACCCTCCAATCCCAGCAACATCCTTGTAAATGCTTTCTGTACCCTTTTAAGTTTAACAACATCCTTCCTGTAGCAGGGAGACCAGAATTGAATGCAGTCTTCCAAATGTGGCCTAACCAATGTCCTGTACAGCTGCAACATGACGTCCCAGCTCTGACCAATAAAGGCTAGCGTACCAAATGCCTTCTTCACTACCCTGTCTACCTGCGACTCCATTTTCAAGGAACAATGAACCTGCACTCCAAGGTCTCTTTGTTCGGCAACACTCCCCAGAACCCTAGCATTAAGTGTTTAAATCCTGTCCTGATTTGCCTTACCAAAATGCAACACCACACATTTATCGAAATTAAATTCCATCTGCCACTCCTTAGCCCACTGGCCCATCTGATCAAGATTCCCTTTAAAATTGTCCCTTTAAAGTTTCTCATTCAGTTGGCAGAGCTGCAATGGGTTATGTTTGGTATACAACTGCAGTCACTTGATATTGTTTCTTTCAGCAATGTCTCTTCCGCAGAACCCTTTAAACAAATGACTAACGCAGCTTAATTATTTCTAAACATGGGTTCTTTAAACACCTCTTCCATAGCCTTCTGTTTCTGGAGATTTTCTCTTGTTGATATTAAGCCTCTCAGGACTGTATTCTTGCCCTGTCTATTTCAAAGACTGTTCCATTCCACAGCTGCTGCCACAGGCTTTTTGCCTCAAAATGGCCTGCTTCACTCTGAAAGAAACTTGCCAAACTTCTGTATGGCTCTGTCTCTCTGAAAGAATTGGTTATTCCCTCTCTCACTCTGTACTGTAGGACATCTTGTTGCTAAGTAACAGCTCAAATTTCATTCTATTTTCTGTCCTTGTTTCTAAGCACCAAGTTATTCATTTCAAGTGTATTTAAAAATCTCACTTATTTGCTTGTAAACATTTTTCCATACACTTCTTTGCCACTCATAGAATTGAATTGTAATAACATAAAAATGGAACACAATTATATATATTTTTTGCTAAGTGTCATACTGGGGCCAGAGGCCTAGCGAATCACGTAACTGGAGATGGAAATAAGACTTTAAACTAAATAATGAGGAGGGGAGCTACAGTTGCATGGAAAATTATAAAATCAAGGTTGAAGGAGAAGGTAAGATTGCATGTTAGTGATGGGTTGGTTTTTTACCAGAAAATAAAAAGAAGGGACAGAATGTGTAAATGATATATTGTAAGGAACCATGAAAGTGTAGGGAAACTCGATAATGGAACAAGCTTAAAGGCCTCGTATCCTAATACATGAATAATTTCGGAATAAGGTAGTCAAACCGATGACGTAAATCAATGTCACAAGGATTTTATGCTCATTTTAGGTGGGGAGGGCTCAGGAAATGTTATTAAAGTTTCCAGGACGAGTAATAGGATAGAATCAAGAATCTAACTTCAGGCACAGCAGATGAGGAGACGACTATGAGAAGGAGGACCAGTCAATGTAAGACAGTGTTATAGTTATATGCAAGCAGTGTATGAAACAAGGTTGATAAACTTGTAGCGCAGATTGAAATCCGCAGGTATGATTTTATGGGCATCCCGATTATAAAGTATGCAAAGTTTCCCAATTTACCCTCCTCTTAGACCCAGTCCCTGTTTCTGTACTGATCAAGAATCACCATTTATCACAAATAATTAGACTCTAACAACAGGTAAACAGTTATATACCTTTGGCACTTAATATTAATTGAAACTCTAATTGGTTTTTATACTCCCCTTTACACACAGAGACAGACATGCTAACAGGATGAAATAGGTTATGGGCAGAGGGAGAAAGTCTGGAAAGACAATTCAGTAGCCTTTGTTCCTACGTGGTGTTATTGAGATTACCTCAATTACTTCTCTACTGGTCAGTGCATTGTTTCAATTGTCTTTCTCCACATAAATATTTGTGGGTGTAGCCAGCAGTTGCTACCCATGGAGTGTGCCCCAGATATTGGTACCTGGTCCAAGATGGATGTCTGGAGGAGCAAGCAGTGATCTAGGGTCACCAAGTAATCAAGGTAGGAGGCTGGAAGAATGCAGCAAGCCAGGCAGCAACTGGAGGAAAGGAGAAGTCAATGCTTCTTCAGGACTGAAGTAACCACTCTGACTGCATATTAATGAAGTGAGATTATTTTGTAATGAGACATTAGCACATGCAAATGCATGCAAATAGATCTCTTACCACTCACCAGCAAGAATCTCATCTTGCCATTCATCACTTGGTTAGAAAGTAGTGTGTTTGCTCATGACTTTGAGAATCTCCTTGCTGTCCATCTCACATAATTTTCCAAATTTTCTCACCTTACTCATTAAATTCAGGGGCTAGGAAGATTCTGCCCAGTGCCTTTGATTTCATAGTTTAAATTGTTGATAGAAATTGCTAACAATACTCTTTGTTATGGAATCCAACTTCCCACTTTCTTCCATTCAGAACAGTTACTCTTTGACATTACTACCCACTTTCTTGTAACCAGCTATCTACTCATTCTCGACAATTTCCTCCACACTCTACTCTCAGAACATTTTCATTTTTCTGGGGGTTTGCGTTAGGGTACCTAATTGAGGACACTATGGAAATTTACATTTATTACATCCATTATGTAACACATGTATCATCTCTCTCTTACCTCCTCAAACAATTCTGTGAGGTTAGCCAAACAAAGTTTTCCTTTTTTTTAAACCAATGTTGACTGCACGTGTTATATCCTTGTTTTTTAGATTCTTTTTTATTTTCTTCTTTAATCGGGATTACATTCTCTCTCCTATCATCAGTGTTAAACTGACTAATCTATAGTACTCTGAAGATTTTCTATTTTGCTCTTGTACATTGGCATAAAAGTACCTCTCTGCCCATCCTGTGGCACGATACCTTTTGTTAACAAATTGTTAAATAGATGTACTAGTGTCTTTTACCAAACTGAAATAAGGCAGGAGAACAATTGTAATAACAGTAAATTAAGGTCCACTGACTAATTCTTTGAAGTGACAGCTAAGAAATCTAATGGTCTTACATAGACTTTGAATTATTGGAAGGATGAGTCTTACCCGAAAGTTAGTTTCTGCTGTTTTGCAGCATTCCTTCAATACTGCGCTGGAGAGTCAGCTTCATTTTTGCTCTCAATCTCCTGGAATGACAAATAATCCCACAACATACTGATTCAGAGGTGTGAATGCTACCTTCTGAGCCATGATTGATACCTGCAGCACTGAGCAGCTGGTAAATGTACCCACCCAAAACTGGCGGGGTCCTCAATCACATGTACATATTGGGTCCCAATGAAGTTAGTGGAACAAGATTGTGTTTGTGAATAGAAGTTAAAGTGTAAGAAGAATTTTTTGGAATGAATTTTCCCCAGAGTCACAAATGCACAAGATGTTTGTGACTCAACACTTATATGAATTTCTGATCCCAGCCAGCGTGCGTCATTTCAAAGAATAAAAGCCGAAGAATTCAAGCAGCTTTCATCCATACTCTGATAATTGCAAGATACTGGGAAATTATAGTTTTACTGGTAATAGGTTTAAGTATACGGTAATATTTCTTGTGCTTTGTATTTCTATTACACTCAAAAGCTAAAATTAAGGAGAAAATCCATGTATAATGGGAAGCAGATATTTTGACATGTTTCTTTATAGCAAATGAAAGAGAGTCTGGTCTGTGAGAAAGCAGTTATTCTAAGTACGGTACAGAACAATGCTTATATGCACAAAATAATGGCACAAAATCAGAAACTATCACAATTCAATGAGGGAACTTTTCAAAGCTGTGGATGTTAACTAGATGAGATCAATCCATTTCTCAAATAAGGGAAAGGAAGATTGGTTTACATATTCTTACTTGACCTACTCAGAGTCATTTGCCATTCTTGCCCCTTTTCTTAATTAATGTCAGAAACTGCAAAATGAAGAAGAAAACACCAAAAAGATACAGGTAAATATTGTTTGGAATTCTCAAATTCAAGAAACAAGTTTCAGGTGCAGGTGCTGATTTCAAATTAGTCCCTCAACTCTTCCGGTGTGACCTACAGATATAATTTGCATTTATTTCATTGATTGGAAAAAACTCTGCATAAAATTTCCAAATGGAGACTGGAAGAAAGGGTAAGGCCAACTTTGTATCCTGAATGTTGACAGGAATCCAGATTAAATATGTTCATTATAATTCCGATTATGTCCATTAGTGTGTCCTTGGATGATTGACAGTCTGACCTCAGAGACCCTCAGTGAATAATACTGGGGAAATTTCCCATCATGTTCATGTTTTGGTGGGAGGCCCCATATCTGGGATAACTGAGATTTGCATTGACCAGGTAATGATCAATCCTACTTCCTTAATACACAAAGAACCACACCAACATTCATTACAATGATGCATTTAACTACACAGGGGCTTCACAGGAATGTCTGCAAAAAAGAAGTTTTGGCTAAAGAGGTAAACTTCAAAAGCTGCTTATCATTTTGTGATATTCTGCAGTGAAGTTATGGGATTTTGGAAGCCTTTCATAGGGTGGCATGGTGGCTTAGTGGTTAGAGGGCTGTGAAAATGCTGATTGGCAGTTGGGGTGAAGATTTGCATCAGTACAGTCACCACTAGCAGAAGGAGGACCTCAGGAAGACACCCTCTGAGTTCAAGTGAAGATAAGAGTCTAACAGGGGGCTGTGAAGACTCTGATTGGTGGTTGAGGTGAAGATTTGCATTGGTGCAGTCACCACTACCAGGTCCTAAAAGCAGAATGCAGGGAGCTAGGAAGCAAGTTAAGAAATCAGACTTCAAAGGTAGTGATTTCAGGATTATTACCAGTGCCATGTGCTAGTTAGAGTAGAAATGACATGATATATTGGATGAATATGTAGTTGAAAAGTTGGTGTCGGGGAAGGGATTTCAGCTTCCTGGGGCATCGGAACCAGTTCTGCGGGAGGTGGGACCTGTACAAATTGGATGGGTTACACCTGAGCAGGACTTGGACTGATGGCTGAGGGGGAGGATTTAAACTAATATGCTAGGGGGATGGGAACCGATGTAAGGAGTCAGACAGGGAGGGAACAAGGACAAAAACAAAAGGTAGACAAGGGAATAAGAAAAGTGATAGACAGAAAAACAAAATTCTAACAGGGCTATTGAGAAAAATAAGAGCGAGACAAACAATGTTAAAAAGACAAGCTTAAAGGCTTTGAGCCTTACTATGCAGAGCATTTGCAATAAAGTAGATGACCTAATCTTGCAGATAGATGTAAATGAGTACGATATAATTGGGGTTACAGAGACATGGTTGCAGGGTGACCTGGTGGGAACTGAATGTCCCAGAGTATTCAGTATTTAGGAAGGACAGGCAAAAAGAAAAAGGTGGTGGAGTGGCGATGTTGGTTAAAGAGTAAATTAACACAATAGCGAGAAAGGATATTAGCTGTGACAACAGGAAATTAGAGATGCATGTGACAAGGGAATATCAGTGATCATGGGTGATTTTAATCTGCACAAAGATTGGGCAAATCAAATTAACCACAAAGCCATAGAGGAGGAACTCCTGGAGTCTACTTTTTGTTTTCCTTGACCAATATGTGGAGGAACCAACTAGAGAGCAGGCCATCTTAGATTGGGTGCTGTGTAATGAGAAGGAAATCTTTGCTAATGAGAGTGAGGTTGTTGATTTGGAGATTCGGGTGCTGAATCTTAATAAAGGAAACTCTGAAGATATGAGGTGTGAGTTGGCTTGATAGACTGGGGAGAATTACTTAAAGGAATGACAGTGGATAGGCAATGGCAAACATTCAAGGAACACATGGGGGAACTGCAATAACTGTCTGTTCCTGTCTGCCACAAAAGCAAAATGGGTAAGAGGGCCAATCCAATGCTTAAAAGGAAATTAGAGATAGTATGCGATCCAAGGAAGAAACATACAGATTGGCCAAGAAAAATAATAAGTCTGAGGATTGGGAGAAGTTTAGAATCCAGCAAATGACCAAGGGATTGATTAAGAAGGTGTAAATAGAGTACAAAAGTAAGCTTGCACGGGATATAAAGACTGACACTAAGAGTTTCTAAAGGTACATGAAGAGAAAAACATTGGTGAAAGCAAATGTCTGAGCAACTGAATACATACTTTGGTTCTAACTTCACAAAAGAGGACACAAATCAGATACCAAAGTTGTTTGAGAATGCAAGATTTAGTGAGAGGGAAGAATTGATGGAGATCAATATTAGTAGAGAAATGGTGCTGGGAAAGTTGATGGGATAATGAATCCCCAGGGCCTGATCATCTATATCCAAGAACACTTAAGAAAGTAGATCTAGAAATAATGAATGCATTGGTGGTCATCTTCCAGGATTCTATAGACTCTGGAACAGTCCCTGCAGATTGGAGGCTGGCTAATGTCACTCCAATTTTCAAAAAGGGAGGCAGAGAGAAAACAGAGAGACCAGTAAGCCTAACATCAGTTGGGGGCAAAGTTCTCAAGTCCATTACTAAAGACTTTATTGCAGAGCATTTAGAAAGCAGTGGCAGGATCAGACAGTTAGCATGGATTTATGAAGAGAAATTATTCTTGTTGGAATTCTATGAAGATGTAACTAGTAGAGTTGACAAGGGCTGCCAGTCAATGTGGTATATTTTGACTTTCAGAAAGTGTTTGACAAAGTCCCGTTTAAGGGATTATTGTGCAAGATTAACGTACATGAGATTGGGGGAAGCGTATTGAGAGAATCAGAAAACTGGTTGGCAGAGAGGAAACAAAGAGTAACAATTAATAGGTCATTTTCAAATTGTCAGACAAGAACAAGTGGGTGCCACAGGGATCAGTGCTGGGACCCCAGCTATTCATAATATATATTAATGACTTGGATGAGGGAATAAAATGTAATATCTCAAAGTTTGCAGGTGATACAGATTTGGGTGGAAGGGTGAACTGTGACGAGGATGCAAATATCCTTCAGCATGATCTGGACAAGTCGGGTGAGTGAGCAAATCAGTGGCAGATGCTTGTAATATGTTTATCAGACAGACTATTTAACAAGGGCAGTGGTCGTCCCAGTGGTAAACTGGAAAACCAGAGATTTGGTCATTGCTGGGAACCCAATCTGATTGTGTGTCAATGAATTGCTGATATCTGGGCAGGGAGCCTATCTCCAAGTTCTAATTGTCAGACAGCTCTGTATTCTGAGAAACACCACTGGAAGCAGTGGGACCACTAGCATTCTCCAGATTCTAAATTCTGCACTCCAGGAAGGATTTGGGTGAGAGTGTCAAACATCTCAGTCTCCCTCCAAGGGCTCTCTGCAGCACAGGGGGTGCCCCACATGGTCTGACCAATGCTGCCACCATGCTGTGCATGGGGCCGCTGGTATCTCTGGTAGTGGCATCTCGCTGGAGGTGGTGGAAATGGCAACTAATGATCCTGTGGGTATGGATACAAATGGGGTGGTAGGTGAGGTCAAAGGGGACTCTATTGCTGTCGTAAGAAGGGAAAGAGGGGATGAGGGCTGAAGTGCGAGATACGGGTCAGATACAAGACTGAGGGCCCTGGTGCTAGGGAATCCTCCGTTGTGGAAGATGGTGGATATTTTGAAGGCCCCTTTGTCAAAGTTAGCACCAGAACAGATGTGACGGAGATGGAGGAACTGGGAGTATGGAATGGAGTCATTATAGGAAGCAGGGTGTGAGGAGTCAAAGTGTATAGTAAATTTGACTGTAGGATTCACTGGGTTTGTCGTGATATTGGAGGCTAGGCTGTCCTCAGAAATTGAAACAGAGAAGATGAGAAAGGGAAGGAAGAAGTCAGCAATAGACCAAATGAAGGTAAAAGCAGGATGTAAATTGGAAGTGAAATTGATCATTTTTCCCCGTTCAGAATGAGGGAGGGAAGCAGCACTAATAATATCATCAATGTATTGAAGAAAGTATTGTGGGTGAGGGCTGGAACGGAACTGGAATAAGGAATGTTCCATGTACCCCACAAAGAGACAGGCATAACTGGGGACAACGCAGCTACCCATGGCCACCCCTTTGAGCAGAAGATAATGGGAGGAATTAAAGAGAGGTTGTTCAGAGTGAGGACGAGTTCAGTCAGGGGAAGGAGCATGGTGGTGAATGGGGATGGATCAGGCCTTTCTTCCAGGACGAAGCAGAGAGCCCTGAGACCATCCTGATTGGGGGTGGACATATAAAAGATTGTAAGTCTGTGATAAAGAGAAGGCAGCCAATGCCCCCAAACTGGAAATTCTAAAACAGATGTAATGTGTCAGATGAATTGCGGATAGAAGTGGGAAGGTATTGGATAAGGGGAGAAAAATTCGAGTCGAGGCAGGAAAAGATGAGTTCTACAGGGCAGGAGCAGGCAAAAATAATAGGTCTGCTCCCGCATTTCCCACAGCTCATACCTCACACCCACTCCCCGCAATAACACCCAAAACAGAATCCCATTTGTCCACACGTACTACCCCACCAACCTCCAGATCCAATGTACCAACTTCCGACACTTCTGCCATCTGCAATCTGACCCCATCAGCAAGACATTTTTCCCTCCCCACCCTTATCTGCTTTCTGGAGGGACCACTCTCTCCATGACTCCCTTGTCCGCTTCACACTCCCCTCCAGCCCCTGCACACCCGGCACTTTTCCCTGCAACCGCAGAAAGTGCTACACCTGCCCTTACACCTCCTCCCTCACCCCAATCCCAGGCCCCAAGAAGACCGTCCACGTTAAGCAGATATTCACCTGCACATCTGCCAATGTGGTATACTGCATCCGCTGTTCCCATTGTGGCCTCCTCTATATCGGGGAAACCAAGTGGAGGCTTGGGGACCACTTTGTGGAACACCTATGCTCGGTTCGCACTAAACAACTGCACCTCCCAGTTGCTAACCATTTCAACTCCCCCTCCCATTCCTCAGACGACATGTCCATCCTGGGCCTCCTGCAGTGCCACAACGATGCCACCCGAAGGTTGCAGGAACAGCACCTCATATTTTGCTTGGGAATCCTGCAGCACAATGGTACCAATGTGGACTTCACAAGCTTCAAAACCTCCCCTCCCCCAACCACATCCCAAAACCAGTCCAGCTCGTCCCCGCCTCCCTAACCTGTCCTTCCTCCCACCTATCCCCTCCTCCCACCTCAAGCTCCACCTCCATCTCCTACTTACTAGCCTCATCCCGCCCACTTGACCTGTCCGTCCTCCCTGGAATGACTAACCCCTCCCTAACTTCCCACCTACACTCACTTTTACTGGCTCCATCCCTGCATCTTTGACCTGTCTGTCTCCTCTCCAACTATGTTCTCCTTTATCCATCTTCTATCCGCCTCCCCCTCTCTCCCTATTTATTTCAGAACCCTCTTCTCCTCCCCCATTTCTGATGAAGGGTCTAGACCCAAAACGTCAGCTTTCCTGCTCCTCTGATGCTGCTTGGCCTGCTGTGTTCATCCAGCTCTACACCTTGTTAGCTCAGATTCTCCAGCATCAGCAGTTCCTACTATCTCTGTCCACTAGTCCTGTTTGTGGCTTCTAAGAAGGAGGTGGAAGCTGGCTGTGCAGGATTAAGTGACTATAAGCTTGGAGGCAGTTGTTGGTAGATCACCAGATGAAACAAGATTAAGGACAGTCGTGGACACAATGGCCTGTGGTCCATGGTGGTGTCATGGTCCAGGGGAGATAGGAAGACTATCTGAGCACTCGCATTCAGCCTTTGCAATGTCGAGGTCAGTCCGCCGGACAATAACATCACCACCTTTGTCGGCAGGCTTGGTTAAAAAGTCAGGGTTGGATCTGACAGCACAGAGCGTAATCAGTTCATAGGAGGATAATTTGGAATGGGTGAGGGGGGCAGAGAAAATGAGGCAACCAATGTTACGTCAATAGTTCTCGATGAACAGGTCAAGTACAGATAAACAGCCAAAGGAAGGGGCCCAGGTGGAGGAGGGAGAGTGTTACAGGCAAGTGAAGGGATCTGTGGGAGGGGAGAGGACTCTTGTCCAAAAAGACGGGCATGGAGGTGAAAGCGATGGAAGAAGAGGTCAATATCATGTCTGAAATTCATTAAGATGGCAGCACGGAGAGATAAAAGCTTAAATCTTTAATAAGTACAAAACGTTCAGCATTGAAGAACGGACGTTAACAAGGGATAGTAAATACTCGATAAGAGGTGGGAAGGGGTACATTAATAAAAGTGTTCCTCTCCTTCTTCCCTCACCAACCACCACCCCTACCTTTTCCTGACTGAAGCTTGAAGAGAGTGTTCTCTGTTCAAAATTGCAGCAAGGCAAGAAACAGTTTTTCAGCAGTGTACAATTGGCCTCACTACCCAACATAAAATTGAGGACAACTCATCAGTGGTGGATGGGCAGGCAGTAGGAAAACCTTCTGGGAAATCTTTTGGGGTCCCCCCAGACTGCAGACCCACTGTCAGAGACACTGTGCCCCCTATTCCTACAGCATTTTCTTCATCCTGATTCCTCTTGACCGCATTTTCTTTATGTTGAGATTGTGAAAATTTCTCCAATGACATGCTAAGCTGATTGCACAAATCTAATTACAAAGGCTCCTCCACAGTCTCAGCCTGTGATCGGTCACATTCACCACTGACCCTTTCTGATCCTGTCGATTTCAATTATCAGTTGTCTTCCTTGGTAACAGAAAGTGGCAGTGGTACAGCCGTAAAAGTGATAGAAAACAACTAATATCCCTTCATATTTAAGAGATCATTTTTCTGATGCCTGGTTGGTGCTTTGTCATTGCTCATGAGTGACTAATGTTGGAGAATCTGACAGAATATGGCCGTTGGACAGTGTTCCTTCCAATTGTTAGAATGTTCAAATGCACATGCTAAAAGCTTGTTGATGCATGTGGGGTCAGTTCTTATGCAAAGCATATTCTCAGATGACACAAATGACCAATTTTGATACAGTGAATGGGGAGAAGCTGTTTCCACTGACAGGGAGGTCAGTACGTGCAAGACGCATATTGTAGATAATTAGCACAAGAACTGGAAAGAAATGAGGGTTTTTTTTATAATTGATTACATCTTCGGAGTAGTGGAAATAGATTAAAAAGTAATTTAATAAAGTTGATTGTATACACGCAAGAGAAGAATGATTTGGAGAATAGGGTGGGTGCAGAAAGTGGAGAGCAATAGATTGGAACTGATTGATTGGTCTTTTTCAGGATCTGCTACAGGCTTGAAGAACTGGCATCGTATTCTGCAATGGCTTATTCCAAAAATGTGAAAAGGCGCTTGATATTTAGCAGTCCAGGCTCAGGTTCCCTACAGTGTGGAAGCTGTCCATCCAGTACACGTTGACCCTCTGAAGAACATCTCACCCAGATCCATCGCCTACCCTATTCCTGTAACCCTACATTTCCCATGGCTAATCCATTTAGCCTGCACATCCCTGGCCACGAGAGGTAACTGAGCATGGTGAATCCACCTAAACTGCACACCTTTGGACTGGAGGGGGAAACGCAAAAAGACATAGGGAGAACGTGTAAATTCCACACAGACAGTTGTCCAAGGCTGGAATCTAACTTAGGTCCCTGGTGCTGTGAGGCAGCAGTACTAACCGCTGGGCCACCATACCTCCCAGACAAACAAAGGGGCCTCTTCTATATGGTGTGATTCTATGATACTATGAGTGGCTGGCCTAAATTTCAGTTTGGCTTATTTTATATCTTGTATCTCTTTTCGATGTTGTATGTTCAAGAGCAACAGCGTCAACACCTCTCACCTCACATCCCACCCACCACTCCCCACCCCCCAAACCGCACACCCCACCCATCCTTGGAGCAGAAGTAGCTGGCTGCAGCAGATGAAGAATGCATGTAAGAACGTCCCTTTGACAGCTCATCAGCTTCCGGTGAAGGAGGAAGTTACACGGTGGGACCTTTGGAGGGTCTCACGGGACAAAAGGGTGCAGTGGAGTTTGGCATGGAGGAGAGAGACTGGCTTTCCTTGCAGTCTCATAGAAGAAAATGTTAAACTATTGTGATATTTGAAAATTCAGCACTTGAATAACTGTTCATGGATCGAAATAATCAACAACATCGCACCTACACACAAAGGGATTAGCAATAACTCTGTCTGGAATAAACTATTATTTAGAGGATTGAAAGCATTTAGTAATGCGTGGGAAAAAAGAAGAACTTGAGCGACATAAACAAAATTGTTTTGATACTTGCTTGAGAACTGGATGGCACAAGAACAAAAGACTGCACTGCTGAAGAATTTAAGGTGTTAATTGCAAGACTGGCTAGGTCTTGAGACAGATAGTTGAGGCCAAAAGTAACAGGAACAGAGGCATTACTTCTGATCAGAAGACTGCAGACTCAAGGACTCCAGGAGAGTAATCAATACTTTGAATGAACGAATCTAAAAGGGTCATCAATAATGTCAGACCATAGACCTGAAGGATAAGGCACTGTATAAGAGTTCAACACCAGAATTTTTCGTCGTCAGAATTTTGAAGAACAACACTGCACAAAGATTAATCCTGGACATCAGAGGCAGACACTGTTTGTAGCTAAATCCCACCATTAATTGGGTAATAGCCAAATTGAGTTTTGAGGATTAACTTGCTTACTTAAGGGGTCTTAATTTGGGTGCTACATGCAATAAAGTTTAAACCATTGTTTCAGGACTTGGTTGTCTGTGAGATTTCTTAATAAGTAACCAAATTAAAGGTAACTTGCAGTGATTTACTCACAACACTATTGAGAAGGGCCTCTGGTGCCTTCAAATCAGTGACAAGGAGGAACTTCGCCTTTCAATCACAGAAACAAATTCATTTGCCAGTGTCAATATTGCACTTTTGTGGTACAATCTCATAGACAAATAGAAATTTGCAGTAGAGGAGATCCATCATGCCTGCATCGTTACTATATTATCCATTACTAGATAATTGCTGTGTTATTTCTGAATCACCTAATCTACTAACATCTTTCCCAATTTAAAAACATTAATCCTATTTTCACTTTAACATTGTCACTATGTCTGGATCAGTAAATAAGGCTTTAAAAAGCCTCGGGGGATGTCATCAAGATAGTATCTCTCTCACTCTCTTCTCTCTCCTGTGTACTGCATTAGCTGCTGGACTGCTTACAGCAGATGTCGAGATTAACAAGGAATTTAGGTGATTCACTTTTCATAAATCCAGCTTTAAATGTCAGGAGTTTAAATTTGTGGAATAAATTGTTAAAAGAACATGTTCCTCCCAGTTGAACAAAATGTACCTAAGCAAAGCGTAATTACAAAAATATTCTGGCTCATATTCTACTGGTCACATTTTGTTTTAAACAGACGTGTGCATATATTTGTATGATGTTTACGGCATTGTGATTGGTTATAATGAAACATTTTTTGGATTTTTCTTCATAGGGACAGTATATTTCATTCATATTTGCACAGTCAAAACTATTCAATGCTTTCTTCTATTTTATCTTATTATATTTTCATGCACTTTCTCCTCCTTCCATTCTTACCACAACTGATATAGAATAAAGGAGACCTTTGAGATTTTGACCTGAAACAGGCAGTCAGACCTGAGCTTGGTGGGGAGAGGGGTGTGGTTTTGAGAGAGGGCTTGAACTACTTTTGGTTTGGCTACACTCCAGCCCTTCCAAATTTGGCGGGAGTTATTCGCAGGCACTGGGTTGGGTGATGATGGGGGTCCAAGATATAAAGTGGTTGATAGACAACTACCTTTCTACCCACTCCTGAGGTATCCTCTTTATTATTGAAGGTAGTCTACTGGGGAGCTTAACTGTTGAAGTAATGTCTATATGGGATCTTCATTCAAAATTCTCCACAATAGTACAAAGCCTAAAACTTCTGCATCCTGGGCTAAAAGGAACGGGGTGTGGAGGAATGTGGTACCTCATTTTGGGGAGGGGGTGGTGCCTTTGCTCTCTATCTTATGTTTTTAAAAGGAGAAATGATTAATGAAACTGCAACACGAGTTTACATATGCATGAATCTGATTATTGACAATGGACTCTCTAAAGGGCTGTCTCATTGGTAACATCATTCCTTAGACTAACAGCATAGCAACCTAGTGTTAAATGACAGTGTTGTCATCAGAAAGATATGACAGGAACAGTATTGAAGAGAAAAAAAAATCTGTATAGAGCTTTGAAGAATAGACAGTTTGTGTTTAAACTTACTGTTTAGGGGTAGAAGGAAATTATCAGGAGACAAATAAGCACTCCCACATGTTACAAATTATAAATAACTAGAAGTTCCACTTATAAATAAATTGGAACAGTTTCAAAATGGGCAGCAAACCAGTTACAAATCAAGCTCCCACTCACATATTTATTGAAAACTATAAGAGTAAGTTCCAAACCTAATCTGACAAGAAATGTTAGAACCATAGAAGAGCTATGGCACAGAAAGAGTTCATTTAGATCATTGTGTCTGTACTGACTACCCACTGAGTGAAAATATTTTTCCTTTTGTTCCCATCAAGCCTCCTATCAATCTCTTTAAAATTGGACTCCCAGATTTTCCCAATCTTTTCTATCCAATCCCCTCATTATTTTGTAAACCTCAATTAATTCTCTCCTCAGCCTCATGTCTTTTAAGGTAAACAATCCTTATCAAACTTATCTTTCCTTACACCTGCAATTTTCAAGCCTTGGCATATTCCTTGTCAATCTGTTCTGTACTCCCTCAAGAGCAATTAGGCCCTCCCTGTAATAGAGTAACCAGAAATATACCCAGAATTCATACTGTGCCCTAAGTAGTTTCTTACATATTTCGAGCATTATATCCCTGCTTTTGTAGTCAATACTTCTCCAAAGAAGAAAAGCATCCCAATTATATCCCTTACGCTTAAACCAATCATTCTGCCATCTTCAGGGACCTTTGGACATACACTCCAAAGTCTTTCATTTCCTTTCTCCTCTCAATTTCCTTACATTTACTGTGTATTCCTGTATTTTGTCTCATTTTCTCAAATGCATAACTCATACATCTCTAGATTGATTTCCGTTTGGCATTTTCCAACCACTCAGCCAAGCCTTGAAAATGTAGAAACATAGACATAGAAAAACAGAAAATAGGAACAAGAGTAGGCCATTCTGCCTTCAAGCCTGCTCCACCATTCAGAATGGTCACAGCTGATCATCCAACTCAATCCCCTGTTCCCACGTTTGCTCCATACCCTTTGATGCTAAGAACTATACCTAACTCCTTCTTGAAAATATTCAAAGTTTTGACCTTAATTGCCTCCTGTGGTGAGAATACCACAGGCTCACCATTCTCTGGATGAATCATTGCTATTGTTCTGAAGTTGTTCCCTGTTTGTATTGAAATTCAGTTGTGTACAAGTCTGCCACAGTCATATAACCTCTACTACGAAGCACACATTCTGTAGACAGACAAATTGGAACTCCATTTCAACAAAGTGCTTGTGTTGAACACATTGCTGTGTTCTACCCTCGAAACATGGTTTCAGAAACAATGAGTATCCAGAATAAATAAAAAGCACAACCACAGAGCTGTTAGCTGCCACTAAGAAAGAAAAAGTGAAAGTCGTTGTGAAAGCACTATTTAAGTTAATGATGTGGAGGTGCCGGCGTTGGACTTGGTTGGACAAGGTCAGTAGACACACAAAATCAGGTTATAGTCCAACAGGTTTATTTGAAATCACAAGCTTTTGGAGTGCTGCTCCTTCATCAGTTAGATTTTGACCTGTTGAATGCGCAGCGCTTCAAAAGTTTGCGATTTCAAATAAACCTGTTGGACTATGGCCTGGTTTCGTGTGGCTTCTAACCTAAATTAACATAGCTACAGATATTCCCCTAATAGCTCCTGTTCAACTGACTGAGCTAAACTGGGAATTCTTCCATGAACAAATACAGAATTATGTAATCTTTATGGATTTGTTGATGCAAACCTGAACAAACACTATTAGTGACTGTTGGGAAGAAACTTTTCAACAAATATTCCAGATTAATCTCTCTCAAGAGCAAGAAAAAACTCAAGGCAAAGACTGTAAAAGCTTCCATTCCAGGTGGTTGACCAGGAAGGCACCATCTGCACAGATCACATATCACCCATCAGATTCGGAGGTCACAGCAGCCCAGCAACAGAAATAGGACAGCAATGGCTATCACAGCAATAACGAATAACATGGGAACAACATTCCCGAGTGAAACAACATCCCCAGATGGACAGCAAGCAATTACAAAAGGCATGAGTCCCATCTAGAGATGATTTAAAATCTACATGTGTGATGCATTAGCAGAGACTAATGGAAATAATGAGCTGCTAAGGTAACAGAATAGTAGTGTATATAGTTGGTAACTTATGTAACTAAAATATATACTGATAACACATTCCATTTCTTATGTTGCAAACGGGAGAATGTTTGGATTGAAATACAATTACATACAAATGTCTGTCCTAGTATGCGAGAGCCATATTATGTCTACCTTGAGGCATGCACTCCATAAGTAGACACCTTAAGCTTCACTAAGTTCTGGTATTGAACACACTGCTGTGTGTTCCACTGTTCATGAGAACCAAATTTCCCAATGTATTACAAAGACAATTTTTGTAGGGTCTGCAGATTTCCCAATCATGCCTTCCACATTTAAGTCTGAATCATTAATACATACCACAAACAGGAAGGGATCCAACACTGAGCCTTGTGGAAGACTACTAGGAACTACTTTCCATTTGCAAAAACTTCTACTACTCTTTATCCTTTGCTTATTGCCTCTGAACAAATTTTGTATCCCACTATTCGTATCTCCCTGCATCTTATGGGCTTTAATTTTTCTGACCTGTATGCCATGTGGGACCCTGTCAAATGTCTTAATAAAATTGATGCGGACAACATCCATTTCCTACTCTCATCATTTCTCCTGGTAGCTTGCTCAAAATATTAAATGATGCTTATAAGACATGACCTTCCCTTTAATAAAACCATGCTGCCTATTTGTGATTAATTGGTACCATTGTAAGTGATAGGTAATCCTACATCCCAGTATTGATTCCAGTAATGTGTCCAGCACTGAAGTCAGAGAGATTGGGCTATGATTACTTGGCTTACGCCGTGTACCATTTTTGAATAATGATACAATACAATGGTTTAGCAGTATTGTCACTCGACTATTAATCCAGAAACCCAGCTAATGTTCTGGGGACCAGGCTGGAATCCCACCACAACAGATGGTGAAACTTGGATTCAATAAATTTGAATTTGAATTCAATAAATAAAAAAACATCTGGTGTTAAGAATCTATTGAACACTATGAAATCATTGTTGATTGTTGGAAAAACCCATCTGATTCTTTAATGTCCTTCAGGAAGAAAACTGTCATCCTAACCTGGTCTGGCCTACACATGACTCCAGACCCACAGCAATGTGGTTGACTCTCAATTGCCCTATAGAAATGGCCTAACAAGCCACTCAGTCGTACCAATCGCAACAAAGATTCAAAGAAATGAAACTTGGCAGATCACCGGGCATCGACCTAGGCGCCAGAAAAGACAATGGCAGAAACAGCCCTGTTGATCCTGCAAAGTCCTCCACACTAACATTTAGGGGATAGTGTCAAAATTGGGAGTACTGTCTCACAGACTAGTCAAGCAACAGCCTGACATAGTCATACTCACAGAATCATACCTTACAAACAATGTCCCAGACAACACCATCACCATCCCCGGACATGTCCTGTCCCACTGGCAGGACAGACCCGGCAAAGGGTGCGGCACAGTCATATACACTCAGGAGGGTGTTGCTACAGGAATCCTCAACATTGACTCCGGACCCCAGAAAGTCTTATGGCAAGGAAACCTCTTGCTGATTACCACATATCGTTCTCTCTCAGCTGATGACTCGGTACTCTTCAACATTGAACAACACTTAGAGGAAGCACTAAGGATGGCAAGGGCACAAAATGTACTCTGGGTGGGGGATTTCAATGTCTACCACCAAGGGTGGCTCAGCAGCAGTACTACTGATCGAGCTGGTGGGGTCCTAAAGGACACAGCTGCTAGATTCGGTCTTCAGCAGGTGGCGAGGGAACCAATAAGAGGGAAAAACATACTTGGCCTCATCCTCAACAATCTGCCAGCTGCAGTTGCATCTGTCCATGACAGTATCGGTAAGAGTGACCATTGCACAGTCCTCGTGAAGACGAAGTTCCACCTTCACATTGAGAACACCATCCATTGTGTTATGTGGCATTATCACTGTGCTGAATGGGACAGGCTTCGCACAGATCTAGCAACTGAATACTGGGCATCCATGAGGCGCTGTGGGCCATCAACAGCAACAGAGTTGTACTCCAGCACAATCTGTAACGTCATAGCCCGACATATGCCCCACTCAACCATTACCATCAAACCAGGGGATTAACCTTGATTGATGGAGAGCGCAGGAGGGCATGACAGGAGCAGCACCAGGCTGAAGATGAGGTATCAACCTGGTGAAGCCACCAAACAGGACTACTTGCACGCCAAACAGTGAAAGCAGCAAGTGATAGACAGAGCTAAGTGATCCCACAACCAACGGATCAGATCTAAGCTCTGCAGGCCTGTCACATCCAGTAGTGAATGGTGGTGAACAATTAAACAACTCATGAGAGGAGGAGGCTCCACAAATATCCCTATCCTCAATGATGGAAGAGCCCAGCACATCGGTGCAAAAGATGAAGCTGAAGCATTTGCAGCAATCTTCAGCCAGAAGTGCCGAGCGGATGATACATCTCAGCCTCCTCCAGTAATCCCCAACATCACAGATACCAGCCTTCAGCCAATTCGATTCACTCCACGTGATATCAAGAAACAGTTGGAGACAAAGGTTACGGACCCCGACAACATTCCGGCAATAGTACTGAAGACTTGAGGTCCAGAACTTGCCACTCCCCTAGCCAAGTTGTTCCAGTACAGTTACAACACTGGTATCTACCCAGCAATGTGGAAAATTGCCTAAGTATGTCCTGTAAACAAAAGGCAGGACAAATCCAACCCAGCCAATTACCACCCCATCAGTCTACTCTCGATGATCAGATGGAAGGTGTCATCAACAGTGCTATCAAGCAGAACCTGCTCAGCAATAACCTGCTCAGCGATGCCCAGTTTGGGTTCTGCCAGGGCCACACAGCTCCTGATCTCATTACAGCCTTGGTTCAAACATGGACAAAAGAGGTGAATTCCAGAGGTTAGGTGAGAGTGACAGCTCTTGATATCAAGGCTGCATTCGACCGAATGTGGTATCAAGGAACCCTAGCAAAACTGGAATCAACGGCTTTCAGGGGTTAAATGGAGTCATGCCTGACACATCGGAAAATGATCTTGGTTGTTGGAGGTCAATCATCTCAGCTCCAGAACATCTCTGCAGGAGTTCCTCAGAGTAGTGTCCTAGGCCCAACCATCTTCAACTGCTTCATCAATGACCTTCCCTCCGCTGTAAGGTCAGAAGTGGGGAAGTTTGCCGATGATTGCACAATGTCCAGCAACATTTGTGACTCCTCAGATACTGAAGCAGTCCATGTTCAAATGCGACAAGATCTGGACAATATCCAGGCTTGGTCTGACAAGTGGCAAGTGACATTCATGACACACAATGCCAGGCTATGACCATCACCAATAATAGACAATCTAACCACTGCACTTTGACATTCAATGGTGTTACCATCACTGAATTCCCCCAATTATCAATATTCTGGGTGTTATCATTGACCAGACACTCAACTGGACTGACCACAAAAACACAGTGGCTACAAGAGCAGGCCAGAAGCTAGGAGTACTGCGGTGTGTAACTCACCTCCTGACTCCTCAAAGCCTGTCCACCATCTACAAGGCACAAGTCAGGAGCATGATGGAATACTCCCCTCTTTCCTTGATGAGAGTAGCCCAAACAACACTCAAGAATCTTGACACCATCCAGGACAAAGCAGCCCGCTTGATTAGCCCTGCATCCACAAGCATCCATTCCCTCCACCACCAAAACTCAGCAGCAGCAGTGTGTACTACCTACAAGATATACTGCAGAAATTCACCAAAGATCCTCAACTAGCACCTTCCAAACCCATGACCACTTCCATCTAGAAGAACAAGGCATCAGACATATGGGAACACCACCACCTTCAAGTTCCCCTCCAAGCTACTCACCATCCTGACTTTGAAATATGTTGCCATTCCTTCACTGTCGCTGGTTCAAAATACTGGAATTCCCTCCTTAATAGCATTGTGGGTCAACCCACATCAGATTGATTGCAGCGGTCCAAGAAGGCAGTTCACCACCACCTTCTCAAGGGCTACTAAGGATGGACAAGAAATGCTGGCCAGCCAGTGACGCCCACATCCCACAAATGAATAGAGAAAAAAAATGTTCATAGGCCACGAATTCCCCTTTACCCAGCCGATATCGAATTAGGTTTTTAATCCTTCTGCAGCCAAGATGAAAACTTCCTCTCCTTCCCAGATGAAATTAGCATTTAACTGCCTTTAATGATAAAAACATAATGCACAATTACTTGCATAATACTTTGAAATAAAATTCCTTGTTTGTGGCTTTAATTAATCTTCCTGCTGAAATTATGGTTTAACTTCTGGGGGCGTCTTTCTTCCAATCTTTCAAATTGGTCATTCTTTCTCCGTAAGTAAAACTATGTGAGTTTTCTTTGCACCCTCAGCTGATTCTTGCTTGGTCTATTGCAGCTAGGCTTTGTCGACTCTCTTCATAATCGCAGTGATTCTCATTTTCAAGGTTTAAAGCATTTCTGAACTCACACTATTTTCCCATGACACTAATAATATCTGCGGCGGTATGTCTCCTTCTGGCTTGCTACTTTTACAGAGGTGTTGCTCTTTTGAGAGCAACAGACTATCACTTTCTGTGTTTCAGTAGTTGACTGGCTCTCTGTGTCTTCTTAAAATGATTATATTCTCAAAGTGGTAAAATGCCTTGTCTTCAAAATTCTCCATTCTGGGTCAAATAAATTCTCAGCCCTGTTGTTACTGCAAGGTATTTTAGTATTCATGCCCATCACCAATTACCATACAGTATTGGAATTTGGGTAGCCAGCGCTGATGGCTAGTGGTTGATGTTGTCTGCTGTCACCAATCCTCCATTCTATGCTGACTCTAATGATCTATCTAATTATCAATGATACACGATACACTATGTGGGAGTTAGAACAAGAGGAAGTGCTTGCTCTAAATAACAAAGTATAATTTATTGCAAGATAGGAATAGGTGCAATTACGATCAATTGGTTTTCCATGATAACAACTACTGGGAGATAAGTGCAACATCTAACTCAATTGAGATCTTGTGCAAGACTTGCTGATTTTTTTACCCAAAGATTGTTACGCCAGCCTGAATCTTAAAATATTTTGGCTAAGTGTCTTCTTTGTCAAATTTCATGCAGACTTTATCTCCATGATGCCTAACAAGTCTTCTTACGCAACATCCAACACTTATGTCGTTAATGATATGATATGCCCTTATGGCGCTCACCTTATCCAATGCCAGCCTGCTTCTCCAAATCTCCATAGCCAGAGGTAGCCTCCACTGCGCAGATACTTACTGCATTCCTCTACAGTTTCCATATTAATTATGTCTCATACTTGTATCTCCTTTCTAGCTGTCCTCATACTGCTGAGGTGTGGAAATGAATTATTTTCCTACTGTACTGTGTCTTCAAAAACTATTTAACAACTCTGGTTGCATGTTGCTTATTGAACAGTACTATGGGTATTAAGATTTCAGCATCTTTCCTTTCAGTTTCAATGCTGAGAGAAAATTTTCAAATAGTGCTAGTTGAGAAATGTAATCATTTGTTTCTCAATCTGTGTACAAATAATCTCAGTGTATAAAAAATATGCATTTATACTTTTAGAAGTCTGTTTCTGGGCTTTGAAATGATTATCAATTTGACACTATGATTATGTTAACACTAGGGAACCATCACAAATGACACTTACAGATATAGAATTGAAAGTCAGGAAGACACTGAAAGAAACATTGCAATTTCTTTTGTCAAATTGGGCCAAAGTGCTGACGAGAAAGTCATTCAGAGAGCATGTAAGATGAAGTTGTCTGAGTTTTGATGTAGTTATGAAGAATACATGAAAATCTCAATTGCTTTTAACTGTATTTTGCAGAAGTCTGAATTTATGCATGAGTCATTTATTGCCAATTCACTCATTCTGCTGTTGTGCAATGCATTTTTGTATGATATCCCATCCTTCAGGTCGCCATCAGTTTTAGTTTGGTAATGTATTAAGTGCAGTAGAAATATGTCGAATGATTTGGACAATTAAATGTTAAGGTTAATTGCAATAACCTAAGCTCAGCAGCGAAAGGGTACTATAGTTGTCTTTGCTAGACAAGAAGAAAAAAATCAGACATTGTTCTATTTTATGAACACTTGTTTCAAAAGCCCAGGTGGATGAATGAATAAAGGGTCCCAGATTTTCAGCATGCTAGAGGGACTTTCCAACATGGAGAAAATGGTGGAAGTCCTCAGGAATTCTAATTCTTGCCCTGTGAACGCAGCATTTCTGATTTGTTGGGAGTAATGGATGGGAATGGAATTGGCTCAGGATTCATGCTGCATAGTTTAGGATGGCGGTTTGCCATTTAAATCAATAGGGTTTGAGTAAAGTAGTAATGAAGTCTTGTATCAAATACGCAGAAGTTTGATTCAACTGCACTTACAGTAATGTATGTAGTTTTGATCACTCTATTGTAGGAATGATATTATTGCTGTAGAGGGAGTGCAATGAATGTTCAGCAGGCTTGTCCCCAGAATGGTGGGATTCTCCCATAAAGAGAGATTGAGCAAACTGGACCTTCACTCTCGAGAGTTTTAAGAATGAGAGGTAACTTAATTGAAGCTATACGTACACTTAAAAGGATAGGTGCAAGTAAGATATTTCCCCCGATTGGGGGAGTGTAGAATCAGGGGCTACAATTAAAAAAATAAGAATTTTCTTTACTCAGTGGGTGGGGTACCTTTGAAATCCTCCAACCCAGAGGTCTGTGGAAACCCAGTCTTTGAGTGTAGTTGAAGTAATTGTTGATCAATGCTGAAACTGTGAAAAGACATTGATGTGTTCAATAAGCTAGGCTCGTATCAAATGGCAAAGCAGGCTTTTTCCTATGTTCTTATCTGCCATCTTCACTCCTGAGTCGTCATACTGGGGTAAGTGAGAGAGATGAAAGTGTGAAGATTAAATCAAATAAGAACATGTTTGAACCTTATGGATTCAATTGGACAGCCAGCGTACTATTTAGGAGGGTTATTTTACCCCTTTGGTGAGGCCAGGTGCCCCTCGTAATTGGCTAAATGTACATAAACTCATTAGGACTGTCAAGCTCTAAAAGAACTATCAAAGTTGTCCAATGGACTGATCAAGATTATTCAGCCTCTAAAATTCATCATTTTTCAATTATTGTTAAAAGGTCTAGAGAGATAGAATCTCTACATTGTAGAAGCAGGCCATTCCACCCACTGGGTCACACTGACCCTCTGAAGAGCATCCCACCCAAACCTACCCCCCCACACTATCCCTGTAATCCTTCATTTCTCATGGCCAATCCACCTAGCCTACACATCCCTGCATGCTATGGGTGATTTAGCATCGCCAATCCACCTAACCTGCCCATCTTTGGACTGTAGGAGGAAACAAACACAGGCAGAGTGAGAACATGCAAACCCCACACATATAGTTGCTCGAGTCTGGAATTGAACCCAGGTCCCTGGCACTTTGAGACAGCAGTGTTAAACACTGTGCCACCATGCTGCTCCAATAAAAAAAAATTGCTTTCCATCTTTTTCTACTTTTTATGTCTGTTGACATTGGCCTGATTACTTATGATATTGAATTAATGTAGAACGACTGATTTCGTAATATTCCATGATCCCAATGGAATGCCTTCTAATTCATAGTTTGACAAAAGTTACAAGTGATTTGAGAATTGATGTGAGAATTTGAATCCCAGTGCTACTTCTATTTGAATAAAATGTTTTATAAGGCTCTTATAAAAGTTAAGCAATTTAAATGACCTCCGTTTGTTATTTTGATGAAAGAGATAGTAATGCACTTACTTTTTTTGATAGATTTTATTTTATTTTATAATCTATGCATGAGTCCTTAGGTCTGCCAATGTGGAAAATAAATGAGTTGGCAGGATAGGTGAAAGGACCACAAGTTGTAGGTGGTGGCCTGAATTAACATGTATATGCACCAAGGGCCATAATGGTGCATGGGTCGGTATAGGGGCTTAGGTGGGAATGGAGGGTGTAGAGACTTGGAGCTGAATAAAAGCCATTAGGTGGCATGGGTTGGCATAGATGGGGAATTGGGAGTTAGGTTTGGAGGGTTCATTTATGTCTTAATCTTTATTTTTAAACAATAAACACATCACTGGAGCCTCCAAATACATTTTATTTGCCTACCCAACTCCACAGCGGGGCTTCCTCTTCCAGGGTACCAGCATGACATCAAATCCAGCTTGCATCTCCTCCAACCCTCTGGACCAAAAACAAAACTTTCATGTGGGCTTTTTAAAGGGCATGTTCACAGAGCTGGAATGCTCCAGTCTCTGCACTCATGACTCAGGAACGAAAGGCAAGACCATAGTCAAGCAATGTCTAGATCTACAGCCATTCCTGAAACCATACAGAACAGAATTGGGACAGCAGGAAAAATGGTGTTCACCACCTATGTGCAAGTCAATAGCCTCACACCGCTCCAAGATCAGTGCCCACTGCTGGCTTTGTACAAGGCCTGGGAGAAAGAACCCCTGAGAAAGAGTCATATTAAACTTAAAATATTAACTCTGATTCTCTCCCCACAAATGCTATCAGATCTGCTCAGTTTCTCCAACACTTTATGTTTTGATTTTGGATTCCCAGCATTCATAGCTTTATTACTCTGTTGACCTTGTCCTTACTATGTTCACTAGTAAAGTCTACCTGTGCAAAATAAAATCCCATTAATCTCTAAAACTATCTTTCAGACTATTTTTTTTCAACTAAATCACCCTGGCTACAGAAATACTTACAAGTTAATCAGTAAACCCCTTTGACACACTGCATATTGGGGTTCCTCTGGTCTTCACATACACTTCCATTTCTTGTGCCTGATTTGCCTTCCTCAAGTACATTATCTCACTTTGCTACACTGAATTACATTTGCCACTTTTCTGCCCATCTGACTAGTCCATTGGTAGCTTTCTGCAGTCCATAGCTTTCTTTCTTGTTATCAACCTTCTTAATCATGCCCCCTGCATTTAACTTAAACAAACAATACAGTAATCCCTTAACACTGTTCTGGAGTGACAGCCTGAATTATGTGCTCAGGTCTCTTGAGTGGGATTTCAATCTACAACGTTATGAGTCAGGCACAAGAGTGTGATCACTGAACTATGGTTAACACCTCAGATACAGAGGTAGACAGATGAAAATAAAATGTAATAATAGCTAATTTGAAAGAAGAGAGATAACAAGGTGTAGAGCTGGATGAACTTAGCAGGCCAAGTAGCATCAGAGGAGCAGGAAAGCTGACGTTTCAGGTCATTTTTCTGAAGAAGTGTCCGGACCCGAAACATTAGCTTTCCTGCTCCTCTGATGCTACTTGGCCTGCTGTGTTCATCCAGCTCTACACCTTGTTATCTCAGATTATCCAGCATCGGCAGTTCCCACTATCTCTGAGCTGATTTGAAAGATTTTTCCTGCGAAATCGTTGTTCAGATTGTATGATGATTCCTGTAAAGATTCCCCTTTCATGCATAGTTTAACAAAATCCTATTCCAACATTTTTTGGCAGAATATTTAAATATTTATTAAAGTTTGGCTGCTATGTTCTTGAGCTGTCTCATTTTTGTGCTAGGTGTTTTAACATTTAATTCCAAATTAATTTTAAAAATGATTCTTTGGACTGTCCTGACTGAATAATAGTTTATAAGATTAGCTTACATCCTTGGGTTTACTTTCAATTCATTTTAGAGAGTCGGTAGTTGTTCAACTGAAAATTTTCTCAGAGTATAATAAATAATGGAAAAATAGTCTGCGTGAATGGGCAAACATGATTTGTTGAAGTGAGCTGGACTAGCTAAGTTCTTGAAACATGGGAAATATTTCCGAACAGGAAAATATAAACTAGGGCAATAAGTTATTCAATTGGTTTCAGTTCTACATTTATCCTTTCACACTGTGTGAATCAACTCTGTCCTTCTCCAGAAGTTCACTGACTTCAATACTTTTTTGAGTTACAATCTATTACTATTCATGTCAAATAATTCTGTATCAATTCTCCATCCAGTTCAATCTTTTAGATAATGTACTTGTGTATTTGAATGCTTAATGAAGGCTGAATTATGTCATCTTTTAAACTTGATGTTTCCATAGTTCTGTAAAAGTTTGTCAGACCAAAGCTGATAAAGAGGTGGTATTAGAAAATTTGTCTACATTGAAGCTGATAAGTCACAAAAAGCCAATGAGTTGTATCAGGAGATACTGAGGGTAGTGAAAGTGAATATTGTTGTCGCACTGGCTGTAATCTTCTAACTCTCCTTGTGTTAGAATAGTGATACCAACAGTGTATACCAACAGGTTCAATTCCCAAATTGTATGAGAGTGACACCACACACCTGGAGAATTGGAAATGTTACATTGTCAATCAATACGCAATGTAAGGATAACCACAGATCAGTCATAACTTCAGTGAAGGGAAAGCTTTTCAAATCGATAGTCTTGAACAAAATGAGCTATCACATGTACAAATATGGATTAATTAAGAAATTCCAGCATGAATTTTTTAAATCATAGCTTTTAAAATGTATTCTTTTGAATGTAAGCATTGTTGGCTAGACCAGCATTTATTGCCCATTCCTAATTGCCCTTGAGGGGGTAGTTATGAGTCTCCTTCTTGTAACAATGCAGTCCATGTGGTCCAGGTACTCTCACCGTGATATTACAACGTGAGTTCCAGGACTTCGACTCCGTGAAGGAACAGTGATACAGGTACAACATGTTCAAATTACTTGATTTATTTTGACAAGATAACAAGCAGAATTGATGTGAGTAATGGGGTTGATGTAACATACACAGATTTCCAAAAAGCAATTAATAAAGTTCCAAGTAAGGGAATTGTCAGGAAATTTAAAGCCTGTGGTATAAATAGTCAGTGGAAACATGGGTACAAAAGTGGATGAGTTTCAAGGAACAGAAGGTACAGTTGATCGATTGCTTACTAGAAATGTATGTAACAGGTTTATTCAGGGATTAGTCTTAAGACTATTGCTTTTCGTGATCTTTAATAGTTACATCAATTTGTATATGAAGAGTTCAATTTCAAAATTTATAAATGGTATAAAAGTTGGAAGCGTTGTGAACACTGAGACTATGGTGATCGACATCAGCAATGCAGACAGTCATGTAAACAGGTGAACTCAAGGAAGATTAAATTTAATACAAGGAATTGTGAAGTTATTCATTTTGCTGGGATGGATGAGGAAAGGTAACATAAAATGAAGGATATCATTCTAATGGGAATATAGGAGAAAAAGACGTTGAGGGTCTGTGTACAATTAATTAAAGCTGGCAGGGCAACTTGAAAGTAATGGATCAGCGGACAAAGGATCCTGGATTTTACAAAGAGTGACAGAGAGAACAAAAGTGGAGGTGTTTTAGTGGACAAACATTAAACAAAATGGATGCTAAAATCTGAAATAAAAGCAGAAAATGCTGGATGTCAACATCTATATAGAGAGAAACCAAACAATTAAGAGCTAAGAAGCTTCCATCAAATGTTATAATAAACTGCTGTTAAACACTGGTTCAGCCTCAACTTGAGCCGTGTGTGCAATTTTGGCGTCACAATTAAAGAAGGAATGTGAAGGGATTAGTGAGGATTTAGAAAAGGTTTCCAAAAATGGCTCAAGGATGAGGAAATTCAGTTACTTAGATAGACTGGGAATAGCTATCCCCCCTGGTGAGAAGTTGAGAAACATTCAAAATCATCAAGGATCTGGACATGGTAGATAAGGGGAAAACCTTTCAAAGGCAGAAAAGTCAAAAAGTGGAGGGTACTGTTTTAGAGCGGATGGCTAAGAGCCAACAAGTGACAATGAGATGGAACGCACTGACTGAGAGGATGTGAGTATTACTGACTACACCATCCTTAATTGCTTAATGGGCGTCAAGTATTAACACATAGGCCAGACTAAGTAAGGATGGTAGATTTCCTTCCCTCAAGAACACTCATGAACCAGATTGGTTTTTCTAACAATCGAAAATGGTTTCATGGGCATTATTAGACTCTTAATTCCAGATTTTTATTTCAACCAAATCGCACTGTCTGCCACAGCAGGACTTGACCCTAGCTCCCCAGACATAAACCAGGTCTCTCGCTTAACAGTCTAGCAATAATACCACTAGGTCATTGAGAAGTGCAGACAGATTCAACTGTGGCTTTCAGGAGAGAATGGGATAATAATCTGAAGAGGAAAAAAGACTGTACCAAAGTAAACTTGAAGATTTCTTTCTTACAATGCGAAGCTGAGTATTCTGTGACATTTAATCCAGCACTTCATTCCTTCGCACCAAAGAATCAGAGAAACACTAGGTATGGAAACAGGCCATTCAGCCCATTGAGTCTACACTGACCTTCCAAAGAGCATTCCACCCAGAACCACCCCCTATCCTATTCCTGTGACCCTGCTTTTACTGTGGCTAATCCACCTAATTTACACATCCCTGGACACTATGGGTAATTCAGTATGGCCAATCCACCTAACCTGCATATTTTTGGACTGTGGGAAGAAACTGGAGCACCCAAAGGAATCCCACGCATACAGAGGGGGAATACGAAAATTCCACACATCCGAGGGTGGAATGGAATCTAGGTCACTGGTGCTGTGAGGCAGTAATGCTAACCACTGAGCCACCATGCAACCTAAATTTTAAATACAGGAGTCATGACAGTTACCTTGTTTTTTTCAAGGGTCTTTTGTTAATTCTTCACTAACTTATACTTTTGTATTCATGTTTATTTCTAAACATAAAGCACAATAAAAGTTAATGAAAATGAAATTAGTTTTACAAACCACCTAGAAAAAAATTCTTAACAGTTTGATCTGACTGCAAGAAAGAAGCAATATTTTATGCAAATTAAATTACCACTGTTGGGCATTGCAATATTAATTTCAGGGCTTATTAACAATAGGAATGGAAAGAGCTTTAATTTATTACAAAGCCTAAGTGCCATTGTTAACAAAGAAATGAGTACAGTAATTAGCAAGGTTGAAATAATGAATTTGCTGGTATGATTTATTTTCTGTAAACCAATCAAGAAGAAGTAAAAATAAAATGTATTATTTGCTTCCAGGGAATGCCAGTCTCCTGTCCTTGATAAGTCATGAATATTTCACAATCCACTGCAAGCTTTGACAATGCCCTGCCTACCCATAAGAACAAGATACTCTTTAATTAAAATAAAGCAAAGAACTGCGGATGCTAGTGATCTGAATCAAACATTCAGCAGGTCGGACGACATAAGTGGAGAGAAGATAGATTTAATACTTAGAGTTCTGTGACCCTTCTTCAGAACCCTTTTATTTAGTTCTGAAGCATTTTATTTAGTTTGATGCGTTCTTTAATATACTTCAGCGCAGCTGGTACATCACAGGGTGGCGGTACTGTTACAGCATGTTGGTGCAGTAGCGAGCTGTGTTTCTTACAGAAACCTTAAGGGCTGAAACATACCAATCTTACTCTGACACTAACTCATTTATTCTCTATCAATCTATTTTCTACGGGGCTTCCCTTACAGAGTTGTGAATGAACAGGATCATTCAGGCAGATGATCACCTCTGGTGGAACAGAAACTGAATATCTAATATCCATCTATTTCTCAAGCACATTATAGTGACTCATTCCATACTTTAATCTGAGTCTTACTAGATCTACTTTAACCAGTAAGAATTTTTTTATTCATTCATCAGATGTGGACATTGCTGTCTGGGCTAGTAATTATTACCCATCCCCAGCTGCCCTTGAGAAGCTGATCATATCGAATATTGAGGATCCTTAAAAACTGACAGGACCTGGGTGTGGTCCTGGGAATCAATATCGAGCTTAATAACTTTAGCGTCTGATTATGCTGCTTCTTTTTAACCAATTACCACACCCAGGTCCTGTCATGACAAGGAATGCTTTCAGCATAGCCAACCCATTCTCTCCCATTCTTAGCCCTCAATATCACTTATTCACCTTCTCTTCCATCCTGGCTTACTAGCAATAATCCCCTTGTTTACCTATCCCTTTCATATCTCCCTTTCTCTAGACTCCGTCACCATCTATCCATTCACCTCCTCCCCTCACCCCACAGTCCCCCAATCCCATCTTCACCATAAGTACCACTTTCTCTTAGCTGTTATCAGTTCTGATGAAAAGTCAACAAGCTCAAAACATTAACTCAGCTTTGTCTCCACAGATGCTGCCCCATGTGCTGTGTTTCTCCAGCAATTCCTATTATCAGTGTGCTGTTTTTGAAGATAAGAAAGCTTTGTTCTTAGGAAGGGTGGTAATCTAACTCTTAGATGAAGACAGACAGGGGAGTAATGATCATTTGTTTTCATGAATGGCTGTCTCAAGACAATTGGTCAGAATGTTTCAGAAAAATTGATTAACAATGAGAAAACAAACTGCCCATCGAAATATGATGTTATAATGTGTTCAGGAGTTGAGGGGAGTTTTTTTTGGGGAGTTCTCATCAAATAAACTTTGTAGGCAGCGATTATCATCGGGTGTTCCCTGGAGAGCAGTCATTATCAGGCAGATGCATGACTGGCCAGAAGATGTGGAGGAAGACTCAGCAAAGAGTTTCTTAACATTGCGACTACAGAGCAGGATGCTGCCCCCACCACTCTAAAGAGACCAAAACGTTCCACATCGACAGCCTTTCTTTTCTGGTATCAATGAATTGTCACAATTATGAATATTCTTTAACTAACTAATGTATCGTATCAAAATTTCTGCTTTCTAATAAAGTCAAATATTATCAGAAAATTACTTACAAATTGTCAGTTACCTATACTCGGTAACTGTGATCATGAACCTGTTAAAATCAAGAGTGGTGAGCTGCCTTCTTGATCTGCTGCTGACATGTGCTATAGGTGGACCCACAATGCAATTAGGGAGGGAATTGCAGGATTTTGACCCAATAATACTGAAGGAATGGCAATATATTTCCAAGTCAGGATGGTGTGTGGCTTGGAGGGGAACTTGTAGGGAGTGGTGTCCATGTATTTGTTGCCCTTGTCCTTCTTTCTACAACTATCCCTTCTAAATGATGGTTGTTTTATGCTTGGAAGTTATGGAAGGAGGCAGAGAATGGTGGTGGAGGGATGTTTTATGGACGGGGGGCCTGTGGCCAGTGGTATTCCACAGGGATCAGTGCTGTATCCACTTTGGTTTGTCATTTATATAAACAATTTGGTGGAGAATATAGGAGACATGGTTAGTAAGTTTGCGGATGACACAAAAATTGATGCTTAAGTAGATAATGAAGAGAATCATGTAAAATTGCAAAGAGATCTTGATCAGTTGGGACAATGGGCTGAGGAGTGGTAGATGGTGTTTAATTTGAATAAATGTGAGGCATTGCATTTTGGCAAAACAAACAAGGGCAGAACTTACACTATTATTGGCAGGTCCTGGGTAGTATTGTAGAACAGAGGGACATAAGGGTTCAGTTAGATGATTTTTTGAAATTTGCATCACAAGTAGATAGGGTGATTAAGAAGGCATTTAGCAAACTTGCCTTCATTGCTCAGACCTTCGACTATTGGAGTTGGGGTGTCATGTTGAGGTTGTACAGGACATTGGTGAGGTCTCTTCAGGAAGGCTGTGGTGCAGTTCTGGTTGCCCTGCTATTGGAATGGTACTATTAAGTTATTGAGGGATCAGAAAAGACCTTGCTAGGAATGGAAGGTTTGTGTTATAAAAATAGGCGGATAAGCTGGGACTTTTTTCACTGAAGCACAGGTGGTAGAAGGGTGACCTTATAGAGGTTTATTAAATCATAACGGACATAGGTGAGTTGAATAGCAAAGGTCTTTTCCCTAGGGTGGGAGATTTCAAAATTAAGGGGCATATTTTTAAGGTGAGAGGAGGAAGTTTTAAAAAGGACATGAGGGGCAACATTTTTACACAGAAAGTGATCCTTGTGTGGAATAAACCGTCAGAGAAGTAGATACAAGTACAACTACAACATTTAAAAGGCATTTGGATAATTATATTAATAGAAAAGCTTGGAGGGATATCAGCCAAACACAGGCAAGTGTGACTAGTTTCATTTGGGAACATGATCGCCATGGACTAGTTGGACCAAAGGGCGTGTTTCCATGCTGTATGACGCAATAGCACTGTGTATACATGATCGTAAATTAATGACAAATAGAGAAGGTCGTTCAATCCATCTTAACTCAATCTTCTAAATAGCTTCTAACATCTCCATTATAGCAGTCAATTGGTTCTTCAATGATTTTAGTGTTTGGCTTGCCTATGTTATCTAAAAACTTGCTCCTCATGTTGCACACCCTAGACTTCGGCAAATTTGGAACTGATTGCAAATATCAAGTAGGAAGCCTACAATACTGAAAATGCAATGCATCATGCATTTCTGCAGTAATAATTAAGGCACATTAATGTGCAGCTTTGATAGTATAATGGAATTTGCAAATGATGAAGATATAACTACAGATGTGCCTTTAACATTAAGAGATTGAGAGAAGATATCAGACTAGAAGAAGCATGTAAGGAGAGCACAAGGGAACTGTATTTAGTACCCTGATATGTACAAATGCAAATAAAAGATTGTTACAGCACATCAGGATTTGAAGTATCCTAGCCAAGGCTAAGGAGCCAACAACATCATGCCACATGGTGCGTATATATAGAACTCGCAGGACAGATATATTAAGGAATAGATTTAACTATGCCTGTAGCAGAATTCTCCTTGCTGTTGGCAGACACAACAGCACACAAGCCCCAGCTCCTCTGGCCTATGAATGCTCTCCATCGCTTGCATTGGAGATCAGGCTCCCCTTGCAATCCAATCTTTCCTTCAAGATAGGACTCCCATTTCCTGTACTGTGGTCAGAACTGGATCCTTCTGATCTTGTGGCCTTAATTGCAGTGTTCCCCACCTAATCATCAGGATGATTTCAAGGTAGGGAACTAGTCTGTGTTGAAAGGTGAAAGTTCAAACTCTACAGCTTGTAGGTAAGCCAAGACCTCAAGATCCACCATGAGCTACTGGTTTCCCAAATTGTTGGCAAATAAAAACTTCCCCTCTTCTTGCTGTAGTCATGAGCTGAAAGACACGATAAATTAAAGTCCCAAGTCCCACATGACCTTTCGTAACTCACAAAGTACTGACAACACCCTCTCTGCTTATTCATGCTGCATTCAAAGTCAAATTCCAGAATTGGAAAGACGCTGGGTGAAAACTTTAGAGGCCTGAATGACATGGACCACAGTGAGAAATCTGGGAGAATTATGTGAAAAGTCCAGTGAGGCCTATCTTAATGTTGACAGTGACTAGCTGTGTTTTCTAATTAAATTCCAGACATTGAGGTGAGATGCTCATTAGACAGCAGTGAGATACATATTAATGGAGATCATTGCCTGTTAACAGCCTCATTAACACTAAATTTCAACTTGTTAATGAGCAACTTCTCATCTTAAAAAAATCACTGAGGGGAAACCAGACGTTGACTATTTCCAACCCGAAAGTTTGAGCAGATACCTGATGACTTCAGTTCACCGCTGGCTCCACTGTTCCTTTCAGACCAAAAACACTCCATGAAACACAACAAAACTGTCACTTAGCCAAAATATGACAAGGATCAGCCCTCTGTTCCCATACCAGCCAGTCGCATTGACTTGAATGGAGCTTTTACTTTCAGCCAGTTCAAATTCATATGTCAATGGGGCATGTTTTAACTACTCAGCAAGCAGAAAATAAGCCTCTGAAATGGCCTAGCAAGCCAATCAGTTCAAAGTCAATTAGGGATTGGCAATGAAAGTAGACCTTGACAGCAATGCTCAAATCACCAAAAAGAATTTGTGAAATTGCAAGTCTAACAGTTTTCTACTTCGCATCAGAGGGACCTCTTGTGGTCCAATAATATTATATCCTTTTTAAACAAGTTTGAGAACAAATTTTTGATGCAGACCAACAGTGAACTGGGTCATCCTTGGGTTAATTTCAAATGAATATCTAATGCATGGTAAAATTTGAGTAACAATGTCAGGATTTATTTTACAATCAATTAATAGCAAATGTTGCCTCTTCTACTATGTAATTGGGGTCCTGGCTTTCTGCACTCTTCCAAGGTAATACAGCTGTAAATTTACAGTCTATGGTCTTTGTTGAAACTTTCACTATTTTACAACCATTGGCCCCAAATTTCCTCAGGATTTGAGATTATTAGCCTATTTGAGATTGAATTTAATTGTTTCATTATTCTTGATCAGTTGGGAAATCAACAGTTGTAGGGAAAAGTCAGGAAAGTGGATGAGGAATGTCAGATTAGCTGTGATCCAATTGAACGGCGGAACAGGCTGGAGGGACCGAATAGTCTACTCCTGTTTCTATTTCTTATGATCTTACGGGCAGAGAAAGCTGCTGGTGGAATTTCCAATCGGGAGAGTGATAGTTGATAGTTAAATCTCCCCTGCAGTTTGATATGGTTAAAGGAATAGTGTCACTGAATGTTGGTTGAGGTAATATTCTCACTCTTGTGTGTTTGATTCATGCATGTTCATTATTGTTATAAATGTGCATTCCGCTGGAGAGCCTTATAATAAGGGTTAGTGTGGCAAACTTAACATGTTTCTTATTTAATAAACAACTATTCCAGAAGGGCATCTTCAAATGTGTTAAAAACATTTCACTGTACTTTATCTTCTATACACTGTCCATTTCAAATTCTTGGATGGCCGGAAACTATCCCACTGACTCCCATCATTGAAGAGGTTTGCCGTTTGCAAATTCAGTGCTTGGGAGATTTTCCTTCAGGGTAAACCTTGCATTTGCATGGACTTCAGTCACAGTGAGTAAACATGGTGTGCATGAGATACACACTCTACTGAGAGCCCTCTACATTGGTTAGCTTATGTTTGGCCACAGGATTCCTTGAAATGCTCTTATAGAAGATTTTCAATGTTCATTTGAATATTGTTAAATTTTGGTACATTTCAGAAATTTTTGTTTCAAACAATTATAAATTGTGGCTATCTATGGAGTTACTGATTATAATATTCTCAAATCAGACAT
>JAHRHZ010000016.1:49750276-49763710 GCA_024137785.1 Ginglymostoma cirratum | reverse complement strand
CTTCCCCTCCCCCAGTTCTGATGAAGGGTCTAGGCCCGAAACGTCAAGTTTTCCTGCTCCTATGATGCTGCTTGACCTGCTGTGTTCATCCAGCCCCATGCTTGTTATCTCGGATTCTCCAGCATCTGCAGTACATTTTATCTCATTTACTGTGATAAGTTTAGCATTGACTTTATTTGTTTCATTTGTAGTTTTTATTCCTTTTTTTATATCTTCTTTTTCATTTCTCTCTGCGTCTCTTCAGACTAGTCACTCCACTATTTACATATCCTGCTGTCCTACCAACTCTATATTGCTTCGCTGACAATCTTTTATGTTACTTAATAGATTGACGATCAGTTAATCAACTAACACATTGTTAGATTTAAATCCCTGCCTCTACTTCATTCTGACCTTGCTAAAATTCCAGTTTATGTTTTAGATCCTCAGTTCTGTTGAACATAAATTATCTTATACTTTGCTAATACAATAAAAAGCAAAAGACTGCTGGATGCTGGTAATCTAAAATTAAATTTGCTGAGTGGCAGCAGGGACAGAGCGAATGTTGATGGCCCAAAATAACTCATGAATGTTTTAAATATACTTTACTGCCCATTGGATTAAGCATTTATGTAGTCCCTTTCACAAAATGACTGACCACTTGTTTAGAGCCTAGGACCCATAGTTCTAGCAGCGCAGTCTCCCAGCCCACAGTCTGTCAAACCCACTGTGCATTCAACACATTTCAATCGAATCATCTGTTATTCTTCAAATCTCCATAAGACAAGAGGCCAGTTTAGGTGATCTTTCAAATCTTTTGGCTGAGTTTTACTGTAGGCTTCAGGGACCCAACATCTGAAGCAAACGGGTTGTCCTGGCCCTGACCTTACTGTCACTGGAAATGGCTCAGCCACTCTACTGAAGGTAGCTCCTAATTAGCAGGCTGCTCAGTTCAGGGCAGTAGGTGGACTCAAGATGGTGCTGGGCCAATCAGTGATCTGAAGCCTCAATCAGTGGGAGAGACAGGAGGTACTGAGCCATGCCAGATACTTTGGCGCCACCTGCGGATGGGTTAAGGTTGGAGAGGAACCCCTCTGGGGACATCAGAGTCTGCTTTTCCTGTCATCAAGCTCCTGCTGACAAGGCACCTTGCAGCCATTAAAATATTTCCAAAGTAGTCCCTGTTGTAATGAGGTGAAACATGGCACACCAGTGGCTGGAGTAATGACCCCAGTTACCAGTTGGAAACTCCACACAGGCCAAATCCGGAACCCTCGAAGAAATTAAATGCTTGCCTTCTCATGAGGTTCCTGTACCTTCGAGGCAATGCTTCTGCCTCCAAGAGCTGCTGCCTAGTCAAATGGCCACCTGTCCTTCAGTCTTAGCAGCGCCCCTAGGAACCAGGTGGCCTGTGCTGGGACTGCAGGTAGCCTAACAAGGAAGGTCCATTGTGAGTGGTTACTAGAGCCAGTCAGGCAGGCCCTGATAAAGAGGAGGGGTTGTTATGGAGGCCAGCAGAGGACACCCTTGCTGCTGAGTGAGGCCTCTGTGGAACACAGGGTGCCCGATTAGGAATGACCCCTCCCTGAGCTGACATGCAACCAAACAGGGTATATCTGGTTGCCACTTGCATGGTTTGGGCCCCAACCAAAGGCAGCAGGGTGAGATCCTTAAAGAGCCATTAATTGTTCACTAAAGTATCTCAGTGGCCTAGGAATGGAGATGCTGCCCATAGGCATCCCTGCCCATGGCTCAACCACCTATTGTTGGAAAATATAGACACATAGAAGATAGGAGCAAGAGTAGGCCATTTGACTCCTTGAGCCTGCTCAGTCTTTCAAAATGATCATGGCTGATCATCAAGTTCAATCCTCTAATCCTGGTCTCCCTCTACTTCCCTTGATCCCTTTAACCACAAAAGCAAAATCTACGTCCTTCTTAGAAACATAATGTTCTAACCTCAGCCATTTTCTGTGGGCATTGCTGACTGAACAGCGTTTATTGCTGTTCTAGTTGTCCTTGAGAAGGTGGTGGTGAGCTGCCTTCTTGAACTGCTGCAGTCCACCTACTGTGGGCTGACCCATAATGTCATTCAGGAGGGAATTCCAGGATTTTATCCCATCAATAGTGAAGGAACATGATATATTTCCTGGCCAGGATGCTGAGTGGGTTGGAAGGGAAAATTTCAGGTGGTGGTATTCCCACGTATCCCTTGTCCTTCTAAATGAAAGTGGTTTTGGATTTGGAGGGTGCTGTCTGAGGATCTTTGGTGAATTTCTGCAGTGCACCTTGTGGATAGTGCACATTGCTGCCACTGAGCGTTGGTGGTGGAGGGAGTGGATGCTTGTAGTTGTGGTGCCAATCAACCAGGCTGCTTTGTCCTGGATAGTGTCAAGCTTCTTGAATAATGTTGGAGATGCACCTATCCTGGCAAATGGGGAATATTCCATCACACTCCTACTTGTGCCTTGTAGATGGCGGACAGGCTTTGGGGAGCCAGGAGGTGAGTTACTCTGTGGGTGAGGATAACTGAACTTACACCCCGTGCCTTTCTGCCTATTTACATTCCTTTGGGGTGGGGTGGGGCATTAATTCTATCTCACATCCCACAAACATCATTGTGATAATGATGATATTCAAACCCTGTATATAATGTGTCAGTTTCCAATTGTGCCCTTAAGGAGATATTGAACAACCCTTTGTCGAAAAAGATTATTCAATTCCAACCAACCTAATGGAATATTCAAGCAACAGGGAGAATCATGTTCCCAAAAAAATATTTTTTATTCGCAACATATTTATATGCACATCAGAACTCCAGGCAATATGTCAATTTTAAAACATCTAACGAAATTACTAAATTAAACTGATGAGTGGACTGCTATCAATGACAAACCTCAAGTAAGCTTTCAATACATAACATATATTAAAATCAAACATTCAAAAAACCTATACAGTGTGCAACAATCAATAATAATAAGCTTTTTTTAGACGAATATCATCTTTATAAAATTCCGGCAATGAAGTGCATTATTTTTCATTACGTGCATGATGACATGGCAGCACAAGTTTACAAGAAAGCAGTCAAAATCTACATCATGAAGTTGCCACTTTTCAGGCTCACGATAGGTGTCCATTGCTCTGTAGGATTCAAAGACTTTGTAGTTCAGTGTAGGTCTTACGTAAATAGCATGATGGGCCCAATTCAATTTAACCCTCTCAGAGCTTGTACATAATCTCAAACAATGGATTCCATTCAGAAAATCAAACATAAATTTATAGCAACAATATGAATCTAAGGATTATTTTTCTGAATGCACTGTTTTTCTCACTTTGGTCTTTGTGCAATGGTGTGAATATTTCACAAGTTTCTTTTTTGTCTCTCAAATTCAATGTTGCTTTTCTAAAGTATCTGGAGAGCCAGAACACCTGATCTTAACTCTGTCTGATCTATTCTGCCTATTCCAAACCCGTCAGTTTCTTAGTCCCTTAATTTCAATGACAAGAATGTCAGGTGGGATCTAGAAAGAGTGTACAATTCATTCTCCTTCCTCCTGTTGACCTATATTCAAGAAAGTAACATCTTTTTGAAAGCAGCCTGCGGTAGTCCCATCAAATATTGCTGCACAGGTTGTGTGCAAACCAGGATTTCTTGAACACAGCTAAACCGGTGCTTGCTGTGTTCACAGTAAACCAATTTTCTAGAGGAGGCACCAGATGGGCAGGACTTAAACTCCTCATTTTCTTATGCAAAGGGTCTGTTTCAGGCATGTGCCCTTGGCCCCATTTTCTGTTGACTATACCATACCCTTTTGGCAGAGACTGAAGCTTCTGGCTTGTAATGAGTGTTGGTTTCTTGCCAGTCATATTTGTCGGTGCTCCTGAGCTTGAAAAACACAAGTAAAACCATCAGATTTCCAGGCCTTAATGTCTGCCAACCCTGGGTTCCACTTCCACCTGGGGAAGCTTGAGTCCCAGATTAAATCCCTGGTTCTGATCCCTAGCTATCATTTGTGTTGTAAAGTGTATACACAAGTGTATACAATGGGGTTGTTGCTGTTTTCCTCCCGATCTCTCTGCCAGAGTTATGCTGGAAGCTTGATTGAATGTTAACCCTGCAGTTTCTTCCAAACATGTCAAAGGACTATCAGGATATGTTTTGATTTGACATTTGTACAATGTTCTTCTTTAATCAGTTAAGAATCATTTCTGAAGTGAGATTAAGGATAAAGTATATCTTGAGTCTTTCCCTGCTTTCTGTCTTGCCTGGCTTGTTTGTCAAGGCTTCTGTTGGGAAGTCATTTCCAGAAGCAACTTCCTGTGGAGGGGGTCAGTGACACCAGCTTCCAGCAAGTCCTCTTCAGCAATGCCGCTGAATGAGAGGGTGAAAAAAATGACATCAGACTCTTAACAGTAGCAAATTACCATGCATTAAAATCATTGTAATTGTCATTTTCCTCAGCTAAGTGCATTAAATCAACCTCATGTAAAATCCATAATTTATCACACATTATTTTGCAATGATCACAGTGATGTGTTTGGCTGAACAATTACAATTGGGCAAGCTCATGTTTGCAGAGGCACAACAGGAAATGCTATCCCCAGCGCACCTCAAACGGTTCTGACAGGATGCCAGTCTAAGATAGAGGGGTAGTGTCTGAATTGTTGGAGAGTAAAGAGACAGCCTAAACCTGATTCGGCTGGAATGACTGACAGGAATCTGTTGGTCAACGGGGCCAGTATTTGGTCCATTTGAAATTCAACATCAGTAGGCCTGTCTGAGGCCTACCATTGGGATCTATATCTGTTGTCAGCAGATACGAAAATTGTAGGCAATAAGGGAGGTACATTAATAAGAATTTCAAGAGTAGCCTGAGGATTCTCACAAGCTGCTGCAGTAATTAGTTGGGAGCACAGGGAAGGAGCAGGGACACAGGTGTCTGAACAGCTGCTAAAGGGATCAAAACCCAACAGGTAAACCACAGTAAGTTAATCAATTTGCTAATTTAGAGCCAATTTGTGCTGCATTATATCATAGTTAGAATCCCTACACTGTGGAAAGAGGCCATTTGGCCCATCCACTCTGCAATTACCCTCTGAAGAACATTCCACCCAGACCGCCATCGTATCCCCATAACCCCACATTTACCGCAGTTAACCCACTCAACCGGCATGTCTTTGAACTGAGGGAGGAAACTTGAGCGCCTGGTGGAAATTCGCACAGCGACACAGGGAGAATGTACAAACTCCACACAGACGAAGTTGGAAATGAACCTGGGTCCCCGGCGGTGTGAGGCAGTAGTGCTAACCGCTGAGCCACCAATGGCCCCCAGAACTCTAGCTTTGGGCTATGGATGTCCAATACAACTGAACTGAGCGCAATTCCTCAATATCACATCAACCTGCACTAGATTGTTACTCAACTTGAAGACACTGAGACAATTTCACTTGAATCATCCACCACCACAGCATTTGCCTTCCTCCCCAACCCCCCACAAGCCCTGGCCTTCTCCGGGAACTTTACAACACTCACCAGCATAATAACCAGGTGGATTTATTTGTGTAACTACAAATAAGCAGAAAGTTATTAATATCAATCAGGTGTTCTTTAGCTGTAATTACCTCCAGTATTCCAATTTATCCCATCCGTTCTCAATCAAACCTGCTTCATATTTTTCCAAACCCAAGTGCTTCAGGAACTCAGATAGCGTACCTGAGTGGCACCGATTGTCGAAGTTCTAAAAGACAGAGAAAAATACTTTATCTTTTGAAGATACAGGAAGATTATTATTTTCATCATTACACTACCAGTTTTTGCGTTTATAAAGCTGGAACTACTTTTGGAGTGCATTTACTGTAATTATGAATGTTTATAACAGACAGGGTAAGCAATAGCCTGGTGGTATTATCGCTAGACTATTAATCCAGTAAACCCAGCCAATGCTCTGGGGACCCAGGTTAGAATCCCACCACAGCAGATGGTGGAATTTTAATTCAATTAAAAAACAGTCCAGATTTAAAAATCTACTGATCATCGTTTTTGGAAAAACCTATCTGGTTCACTAATTCCCTTCAGGGAAGGAAAATCTGCCACCCCTCACTTGGTCTGGCATATATGTGACACAGACACACAGCAATGTGTTTGACTCTCAATTGCTCTCTGAAATGGCCAAGCAAGCCGTTCAGTTGTACCAATCACTACAAAGTCTCAAAGAAATGAAACCGGATGGATCACCCGGCATCGACCTAGGCACTGGAAAAGACAATGGCAGAAACAGCCCTGTCAACCATGCAAAGTCGTCCTCACTAACATCTGGGAGTTAGGGCCAAAATTGGGAGAGCTATCTCACAGAGTAGTCAAGCAACAGCCTGACATAGTCATACTCAAAGAATCATAGCTTACAGACAATGTCCCAGACAACAGCATCACCATCCCTGGATATGTCCCGCTCCACTGGCAGAACAGACCCAGAAGACATAGTGGAACAGTGATATACAGTCGGGAGGAAGTTGCTCTGGGAGTCCTCAACATTGACTCCGGACCCCATGAAATTCGCAGGGCAAGAAACCTCCTGCTGATTACCACATACCGTCCTCCCTCAGTTGATGAATCAGTACTCCTCCATATTGAACAACATTTAGAGGAAGCACTGAGGATGGCAAGGGCACAAAATGTACTCTGGGTGGGGGATTTCAATGTCAACCACCAAGCGTGGCTCAGCAGCAGTACTACTGATCGAGCTGGTGGGATCCTAAAGGACACAGCTGCTAGACTGGGTCTGCAGCAGATGACGAGGGAACCAACAAGAGGGAGAAAACATACTTGGCCTCATCCTCACCAATCTGCCAGCTGCAGTTGCATCTGTCCATGACAATATTGGTAAGAATGGCCATTGCACAGCCCTTGTGGAGATGAAGTCCCACCTTCACATTGAAAATAACTTCCATCGTGTTGTGTGGCACTATCAATGTGCTAAATGGGACAGACTTTGCGCAGAGCTAGCGACTCAAGATTAGGCACCCATGAGGCGCTGTGGACCATCAACAGCATCAGAATTGTACTCCAGCACAATCTGTAACCTCATGGCCTGGCATAGTCCCCACTCAACCATTACCATCAAGCCAGGTGATCAACCCTGGTTTAATGGAGAGTGCAGGAGGGCGTGCCAGAAGCAGCACCGGGCATACCTGAAGATGAGGTACCAACCTGGTGAAGCCACCAAACATGACTACTTGCACGCCAAACAGCGAAAGCAGCAAGTGATAGACAGAGCTAAGCAATCCCACAACCAATGGATCAGATCTAAGCTCTGCAGTCCTGCCACATCCAGTTGTGAACTGTGGTGGACAATCAAATAACTCGCTGGAGGAGGAGGCTCCACAAATATCCCCATCCTCAATGATGGAAGAGCCCAGCACATCAGTGCAAAAGATAAGGCTGAAGCATTTGCAGAAATCTTCAGCCAGAGGTGCCGAGTGGATCATCCATCTCAGCTTCCTCCAGTGGTCCCTAGCAATACAGATACCAGTCTTCAGCTAATTCAATTCACTCCACGTGATATCAAGAAACAGTTGGAGACTCTGGATACTGCAAAGGTTACGGACCCTGACAACATTCCGGCAATAGTACTGAAGACTTGAGGTCCAGAACTTGCATCTCCCCAAGCCAAGCTGTTCCAGTACAGTTACAACACTGGTATCTACACAACAATGTGGAAAATTGCCCAGGTATGTCCTGTACACAAAAAGCAGGACAAATCTAACCCGGCCAATTACCACCCCATCAGTCTACTCTCAATCATCAGCAAAGTGATGCAAGGTGCCATCAACAGTGCTATCAAGCAGCACCTGCTCAGCAATAACCTGCTCATTGATGCCCAGTTTGGGTTCTGCCAAAGCCACTCAGCTCCTGATCTCATTAGAGTCTTGGTTCAAACATGGACAAAAGAGCTGAATTCCAGAAGTGATGTGAGCGTGACAGTCCTTGACATCAAGGCTGCATTTGACCAAATGTGGCATCAAGGAGCCCTAGCAAAGCTGGAATCAATGGCTTTCAGGGGCAAACTCTCCGGTAGTTGGAATAGTACCTGACAACATAGGAAGATGGTCATGGTTGTTTTACAAGATGCATTGCAGAAATTAAACAAAGATCCTTCGACAGCACCTTCCAAATCCATGACCACTTCCATCTAGAAGGACAAGGGCAGCAGACATACGGGAACCTCACCACCTCCAAGTTCCCCTCCAAGCTACTCACCATCCTAACTTCGAAACATATCATTGTTACTTCACCTTCGCTGGGTCAAAATCCTGGAATTCCCTCCCTTATAGCATTGTGGGTCAACTCACAGCAGGAAGACTGCAGTGGTTCAAGAAGGCAGCTCACCACCACCTTCACAAGGGCAATTAGGGATGGGCAAGAAACGCTGGCTCAGTCAGTGTTGCCCACATCCCACCCATGAATAGAGAAAAAAACTCTTCCCTACCTAGAAGGTTGGTTAGCTTGGATAGCTGGTTTGTGATGCTAACAGCAAGAGTTCAATTGGAGGATAGTAGGAACTGCCGATGCTCGAGTCTGAGATAACAAGGTGTAGAGCTGGATGAATACAGCAGGCCAGGCAGCATCAGAGGAGCAAGAAAGCTGATGTTTCGGGTCTGGACCCTTCTTCAGAAATGTCAATCATCTTCTTTTCCTTCTGAAACCCTCTCCTTGCGTGAGGTGTGGTGACCTTTGGGCTAAACCACCCCCAGTTGTCTCTGTCTAAAAGCAGAACAACCCTATGGCTGCTAAAGTATGGCCTGAGTACTTAATACAACATTTGTTACTGCATTTCAATGCTTGTGTGAATATTTTGAAGAGGACAAAATTCACAAGAGCATTCTCAAAAGCAAGAGGAATGATAATGAAAGTTGAGGGAAGATTAATGTCGGAAGAAAGCAGTTTAGAAAGGAGCTTTGCTGGTGTATGTAAAGTAACAGAAAGACTTCAAGTTTTCAAGCTTTCAAGATGTCATGGTATCCTGAAACTTTTTAAAACCAAATAGAACAAATGAATTGTAACCCCAATGTAAAATCTATTATATAGATGCTGCAAATCTGAAATAAGAACAAAGTAGTCAGAAAAGAACAGCAGGTCTGGCAACATCAGTGGAGGAAGAAACAAAACTATCATGTCAGATCCCTGAACTTTCATCAGAAACTCTGATGCAAGAGGAAGACCGCAGCAGCCGACTTGCACATAAAAAGATCCCACAAAAAACAGTAGTCTAACTGTGGCATTTCCCTACATGACCACAGCTGGTACCTCGTGGTATTTGCCAGTTCCACCAGTATGTGGTACCCGATAAGATTCATTTGAGGTGACAGTGAACTATGTCAAATGAATCTTATCGGGTACCACATAACTGGTATCTTTGCTTTGTGTTGGGCTTATTGAGTGATTAGTGGCAGAGAGTACAACACTGCAGAGCATCTATAGAAAAAGCACAGTTCTTAGACACACACCAAATTCTGAGGGGACTTGACAGAGTCAATAAAGTAATATTGTATCCCCTTCTGGGAGAGTATGGGATGAGAGGGCGTAGTTTCAGAATGAGAAGTCACCCATCAAGGTTTATGGGAGAAAGGCAGCAAGATGGAGTTGAAGACTATCACATCAGCCATGATCTCATTGAATGGTGGAACAGACTCGATAGGCTGCATGGCTTACCTTCTGTTGCTACATCTTATGATCTTATCACCCAAAGGTTTATTGTGTGCTAGCAATAAAGTACATTTGGTTAGATAGAACTGTGTGCACATTAGGGAGCTAATAGAGGTGCATCTGTTCCTTCTGAAAGCTGGAGTGGAACACAATGTCTCCAACAACAGACTGTGTGTGACAGCAATAAAATGGGTGGAGCCATTCTAACATGTATACCAATCGCTTTGGAAATATTATCCTATCTAACAATAATGACCAAGTTTTTAGTAAATACCTCATTTGGAAGGCAGTAGACTGGGGCTGAATATTGCTTCTGCCTCCCAGATGTGATTTTTTAAAAAATCATTCACAGGACAAGGGCATCGCTGGCTAGGCAGCATTTATTGCCCATCCCTAATTGTCCAGAGGGCAGTTCAGTGTCAACCACGTCACTGTGGGTCTGGAGTCACATGTAGGCCAGGCCAGGTAAGGACGGCAGTTTCCTTCACAAAAGGACACTAGTGAACCAGATGGGTTTTCAAACAATCGAGAATTCAGGGTCATCATTTGACTCTTAATCCCAGATTTTTAGTCAATTCAAAATCCACCATCTGTTGTGGAAAGATTCGAATCCGGGTGCCCAGGATTTTACCTCGCTGTCCGGATTAACAGTCCACTGGCAATATTATTAGGTTATCACCTCCTCTGAATTGAGTGAGGGTGCACAAAATATAGAGAAGGTGGCTAGCCTACCAATTTCCCACCCAAACCCCTGTCCATCTCTATGATGTAGAGGATGGGCGGGCAGCAAGTCCAGTAGCCTGGTCCATAAAATGTAAATAAATGGCATCAAGGCATAACCCATAAATGACCATAGGCATTTCTATCCATTAGAGAGATCCAATTGGGTACAAATAGATTGAAATAAGCACTCCACAAGCATGAGTTAAGGTGAGGTGGTATGGCCTCAATGACCTATTGCAGCCAGTATGGAAATTGAACTGTTTGCTTTGTTCTGCACCAGATTCTAGTTATTTAGCCAACTGAGCTAACTGAACCCCTATGTGGCTAAATAATCCAGAGTCCAGTGAGCATGTAAAAGCCCAATTGACCCAGTATTACACTGCCAATGCCATAACATGGCTGGCATGTGTAGTCAGGTGCAAGTAGGATTCACAACTGTTTTGTTAGAAGGTGCTAAAAGTGGTGTTGCAAATGTAACTTCTCAAACAAGTCAACACAGCGTGGAGTTGGAGAAACACAGCAGGTCAGGTAACATCAGAGGAGCAGGAAAGTTGACGTTTCGGGTTGGGACCCTTCATCAGAACTCAGCATCTGCAGTTCTTGCTATCTCTAGCCTCTCAAGTGACACCGCAGTGGGTGAAACAAAGATTTGACTATTCCAATAATTCACATCAGAATGACTCATTGTTTTAAATACATACCCCAGTCTCCAGTGTTCTGCTCTTGACAGGTAGTGGTGGAGGCATGTCCAGTCGTGTAGGCCGGGGTTGAAACTCTGCTGTTGCTTTGTTTCTCGCTGGTAACCGAGGACTCACTGTTGGCCGTTCTCGAACAGGAAGGGGGAGCTCACACCTGTTAGCCTGGCGGTCCTTGCCACTCAGCGATTTTGCCGCATGGAAGTCATCTGTCTTTCTTTCGGAGAGTTTGTCTCGGACCTCATTGATCAGTGACGCTTGAGCCCCACTCTTCCCTGCCAGCTGAGGTCTGGAGAAGCTCCTGGGTGCTGTGGTAGGGCCTTTGAATTCTTGGGAATCCCTGTTTGACGTTGTAACCTTGTGCCACTCTTGGTTAGTTTTGGATGGCGCAGCCTGGTGACCTTTACCCCAAACGTCGGCTGAACTGGCATAAAGTGGGTTGTTCTGCATTTCGACCTCCATCACTTTGGGGAAAGCGTGCTGGGACTGATCATAAGAGCCGCGCAGGCCTTCATGGTCTGAGGAACTGCTTTCACAGTTCAAGTGTCGGAAGGAAGGGTCCCTCGGTTTTTCCGCCACTGTTGGAGGAGGTGGTTGTGGCTTATTCCTAGGAATTGTTCTTGACACTGAAATCCCTGCATTTTCCTGACTGCCCGTTCCAGACTGGGGATAAGGAACTCCTTCAAGTACAAAGTAGGCTGGGTTGTTGTAACTGTTCAAATAGGACTCGTCTTCTGCAGGGATACTTTGTTTCATTCTAAAACACAAAATAATAAAAAGGTACAATTTCAATCATGTGCATCAACTTCAGAATACAAGGTTATCTTTTACCCTCAGTATGAGACAGCTTTGATCCACAGAATCCCTACAGTTTGGAAACAGGCCCTTAGGCCCAACAAGTCCACACCGACCCTCCAAACAGCATTCCACCCAGAACCATCCCCCGAATCTGCACATCCCTCTTCACGACGGGCAATTTACCGAGGCCAATCTACCTAGCCCGCACATCTTTGGACTGTGGGAGGAAACCGGAGCAGCTGGAGGAAACCCACGCAGACAGAGGGAGACTGCGTAGACTCCACACAGACAGTGCCCAAGGGGAATCAAACCCAGGGCCCTGGTGCTGTGAGGCAGCAGTGCTAACCACTGAGCCATCGTGCCGCCCCAAATTTGAAACCGGGACAAAAGACTAACTGTCCATAAAAGGCTTCTCATAATAATATTGGAAAGCTCTTTTGCATATCAATTCAAAATTACTCCTTAAATGTAGTGCCACTAGTCTCCCAATGCCCCTTAACCCAACCAGTCTTCAGTGCCACATACTGAGGACACAGTATTTAAAATTCACAATGACAACTGAGATTTGCTGCTGCTGTCCCCAGTTACTACATTTCAAATTCTCCTGGAAAGACCCCCAGTGACCCCTTGGCCAGAAATCATCTCAACTGTGTCAGTAAGCACTCCTCATCTTCATGTGTAAAGTAACATATGATGACCCTTCCCCCATATATTATTTGAAAGTACTGGGAAACATACATTGAATTTGTGCTAAACTAAAACTGGACAAGGCAAAATCTCTATTTAAGATGATATTTTATGGAGAAAAGAAGATGCTGCATCTACTGACACAGTTGTGAAAATTGCTCTGTTCAGAGAGGCAAAGAGGAAATTCAAAATAGGCACATTCCACAATAGTCAAATCATTTCAATGCAGAAAGAGTCCATTCAGCCCATCAAGTCTGCATCAACCCTCTGAGAAGCAACCCACCCAGACCCATCCCTGTAATACTGCATGGGTTTATTTACCCTGGCTACAACACCACACCCCTGCCAACAAGCCTGCACACTATGGAGCAGTTTTTAGCAATGGTCAATCCACCTAATCTTTGGACTGTGAGAGGAAACTGGGACACCCAGACGAAACCCACAGACACAGGGAGAACGTGCAAACTCCACACAGGTAATTACCCAAGCGTGGAATCGAACCCAGATCCTTGGTGCTGTGAGGCAGCAGTGCTAACCACTGAGCTACCACGTGACATGGCATCTGCCAAAATAATGAATCAGATTCAGGGCAGCTTTCGGGTTTGATTTTATTTGATTTATTGTAGTCACATGTACCTAAGTACAGTGAAAAGCCTTGTTTTGTGTGCAGTGCAAGCAGAATTTGGCAAACAAGGACATGCAGATCATAGATAACAAGCATGGGGCTGGATGAACACAGCAGGTCAAGCAGCATCATAGGAGCAGGAAAACTTGACTTTTCGGGCCTAGACCCTTCATCAGAAATGGGGGAGGGGAAGAGGGTTCTGAAACAAATAGGGAGAGAGGGGG
>JAHRHZ010000016.1:49666203-49749876 GCA_024137785.1 Ginglymostoma cirratum | reverse complement strand
AACCAGCCTAGCTCATCTCCACCTCCCTAACCTGTTTTCCCTCTCACCCCAAGCCACACTCCCATCTCCTATCTACTAACATCATCCCGCCCCCTTGACCTGTCCGTCCTCCCTGGACTGACCTATCTCCTCCCCACCCCCCTACCTACACTCACCTTTACTGGCTCCATCCCCGCCTCTTCGACTTGTCTGCCTCCTCTCCACCTATCCTCTCCTCTATCCATCCTCTATCCGCCTCCCCCTCTCTCCCTATTTATTTCAGAACCCTCTTCCCCTCCCCCATTTCTGATGAAGGGTTTAGGCCCGAAACGTCAAGTTTTCCTGCTCCTATGATGCTGCTTGACCTGCTGTGTTCATCCAGCCCCATGCTTGTTATCTCGGATTCTCCAGCATCTGCAGTACCTTTTATCTCTCATGCAGATCATACGCTGTTTAGACAGAGTGAGGCATAAGAGGTCACAGGTGCAAAAAGCAAGATTAACATTAGCAAGATCGACGCGATTTACAGTTAGACAGTCCATTCAACAATCTAATAACTGCAGGGAGAAAAGCTGTTCTTGAACCAACTGGTACATTTCTTCAAGCTTCTGTATCTTTGCCTGATGAAAGAGGTTCGTAAAGAGCATAACTGGGGTGGGAGGGGTCTTTGATGATGTTGGCAGCCTTTCTGCAGCAACAGGAAGTGTAAATAGAATCCATAGATGGGCCGTTGGCTTATGTGATGGTTTGGGCTGGGTACACAACCTTCTGTAGTTTCTTACAGTCTTCGGCAGAGCAGTTGCAGTACCAGGTCATAATATACCCAGATGGAATGCTTTATATGGTACATCTGTAAAAGTTGGTGAAGGTCCTAATGGACATGCTAAATTTTCTGAGCTGTCTAAGGAAGAAGAGGCTTTGTTGTGCCTTCCTAACCATCGCAACTATGTGGGAAATCCGGGACAGATTTTCGGTTATCATCACTCCAAGGAACTTGACACTCTTGACCCTCTTCATCTCAGGCCTGTTGATATAGATGGGGGAATGTCCTTCTCTTTTCTTCCTGAAGTCAATATTAGTTCTTTTGTTTTGCTGACATTGAGAGGGAGAATGTTATGATTGCACTATGACACCAAGCGTTGCATCTCCATTCTGTATTCTGACTCATTGTTGTTTGATATCCTTCTGACCATGTGGTTTCATCAGCGGATTTGTAGATGGCATTCGTTCGGAATTTGGGCACACAGTCGTGGGTGTACAGGGAGTACAGTAGGTGGCTGAGAATGCATCCTTGCGAGGTGCCAGTGTTTGTATGTTCGAGTTTGTTCACACGGGACTAGGGGATGGAAATAAAATCAGCCAGAATTCTCTCCTTCAGCTCTGAAGAAGGCTCATGCCTGACTGGAAACATCAACTCTATTTCTCTCTTCACAGATGCTGCCAGACCTCTTGCATTTCTCCACCATTCTCTGTCTTTTTTTCAGATTTCCCACCTTTGATGGTTGTCCAATTTGTTACTCATTGCATGTGGGTGTCAAGACGTTGTTACATGGTTGAATAGTTTGCTGTCCACCTGAGTTAGGCTGCTTCATGAGGAAATAATGATTACCTGGGACTCTGACTGGCACCAATAGACCTTGAAGCTGTGAGCGCCTACATGGACACATAGTAATAGTGCACATATGACACAAACTGCTCTCAAGCTTGACTCCTCCAGGAAGGCTCATGGTTAGCACTGCTGCCTCACAGCTCCAGGGATCCATGTTCGATTCCAGCCTTGTGACTGTCTTTGTAGAGTTTGCACGTTCTCCACTTTTCTGTGTGGGTTTCTACCAGGTGGTCCAGTTTCCACCTGATGTGTAGATTAGATGGATTGCCATGCTAAATTGCCCAGCAGTGGCTAGGGATGAGCAGGTTAGGTGGATTAGCCATGGTAAATGTAGGATTACTGGGATAGGGTAGGGGCTAGGTCTGGGCCGAATGGTCTTCAAAAAGTTAGTAAAGCCTCAATGGGCTGAATGGCCTCTTTCCACAGTGTAGGGATTTAATGACTTATTGTATACTGTGGCTGTGCAAACAAATATAATGGTACTGTGTGTTAACCCAAATGACACAGAAAATTTAAAAGGATAATTGAAAGATATCATAGCCAAGCACAAGTCATTGCCTTGAGAGACAGAGGAAGAAGACTGTATGAATTTGTAAACTTTTACCAAAATAAAAGTGATCTATTGATCTGAAGTTGACAGGATATTCTTGCCCAGATTGGCTGAATTGCCCTCAGCATGGTGTGGAGCAGCTCAATAAACAAATGCAGAAAAGCTTCCTGTGGGTTTTATTTTATTTAAATTGTAAATACTTCCAAACATCTATTTAGTTCAGTCACAGGTGTTCCATTTAAAGATCTTTCACCCATTACACAATTCTGTTTCTCTGATTCAATATCAGTTTTATAAGGGACTACATATTGACCTCTCATGCCTACAGTCTGAGCAGTTTTATTATACATAAGCTAAAGACAGAATCTTCTGCATGATTGTTGCAAAACACTTCTCAAAAATCTTTGTCTTCAGATTCCTCCTCTTTTATATTCACTCTGCTCCCTCCTGTGGTGAGAACAGAGTGAATGAAATATTGAAGCCCACACCGAACAAACATTTTGATTCTTTCAGATCGCTTTTCCACATTTTAACCCATTGTTTATTAAGTAACACTTTTGTTCTCACTGAAGTGTGGGACATCAATATTGATTACTGGAAAATTTTCTACTTCAGATGGTAAGCAAACATTCTCAGCACAGATAGAGTGCAGTACTTTATTCTGACCTGGTCTCAGAAACTCAGTGATAGTTCCAGTTTTGCTTAGCAAGTAGGGAAAACGGGATTACAACAGAGTATTTGTTGCCAGTGTTTTTATTACAAACTTACACCCCCAAAGAACTGAGTCAACACAATCCAAAATCATTCCTCAAAGATTTCACACAGAGAGCATAAAGATTCTTTTACCCTATGTTGGCTTTCATCCTAGTAGCTGGAACAATGACAAGACGAGATGCCAGTTCTCTGCACCTTCCATTTCACCAACACTCTACTTTTTAAGTGACATGTATGCGGCACTGTGAGAGTGGGGAGTCATGGAGAGGACGGGATCTGTGAGGGTGGGGAGTTTGTGGGTCAGCGATTGTGAGGTTAGGGAGACAAGGGTGCAAAAGGTTTAGGGGCATTGAAGGATCCAGGAACTGTGAGGGTGGGGATTGTGGGGGTGAGGAGTGAGGGTGGCCAGAGCTGTGAGAGTGGCAATTTGGGGGAAATGGGGATTGTGAGGGTGGCGCATTGGCGGGGAGGGGCTGAGTGCAGGAACTGTGAGGGTAGGGTCTTGGGGTGAGTGGGTACTGTGGGCATAAGGTGTTGGGATATGGAGGGGTAGGAACTGTCTTAAAAAATATAAAAATAAATGAGATATTGAACATAACATGCAAATGGATACTATGTACTAGCATGCCCCATGGCTAGCAGACACATTGTGGGGTTTTCTGCTGGAGTGATCATACTATGGAAGGAAACCTCTCAGAAAAAGTGCTGCTGCCAAATTTCTGACCAATGGAATGATGACCCCATCAAGGACTCACTTACATCCAACCAGATCAAAACCACCTTATCCGGTACAGAAACAAAAACAGAAATTGCTGGAAAAACTCAGCAGGTTTGACAGCATCTGTGAAGAGAAATTAGAGTTAATGTTTCGGGTGAAGCAGCCCTTTTTCAGAACTGATGGTAGCCAGGCAAATGTCTTTTATGTGGAAGATAGGGTGGGGTGAGGGGGTAAGGAGTAACTGATAGGTAAAGATAGAACTCAAAGAGAGAGAAGCGCAGTTGGACAGACAAAGGATTAAATAACAGACAGCCTTGGAGTATGACTGGCTGCTAATGGGGACTATTCCTGGCTAACAATGGGTAGTATGCAACAGCAGACCATGTGATAACAAGGCCTGGTGTGTGGGGGATGAGGTAAGGACAAGGGAGAAGGTGCTCAAGCCCTAAAATTATTGAACTCAATATTAAGCTCAGAAGGCTGCAGGGTCCCCAGGTGGAAGATGAGGTAACAAGGCGTGGGGCTGGATGAACACAGCAGTGACACAGCATCTGCAGTACCTTTTATCTCTGGAAGATGAGGTGTTGTCCTTCCAGCCAGCACTGAGCTTCACTGGAGCCTGATACACAAATAATGTTGGCCACGGATCAAGGTAGTGTAGTTTAATGGCATGCAATTGGAAGCTCAGGGTCGTTTTAGCGGACAGAACGTAGGTATTCTGTGAAGCACTCTCCCAGACTGTGCTTCGTATACCCAGTGGAGCGGAGACCATGTTGTAAGCAGCGAATACAGTAGGCTAGAGTGAGTGAAGTGCAGGTAAAGCACTGCTTCACCTGAAGGTGTGTTTAAAACATTGGATACTGAGCAGGGAGGAAGTAAATGGACAGGTGCGACACTTCTCTGATCATAGGAAAAGGTGGAGTGATGCTGTCGGGATTAGTTGGGAGTGAAGGAGGAACGGACCAGGGTGCGATGGAGGGCACAGTCCTTGTGGAAAGCTGATAAGGGAGAGGTGGGGCATATATAGAACATAGAACATAGATCATAGAACATTACAGCGCAGTACAGGCCCTTCGGCCCTCGATGTTGCGCCGACCTGTGAAACCAATCTGAAGCCCATCTAACCTACACTATCCCATTATCATCCATATGTTTATCCAACGACCATTTAAATGCCCTTAAAGTTGGCGAGTCTACAACTGCTGCAGGCAAGGCATTTCATGCCCTTACTATCTCTGAGTAAAGAATCTACCTCTGACATCTGTCCTATATCTATCACTCCTCAATTTAAAGCTATGTCCCCTCGCTCTAGCCATCACCATCCGAGGAAAAAGGCTCTCGCAGTCCACCCTATCCAATCCTCTGATCATCTTGTATGTCTCTATTAAGTCACCTCTTAACCTTCTTCTCTCTAACGAAAACAGCCTCAAGTCCCTCAGCCTTTCCTCATAAGACTTCCCCTCCATACCCAGCAACATCCTGGTAAATCTCCTCTGCACCCTTTCCAATACTTCTACATCCTTCCTATAATGCGGTGACCAGAACTGTACGTAATACTCCAAGTGTGGCCGCACCAGAGTTTTGTACAGCTGCAACATGACCTCACAGCTCTGAAACTCAATCCCTCTACCAATAAAACCTAACACACCGTACGCCTTCTTAGCAACCCTATCAACCTGGGTGGTAACTTTCAGGGATCTATGCACATGGACACCGAGATCGCTCTGCTCGTCCACACTACCAAGAATCTTACCACTAGCCCAGTACTCTGTATTCCTGTTACTCCTTCCAAAGTGAATCACCTCACACTTTTCCGCATTAAACTCCATTTGCCACCTCTCAGCCCAGCTCTGCAGCTTATCTATGTGCCTCTGTAAACTGCAATATCCTTCCGCACTATCCACAACTCCACCGACTTTAGTGTCATCTGCAAATGTACTAACCCATCCTTCTACACCGTCATCCAGGTTATTTATAAAAATGACAAACAGCAGTGGCCCCAAAACAGATCCTTGCGGTACACCACTAGTAACTGAACTCCAGGATGAACATTTCCCATCAACCACCACCCTCTGTCTTCTTACAGCTAGCCAATTTCTGATTCAAACTGCTAAATCACCCTCAATCCCATGCTTTCAATCCGAACTTTCTGCAATAGCCTACCGTGGGGAACCTTATCAAACGCTTTACTGAAATCCATATACACCACATCAACCGCTTTACCCTCATCCACCTGTTTAGTCCCTTCTCAAAGAACTCAATAAGTTTTGTGAGGCACGACTTACCCTTCACAAAACCGTGTTGACTATCCCTAATCAAATTATTCCTTTCTAGATGATTATAAATCCTATCCCTTATAATCCTTTCCAAGACTTTACCCACAACCGAAGTAAGACTCACTGGTCTATAATTACCAGGGTTGTCTCTACTCCCCTTCTTGAAAAAGGGGACAACATTTGTTATCTTCCAGTCTTCTGGCACTATTCCTGTAGACAATGACGACATAAAGATCAAAGCCAAAGGCTCTGCAATCTCCTCCCTAGTTTCCCAGAGAATCCTAGGATAGATCCCATCCGGCCCAGGGGACTTATCTATTCTCATACTTTCCAGGATTGCTAACACCTCCTCCTTATGAACCTCAATCCCGTCTAGTCTAATAGCCTGTATCTCAGTATTCTCCTTGACAACATTGTCTTTTTCATGTGTGAATACTGATGAAAAATACTCATGTAGCGCCTCTCCTATCTCTTCGGAGTCCACGCACAACTTCTCAGTACTGTCCTTGACTGGCCCTAATCTTACTCTAGTCATTCTTTTATTCCTGACATACCTATAGAAAGCTTTAGGGTTTTCCTTGATCCTACCTGCCAAAGACTTCTCATGTCCCCTCCTGGCTCTTCTTAGCTCTCTCTTTAGGTCCTTCCTGGCTAACTTGTAACTCTCAAGTGCCCTAACTGAGCATTCACGCCTCATCTTTACATAAGCCTCCTTCTTCCTCTTGACAAGAGATTCAACTTCTTTAGTAAACCATGGTTCCCTCGCTCGACCACTTCCTCCCTGCCTGACAGGTACATACTTATCAAGGAAACGCAGTAGCTGTTCCTTGAACAAGCTCCACATTCCAATTGTGCCCAGCCCCTGCAGTTTCCTTCCCTATCCTATGCATCCTAAGTCTTGCCTAATCGCCTCATAATTGCCTTTCCCCCAGCTATAACTCTTGCCCTGCAGTATATACCTATCCCTTTCCATTGCTAAAGTAAATGTATCCAAATTGTGGTCACTATCACCAAAGTGCCCACCTACCTCCAAATCTAACACCTGGCCTGGTTCATTACCCAGTACCAAATCCAATGTGGCATTGCCTCTTGTTGGCCTATCTACATACTGTGTCAGGAAACCCTCCTGCACACATTGGACAAAAACTGACCCATCTAAAGTACTTGAACTATAGTGTTTCCAGTCAATATTTGGAAAGTTAAAGTCTCCCATAACAACTACCCTGTTTCTTTCGGTCCTATCCAGGATCATCTTTGCTATCCTTTCCTCTACATCTCTGCAACTATTCGGAGGCCTATGGAAAACTCCCAGCAGGGTGACCTCTCCTTTCCTGTTTCTATCCTCAGCCCATACTACCTCAGTAGATGAGTCCTCATCAAAAGTCCTTTCTACCACCGTAATACTGTCCTTGACTAACAATGCCACACCTCCCCTGATCTTACCGAAACATCTAAACCCCGGAACCTGCAACAACCATTCCTGACCCTGCTCTATCCATGGCTCCGAAATGGCCACAACATCAAAGTCCCAGGTACCAACCCATGCTGCAAGTTCACCCACCTTATTCCGGATGCTCCCAGCGTTGAAGTAGACACACTTCAAACCACCTTCCTGCCTGCTGGTACATTCCTGCGACCTTGAAACCTTATTCATGACCTCACTACTCTCAACTTCCTGCACACTGGAGCTACAAGTCAGGTTCCCATCCCCGTGCTGAAAGAGCATTAGCAAATCTCACCCCCCCCAAGATATTGGTGCCCTTCTGGTTCAGGTGCAGACCATCCCGTTTGTAGAGGTCCCACCTACCCCAGAATGAGCTCCAATTATCCAGGTATCTGAATCCCTCCCTCCTGCACCATCCCTGTAGCCACATGTTCAACTGCTGTCTCTCCCTATTCCTCGCCTCACTAGCACATGGCATGGGTAACAAACCAGAGATAACAACTCTGTTTGTTCTAGCTCTAAGCTTCCACCTTAGCTCCTCGAATTTCTGCCTTACATCCCCGTCCCTTTTCCTACCTATGTCGTTGGTGCCTATGTGGACCATGACTTGGGGCTGCTCCCCCTCCCCCTTAAGGATCCCGAAAACACGATCAGAGACATCACGGACCCTGGCACCTGGGAGGCAACACACCAACCGCGAGTCTCTCTCATTCCCGCAGAATCTCCTATCTGTCCCCCTAACTATGGAGTCCCCAATGACTAATGCTCTCCTCCTCTCCCCCCTTCCCTTCTGAGCAACAGGGACAGACTCTGCACCACAGACCTGTACCCCATGGCTTACCCCTGGTAAGTCGTCCCCCTCAACAGTATCCAAAACGGTATACTTGTTATTGAGAGGAACGGCCACAGGGGATCTCTGCACTGTCTGCCTGTTCCCTTTCTGTCCCCTGACTGTAACTACCTTTTTCCTGTACCTGAGGTGTGACTACCTCCCTGTAATTCCTCTCAATTACCCCCTCAGCCTCCCGAATGATCCAAAGTTCATCCATGGGCGGCATGGTGGCTCAGTGGTTAGCACTGCTGCCTCGCAGCACCAGGAACCAGGATTCAATTCCACCCTCGGGCAACTGTCTGTGTGGAATTTGCACATTCTCCACGTCTGCGTGGGTTTTTCTCCGAGTGCTCCGGTTTCTTCCCATAGTCCAAAGATGCACAGGGTAGGTGGATTGGTCATGCTAAATTGTCCATAGTGTCTAGGGTGGGAAATGCAGGGATAGGATAAGGGGTGGGTCTGGGTGGGATGTTCTTTGGAGGGTTGGCGTCGATTCAATGGGCTGAATGGCTGCTGCCATGCTGTAGGGATCCTATGATCAATGATCTATGTGTCAGGTGGTAGCATCCTGCTGGAGATGGAGGAAATGACAGCTAATGATTCTCTGAATGTGGATGATGGTGGGATGGTAGGTGAGGACAAGGGAGACCCTATTGCTGCTGTGGGAGAGGAGAGAGGGGACAAGGGTGGAAGTGTGGGTGATGGGTCAGACCCAGCTGTGGGCCCTGTTAACCACGGTGGTAGAGAACCCTCAATTGAGGAAGAAGGTGGACATTTTGAAGGCCCCCTTGTCGAAGTTGGCACCATGAAAAGAGATGCAACGGAGTCCGAAGAACTGGGAGAATGGATTAGAGTCTTAACAGGAAATAGGGTGTGAGGATGTATAGTCAAGGTAACTGTGGCAGTCTGTTGGTTTGTAGTAGATGTTGGCTAGCCTTTCCCCAGAAAAGGAAACTGAGATGTCGGGGAAGGGAAGGGAGGAATCGGAGATAGACCAGGTGAATATGAGAGTGAGGCGGAAATTGGAAGTGAAATAGATAGACTTTTCCACTTCCGGATGGGAAAGGGAAGCAGCACCGATGATATCATTGATACACCAGAGAAAGATTTGTGGGTGGGGACCGGAATAGGACTGGAACAAGGAATGTTCCATGTACCCCACAAAGAGACAGGCATAACTGGGGACCACATGGGTATCCATGGCCACCCTTTTGACCTAAAGAAAGTGAGAGGAGTTAAAAGAGAAGCTATTCAGAGTGAGGATGAGCTCGACCAGGCAGAGGAGGGTGCTAGTGGATGGGTAAAGTTCAAATCTTTTTTCTAGGAACAGGCAGAGAGCCTTAAAACCATCCTGATGGGTGATGGGCATGTGAAGGGATTGTACTTCCATGGTAAAGAGGAAGCAGTTGGAGCCTGCAAACTAGAAATTCTGAAACTAATGTAAAGCATCAGAGGAATCGTGGATCTAAGTGGGACAGGACTGGACAAAGGGAGAAAAACATTTCTATTCTTGTTTCTGATTTCTAGCATCTGTAGTTCTTTCATTTTTTTATGCCAGTATAGGCCAGGAGATCTCAAATTAGATTAATATTAGATTCATGCTAGTCCATAAAGGAGACAGTAAGGACTGCCGACGCTGGAAGCCAAAGTCTATAAGTGTGAGGCTGGAAAGGCACACAGGTTGGACAGCATCCGAAGCGCAGGAATGTCAATGTTTCAGGACTAAACCCTTCATCAGGATTGGGGAAGGGGGAGAGAAGCCCAGAAATATATAGAGAGAGGGGGTTGGGGCTGGGGGAAGGGTGGGTGGGATGGTGATAGGTGGATGCAATTAGGAGGTTATTGTGATTAGTTATAGTACCTCAACTCTATCCAATCCCTTTTGGCTCAGGAGCTCCCTACCTACAATTGTGACACAACCCACGGTCTCCACCTTTTCTAAATTTTTCAATTCCCCAGCCCGCAACACCTCATCTTCATCAAGGACGTACAGTCCTTGCACACTTGTATCTCCTGTAGGCCCAACCAGTCGTGCTCCACTGCTTGCTTCTTTGTAGGATTTTTGGAACAGTCCCTCTTCTGCAACGACACCAGCACCATCCCTCAGCCTTTCCTCAGCTATATTGATGACTGCATCAGTGCGGCCTTATGTTCCCGCGAGGAGATCAAGCTTCACCAACACCTTCCACCCCGCCCTCAAAACCATTTGGACTATTTCTGTCACCTTTCTCCTCTTCCTGGACCTCACCATCTCCATGTCCAGAAACCGACTCACCACCGACATCCATTTCAAACCAACTGATTCCCAAAACTACCTCACCTACACCTCTTCTCACCCATCCTCTTGCAAAAATGCTATACCATACTCCCAATTCCTCCACCTCCACTGTATATACTCCCAGGATGAAGCATTCTTCTCCAGGGCGTCCCAGATATCCTCCTACTTTAGGGATCATAATTTTCCCTCCTGACTAATGAAGAATGCCCTCAACTGCATCTTCTCCATTTTCCGCACTTCTGCCCTCAAACCCCCTCTCCCCAACAGCAATAAGGATAGAGTCCCCTTAGTCCTCAAGTACCACCCCAACAAACTCAGGATCCAACACACCAGCCTCTGACAATTCTGCTCCAACCAGACCCTACCACCAAAAAGATATTTCCCTCCCCACCCGGTTCATTCTGCAGGGACCGTTCATTCTGCAACTCCCTTGTCAGTTCTACACTACCCACCAATTTCTCCACCACACCCGGTACCTTTCCCTGCAACCGCAGGAGGTGCAACACCTGCCCCTAAACCTTCCCTCTCACCTCCGTCCAAGGCCCCAAACAATCCTTTCAGATCCAGCAGAGATTCACTTGCACTTCACCCAACATTTCCTATCGTATCTGTTACTCCCAATGTGGTCTCCTCTATATCAGAGAGACCAAACATAGACTCAGAGATCGGTTCGCAGATCATCTGTGCTCTGCATGCATCACCTAACCTGACCTTCCGGTTGCCATCCATTTTAATGTCCTCTTCCACTCCCCTGATGACATGTCTATCCTTGTCCTTCTCCACTGTCAGAGTGAGGCCAAACATAAACTGGAGGAACAGCACCCGATATTTCACCTTGGAAGCTTACAGCCTAATGGTCTTAGCATTCACTTTATTCATCACCCCCAGCTTTATCCCATGTCCAGCCCTCCCCCTCCTGGCCTGACCTAATCTGTTCATCTTCCTACTGACCTACTGCCTCCACCCATCCCATGGACCAATCACAATAACTCTCTACCTGCATCCACCTATCACCATCTCTACTATCCTTCCCCCAGTCCCACACCCCTCCCTCTGTTTATTTCTGGGGTCCACTCCCCTTCCCCAGTCCTGACAAAGAGGTTCAGCCCGAAACATTGACTTTCCAGCTCTTCTGATGCTGCCTGACCTGGTGTGCTTTCCAACTTCACACCTATAGACTCTAGTCCATAAAGGGTTTTCTTTCTCGGAGTGTAGATATTTTTGAATCAACCTGTTCAGGGATGTTATTGCACACCTCTGGATCAGGTGGATCTTCAACCCAGGTTTCCTGGTGTATATGAGAAGAAAGTGAGAGTTCCCTTACAAGTTCCCTTTCAGCGTAATCTCAGGTGTGATGATGAGTTGACATACCTTGATTGAATGGCCTCCTCATTGCTCTTCCCTTTAATTCCTGCACCAGTATTCCCAGGATGAGAGCCATCGTCAGGCCAATTGGAAAACATTGAACTGATGACTTCAGAGAAAGCTGAATTCTGACCACACTTTTTCTCACTGCCTCTGTGAAGTAACAGACAGATCTTAAAAGACCATGGAAAAGACTCTTTCAGTTTCAGACATGAACAAACCGTGAGCAAAACATCAGCCACCCCTCACATGAGCTCAAATTGTAAATGCTACCCAGTTATTTTTGTTAGCTTCATATTGCGGTATACTTTACAGTGACTTTTTCCACTTCAAACCATTGTAGTTTCTTGCCAATAAAAAGTCCCCTTTCCCTCAGAAATCCCTCAAGATTCTCTCACAGGATTCCATATGGATCAGTGCAAAAAATACGTTTTGATTCCTTGCTTCTCCTGAGCTTTCTGATATCAGTTAAAGGACGTCATGACTGTCACAAATGTTCTGTTTGCATTTGTAGTAAGAAAAGGAGAGTAATAGCAGTTCGGATTCCTGTCTGAATCTCTGCTGCAAAGAAAAACTAGGCAAGGAGAGATCAAGCTTTGCTGATGTTGGCCCTACCATCAAATGGCCTACAGATGCTCAGCATCTGAATGTTACATAACTAATAACTAGCTTTGTCATGTGGTATCCAGATGGCACAAAAAAAAGTTACTGGCAGCTGTGAAACTGTGCTCAGAATGAGTCACCAGCTGCAGAGAGGTAAAGCAACGTAATGTAAGAAAATATATTTTATTTTAAATTGCCTTTTTCGCAAATCGCTTTTCCTTTATCCACACTTGGCCTCTGATAAGTCCAGTTCTCTGTATCAATATGGAGATGTGTAAGAGGCACCTGGGAGTAGTCACTGTAACTTTCTTTATTCTTTCTTTGTCCACTCAGTGCCACTTTCTAATGGCTGAGTTCAGGAACTTGTGTGAGGCAGACAACGTCAGATAGGCATCAGTGTGCCGCTGTGTATCAGAAATGCTGAGGACCACCCAGTGCTAATGTGCTTCTAAGAAGCGATAGCATTGTTGCTGTCAGAGTTTAAAAGTAGTTGAAATCACAACGTGGGGGCCAGTTTAACAGCTGGCGTCAAAACAAAAATGGTTGTAAGAGCAAAATATTCTGCAACTGAAGAAGGGAAAGAGGGTAGTGTTTTGGGTACCTGTTCTGTTTGCTAAGTTGACAGATTTAGGCAATTGTCAGTTGTTTGAACCTTGAATGAAATGTTTAAAATAGTAATTAATGCTGTTCACACTCATTGAGGTGTTGCGACATGGAATAGCAAGATCACTACCAAGAGGGAGGCAAGCAGCAGAAGCGTGTGTTTTTCAATCATTGAAATGTAAGTTAGATAGGCTTCTTTCAGAAAATAATTTGAGATATACCTAAGTTAAGATATATTGGAGAAACATAGAAAATAGGGGCAGGAATAGGCCATTCGGTCCATCAAATGTGATCTGCCATAAAATGTGATCATGCAACTCAGTACCTTGTTCCAACTTTCTCTCCGTACCTTTTGATCTCCTTGTCCCCAGAAACTATATCTAGAAAACATTCAATGTTTTTGTTTCAACTGCTTCCTGTGGCAGAGAATTCCACAGGCTCACCACTCTCTGGATGAAAAAAAATACTCTTCATCTTGGTCCTAAATGGTCTATCTCCTTAGACTGTAACCCCTGGTTCTGGACTCTCTGCACTTACTCGGTTTAGTCAGCATAATATGTACAGACAAAATATAGCATGCTTGACACTGACAATTTCCGAATTTTCCACCACTTGATATATTCTCCGTGTTATGCTTGCATTAGTTGTGGGTTAGGAATGAATTTCCTGATTATCTGAAATTCCACTATTATTTTTAATGTGGCTACCAGGCTGGTCAAAGATGCTACTAGTTTCTGAGTTCTCATGTTCTGATGAAGGCTTACTCCTGAAATGTTAATCTCTGTCTTTTTGAAATGTTATCTAGCCCACTCTGCATTTCTTATAAATTATATGCTTGATTAAGAACATATGCAGACGTGATCTAGGATCAGAACTAGACCATTCAGCCCTTCAAACCTACCCCAACATTCCATGAGGCTTTGGCTTAATCGTTCATGCTCGAAATTCGACGTTCCCATATTCCCTGAATAACCTTTTATTAACCTGCCTAACGCCTGTCTCCACCTTTAACATATTCAACGAACCCTGTCTCCACCACCTTCTGAGGCAGAGTTCCAAATCTATGTAATCCTCTGAGAGAAGCCATTTCCCACGATCTCCGTCCCAAAAGGCCGAGCTCCAAATTTTAAGTCAGTGCCCTCTATTTCTGGAACAAAAACAGAAGTTGCTGGAAAAGCCCAACAGATCTGGCAGCATCTGAGAAGATAAAACCAGAGTTAAAGTTTCGGGTCCGGTGACCTTTCCTCAGAACTCCTATTTCTGTCCTCTATTTCTGGACTGATCCACTACAGTAAAAGACACCAGATTGAGGTTTTAAGATAATGATCTGATTTCATATAGCAGGTCAAGAACATCTACGATGAGTGGGTGAATAACTGGATTAAACTGTGTTGGCAAAGTTCCAGAGGGGAGATGATGAGAAAGTTTTTCATTCAGAGTGGAGATGAGACATGAAGGCACCTGAAAAGGCATTTGAAGTTGACTCCATAAATAATTTTGAAAGGGAATTGGACAGGAACTCGAGGATGAGGTAATTATAGGGATGTGTAGAAAAAGCGGGGATGAGAGAGGAAACATGACTGCACTTTCAAAGAGCCACTACAGGCACAATAGGCCAAATGCCTCCTACTGGGTTCTATGTCTGTATGAGTCTATGAAGTGTGATGACTTACACGTTTGAATAGCTTTCAATAATTATTGTCTTGCCTCACGGATGCAGAAAGACCACTTGAACAAGCTGCGTGAAGTGAGAACAATCATGGAAGTGAAACCAATCGAGTTACTGACTCCAATGGTGCATGAAGAGAAAATTGAAAGGGTTAGGGGCTCCCCTGTGGCACGTCGGTAGTGTCCCTAACCCTGGGGCAAGAGGCCTGATTTCAAGTCCCACCTGCTCCAGAGTTGTGTGATAACGTCTCTGAACTGGTTTATATAGGAAAAATAAATCAAATAAAACAAAAGCTGTCAATATAAACAGGATACAATTAAAAATGGCATAGAATCAGAGTTATACAGCATGGAAACAGACCCTTCAGTACAAATTATCTGCGTCAATCAGTTATCCTAAACTGACCTAATCCTATTTGTCAGCATTTGGCTCTTATTCCTCTGAACCCTTCCTATTCATGTACCCATCCAGGTGCCTTTTAAATATTGTCATTGTACCAACTTTCACCACTTCCTTTGATAGCTCTTTCCATTCACACACCAACCTGTGCATGAAAAGGTTGCCCCTCAGATCCCTTTTAAATCTTTCCCTCTCATCTTAAACCCATGCACTCTCGTTTTGAACTCCCCTGCGCAAGGAAAAGACATTGTCTATTTACCCTTTCCATGCCCCTCATGATTTTATATTTCTTTAAGGTCACCCCTCAGGCTCTGACGTTCCATGGAAAAATGCACATCGAAAATGTAACACTGGAAATTCAACAATTTTCCAGTACTTATCCCCACAAACCTATTCCTAGGCTACCTACCCAGGGTGCTCCTGGATTGGTTTGGAAGATACACCTTTATCTTTTGGGAGCCGGGTGCCATCTCTTTCTGAACTTATCCACTCTGTTAGAAACGAAATGAAGAAATGTTAGTAGATTGCAAATGTAGTACATGGTCTTCTATTAAGTTGCAAAACTTACTGGAAATTTGTGTAAATTTATGGTTGAACTATAACATTTTAAAGAAATATAACTTTTGCTAATTTTACATGTTTCTGTAAAATTAATGGAGAACAAAGAGATCAAAGATGCTTTTGTTTTGGAACGAAGAAAATACCTGAGGACAGCATTATTAGACTACCAACAAACCATGTTACTGAATTTGTGCCAGCAACCCCCACTATGGGCTGATAAACCATTTTCAATAAGCACATGGTTATAAGGAGATGCCAAGTGGGGATCCTGAACTTCAACGTAGGGAAAGATAATCAGGCACGTTACCTCCAGGACCACTTGGTGGATATTTCTAACAGAATTGCAAGTAGTGTAGTTGTCCAATCATTGTTTATTGTGGAGGTGATGTACTAAACTCTGAGACCATAACAAAGAGATAGTATGCCGACGTGTGTATTTCAGTCTCATGCACTGGGAACTCGTGCATCTGAGGAACTCACCATAAAGACGTTCCCGAGTTCGTTTGCGTTCAGCAGGCACAACAACCCTCATAGTGACACGGATAGATCCTGACTCATCTCCCAGGTGCGACAGACCTGTCTCAAATGTCTGTGGTGTGTTTCCAATCAGGGACTTCAATGCGATACAACACTCTCCTGCAAAAGGGTAGGAAGTGGGAATACAGCAGGGATCAGCCTTATAAAAATTAAGTTCATGTTGTCGGATTGATTTATGGTCTTGAGTGGTGTTATGAGGGATTTCTGTACCATTATTATCAGCGTTCTCCTGTTACTTTTGACTTTCTTTTTGCTTTAGAACATTGTTTGGAGGTAACTTTGTAGCAGATACTCCTGATTTAAAGAGGATAGGGCAAAGAAGGATGGATTGCTTGAGTACAAGACATTCAAGATGGGTGATGTGCGTTGAGCATGTGGTATAACCCCTGCTTATTCTGCTTAGAGCAGCTACATTCCCTAGAAGGGGGATAAAACAGGCACTATGTTGTCTCCTAATTGGTCTATCCAAGGGCCTAGCGCCTCTTTAAACAACAACATACTTGAAAAATCTCGACATTGAGTCAGATACCTTTCAAACTGCCTTCGTAATTAATTAGGAAATATGAATTGATGACTTCTAACTCTACAGCTTAAACTTTTCCCCTTAGACATTCTGTCTTCACAAACAGACACACACACAAAGACAGACAAGACGTAAATATTAAAGCTGGAGAAAGAAAAACAAAGTCACAGTTTGAAAGCAACTTTCTGGACCAAGGGCTTTAGTTACTTTCTTTTTCTTCCTTCAATTTCTTTGCAGTCTTTTGCTATAGATAAAAGGTAGCTTAAACACATCTTTCATTCACTGAATCTACTTTTACTAACTTTAAAGGCTAGTTGGAACTTGGCTTTAACTTACCATAGGATTCATATCCATCTGTGGATTTTATGGTCAGCAGGAGGTGTTGGTCTTGTAGGTACTCAATATCAGACAGAATTGGAGACAACTAAAATCAGCAACAGTGAACAGTAAGACATGGCAGAGTTCAGTGAGTTCAAACTAGTAACGATATATTATCCGGGATTTGGAAAGTCTTTGCTTTGGGTCAATGTCTCAGTTCCTGTCTCTATCAACAGCCTTTCATTATAAATCAAAAGGTTAAATAATGCTTTGGTGAAGTCAGAATTAGAATATCATTAGTATCGTAAGTGCATCATAAGACATATCAGTTTCTAAAGGACTGTGATGAATTTAAGAGGTTTTAAGTGAATTGGAGCTTTGTTCACATAAATGGATACTTTAGAATACAGAGATAGCAGGAACTGCAGATGCCGGAGAATCTGAGATAACAAGGTGTAGAGCTGGATGAACACAGCAGGCCCAGCAGCATCAGAGGAGCAGGAAAGCTGACGTTTCCGGCCTAGAACCTTCTTCAGAAATGGGGGAGGGGAAGGGGGTTCTGAAATAAATAGGAGGTTCCCTCTCTCCCTATTTATTTCAGAACCCCCTTCCCCTCCCCCACTTCTGAAGAAGGGTCTAGGCCCAAAACATCAGCCTTCCTGCTCCTCTGATGCTGCTTGGCCTGCTGTGTTCATCCAGCTCTACGCCTTGTTACATTAGAATACAGGGAGTTTTATTCTACATTTAACCCTATCTGGTCATGGCACTCTTGAGAAAACTATTCAACAATTTTACTCTGCAATACATTTGTTATATACCTAGCTTAGGTGTTCTTGATGGAACACCTTAGCAGGAATGTTACACTGGATCAGACCCATTCTGTACTTGATGCCCGAAATACTTGATTGACTGTTGTCATACACATTTTGGAAACATTAACCAGGAAAATACCCTGCAGCAAGTCCTTGTGGTTAAGAAATGGCTCCAACTGGCTTCAAAGAGGCCAACCACACTGGAATTTTCTTATTCCTCTTCCTCCCATGTCTTCCATCAAATAGATGGGAATTGTCAGAACTTATGCATTCACTTGTGGGACATGGGCATCTTGAGCTGGGTCAGCACTTATTGCCCCTCCCTATTTGCCCTTGAGAAGGTGTTGATCAGCTGCCTTCTTGTACTGCTGCAGACTATGTGACTCACAATGCTGTCAGGGAGGTTGTTCCAGGATTTTGACCAGCGACACTGAAGGAATGATGATATATATCCACGTCAGGATGGTGAGTGTCTTCAAGAGAAACTTGTAGGTTGATGATTCAGTCAGTTGGACTAGTAATGAACCTGAAACACAACTGAAGGACTTCCTTGCAGCTCTTCTGAATTGCCAGAAACTGTTAGCTGATATAACTGATATAAGTCCTATATCTCTGTGTTCCTTCATCAGTGGGGTGTCATGGTGGTTCTGCGGTTAGCACTGCTGCCTCACAGCACCAGGCACCAGTTCAATTACATGCTTGGCAGACTGTCTGTGTGCAGTTGCCCATTCTCCCTGTGTCTGTCTGGGTTTCCTCCAGGTGCTCTGGTTCCTTCTCACAGTCCAAAGATGTGCAGATTTGGTGGATTGACCATGCTAGATCGCCCAGAGTGTGCACAAATGTGTAGGCTAGGTGGATTAGCCATGGGAAATGCAGGGTTACAGGTAAAGAGCAAAGGGTTCTGGGTGGGATGCTCTTTGGAGAGTCAGTGTAGACTCAATGGGCTGAATGGCCTGCTTCCACATTGTAGGGATTCCGTGTTTTGGCGAGTGTATTGTCAGCCCCAATTCTTTACGGAATAGCCACTCATTGAAACTTAAATTTATTTAGACACTATCTGCATCAGTTTTGGAACAATATCTAGGTTTGTCTCATTAAAGCCAACATTTTCCTCACCTGGGACAATAACCTGCTTTCCAAATGAAAATTAGATGGAGTAGACAACTTTTTAAAAATCTATATACAATTGGCTGCAAAGGTGGATAGAGTGGTCAAGAAGGCATATGGTATGCTTGCCTTCATCGGACGGGGTATTGAGTATAAGAGCTGGCAGGTCATGTTAAAATTGTACAAGACTTTGGTTCGGCCGCATTTAGAATACTGTGTACAGTTCTGGTCGCCACATTACCAAAAGGATGTGGAAGCTTTGGAGAGGGTACAGAGAAGGTTTACGAGGATGTTGCCTGGTATGGAAGGTGCTAGCTATGAAGAGAGGTTGAGTAGGTTAGGATTGTTTTCATTAGAAAAAAGGAGATTGAGGGGGGACCTGATTGAGGTCTTCAAAATCATGAAGGGTATAGACAGGGTTGATAGAGATAAGCTTTTTCCCAGGGTGAGGGATTCAATAACGAGGGGTCACGCGTTCAAGGTGAGAGGAGAAAAGTTTAAGGGGGATACACGCGGAAAGTACTTTACACAGAGGGTGGTAGGTGCCTGGAACGCGTTGCCAGCAGAGGTAGTAGAGGCAGGCACGGTAGATTCATTTAAGGTGCGTCTGGACAGATGCATGAGTAGGTGGGGAGCAGAGGGATACAGATCCTTAGGAATTGGGCGATAGGTTTAGACAGTGGATTTGGATCGGCACAGGCTTGGAGGGCCGAAGGGCCTGTTCCTGGGCTGTAAGTTTTCTTTCTTTGTTCTAATTAGCCATGCTTAAACCTGAGATAAATTTGAGCTTCTGCATACAAATACAAAGCTCATTCCGTTTTACACACACTCAGTTTATTTTCAAATGCAGCAGTCAAGAAAAAATAGATTTTTTTTGTCCGGCTTTGATGTATCAATCCCTGGAGACTAGCCTGACACTAGCCTATTGGGATGGGAAAATGATAGGGTAGTTTATCTTTCTGAATTCTCAACAGAGGTCATTGCTTATCAGTGAGACTAAGGTTCCTGTGTTGCCTCAAACACAACCTTGGCTGGGATAAGTTATTATCAAGGATTGAATCCTCTATAACTAAGCTTTTTGCTTGCTCTGTATATTGATCAAACAACCAAACATCAATTTCACACTATTCAGATCGAAACATAAAGACCTGGTTGAGTTTACAGCAATTGACGCTTATATTATATATTCCATTAGTTATCATCTTTTATCCAGCTAAAGCCATGACCTACCATTGGCAACTGGTGTGCAGACCACTGAACTCTCAGGAATCCATGTTTAATACAGATCTGCAAAGCATTATCCAAACTTTTCTTAAATTCTGCCAAGAAAAAGTGAATTTTTCTATTAGCCTATGTAACGTCTTTGCTGTAATTTTAGACAAGATTTTTATACATACTCGTTAACATGCTAATTACTCGCGGAGTTCAGGTCTTTGCTGCAATCATTGCATTGCCATGTCTGCATGTAAAAGGCTTGACAACACCTCGCACATAATCTTTGTCCAGCTAGAACTCTGATTACTGCATGAGATATCACTGAGGCACAAAAACAAAAACACCACAATAATTGTTTTAAAATCGTTAGTTACAGTTTATGGAACAAATTGAGCTCCTCATTTGACTGGAAGGTTTCTGCACTGCTTGGTTCCATTGGTGTTAAATCCAGAACTTTAATGATGTTAAATAACCTCAGCATTGCAGAGATGGTCATAAAGCTTGCTTGCTGTTATTGAAAGAAAAGGGTTAATCAAATCACATCAAACCTGCTACTGTTACACAGCTATCATAGGGTGATAGAGTTGTACAGCATGGAACCAGACCCTTAAGTCAAACTTGTCCATGCCAACTAGATATCCTAAGTTAATCTAGTCCCATTTGCCAGCATTTGGCCCGTATCCCTCTGAACCCTTCCTATTCATATACCCATCCAGATGCCTTTTAAATGTGTAATTGTACAAGGCTCCACCACTTCCTCTGTCAGTTCACTCCATTCACACACCACTCTCTGCATGACAAAGTTGCTCCAAAGGTCCCTTTTAAATCTTTCCCCTCTCACCTTAAACCTATGCTCTCTAGTTTAGATACCCCGTTACGCTGCAGAAAAGACCTTGACTATTTACCCTATCTATGCTCCATGTGATTTTATAAACTTTTGTAAGGTCACCCCCTCAGCCTCTGATACTCCAGGGAAAATAGCCCCAGCGTATTCAGCCTCTCCCTATAGCTGAAAGCCTCCAATCCTGGCAAAACCTCTAAATCTTTTCTGAACCGTTTCAAATTTCATGACATTTTTGCCATAGCAGGGAGAGCAGAATTGAATGCAATAATCCAAAAGTGGTCTGACCAATGCCATGTTAGGCAACAAACTGAAATACCTCTACAGAAGCTGGCATTCCATCACCATGTCACCCCTTATTTACAAATGGAGAGTCATTGACACTAGTCCAGCTCCCTCAGAGCCAGCTCTCAGAGCGAACAGAACCTCTGACACTTCTGTTTCTATCTGTCAGCCAGGACTCCCTGATTGGACCCCATTAAAAGCAACAATCAGGGAACTCATATTATGAGATCCACCTGGCTGACCTCATTACAATCACTACACAAACCTAATTAAAAGACATTCTAATAATGCTGCATGGAACTTTAAATAGTTGTGACAAGTCCTGCACAAAGCACATGACACTGCATTCCCCATGAGCCACTTGGGGTTGGCACTTGCCTTTCCTGAGGCTTACTCACCACTTGGCTTATTCACTGGTGCTGCCACTCAACCTGTCTCCCCTATACACCACTTTTCTTCTGCTCAGCGTCTGCTGTCTCTCTCTTTCTTACACACATGACTACCATGGGCAGTATTTAATGGACAGCCTGGGGGTGTGTGGTGTATCTCATCCAAACCAGCATGGACACCATGTCACCTCACTTGTCTTCCTTACAAAGTGCCACTCAGGCAGTTCACTGGACAGCAGCAAGCCATCTTGGGGGTCAAAGTGTTACAAAGTTGGGTAGAGAATTTGTGGATTGCAAGGCAGGGTGTTAGAATTTGGTGTTTGTAAAGTTTTGGTGTTTGTAAAATGCTAGTGGGGGGAAGCAGTGTTTGGTCCCTTTAAAAGATGTTGTGCTTTTTCTATGCTTATAGATTCAAAAAAGATGTCTGTGGGCAGTAGCTTAGGGGTTTGCAGGTGCACAGAGCTCCTGATTTGAAACATTTATATCAAAAGCTGTACAGTCAACAGGCCAAGCAGCAGTTTTGAGATGTTATCAAAACAAGTTTTAAATTTAGCCAATTAATTTGAACCAGGCACCCAGATACCAAAAACCAATTAAATTTCAACTGATGGTTTTGACAACATAGGACCAATCCTATTATACGGAATATTGATATGTCATCAAGGGTATAAAAGAAGCGGCAGTTGGGCAAAGACAGGAGAGTGAACTGCCATCTGCAAGAGTTAACAGCTCTCAAGAGAGAATTGCTAGTTCTCACAGTCATTCCTAAGTTTTAGGGAAAACACCATCTAAATCAAAAGTGCTTATGGCACAACTAGTTAATATCCCTGACAGAAGAATTTGGCGGATAAGGCGTTCCTGACAGAACATTTGATGGAGAAGGCACAGAACACTCCAGGAGACTTGTAACCTGGTTGCAATTTTGAAAGCCTAAATTGTACTTTGATTATTTCCGTTTTATACAAGTGGGACTTGTATTTATGGGAACAGCACACCATTAGAATTTTGTTTTATTTGGTAATAGCTATTAGTTAGAAGGGATTTATTCGGTTTGTTAATAATTTAGTTAATTTGTTCACTAGTAGAGTTAGATAAATAAATTGTTACTTGTTGATTGTAAAGTGAGTGTCAGGGGTTTATTTTGCTTAACCAGTAGAAGTTGCTGAAACAAATTAATTATATCCCTTTTCAGACCCCTTATAACGGATTATTAGGGTGAGTTGCTCCTCTCTAGGTGTTTCGGTTATAGTTATAGCAGGGGTGAAGGGGTCAACCTTCACTTTCTAACAACAGACATTGGGGAAGAAATCTCACCTGGCCAGAGATTTTTTTAAAATTTTGAGTGTCACTGGCTCGGCTGGTATTAAAGTGCCCATCCCTAATTGCCCAGATGGCAGTTAAAAGTCAACAGCATTGTTGTGGGTCTGGAGTCAGGACAGCAGCAAAAGATATTAGTGAACCAGATGGGTTTTTCCGAAACAAACAAATCATCATTGGATTCTTAATTCCAGATTTTTATTGATTTCAAATTCCACCATCTGCTGTGGCAGGATTTGAATGCAGGTCCTCAGAACATTACCTGGGACTCTGGATTAATATTCCAGTGATAATACCACTAGGCTATCGCCTTCCTTACATAGGTGATGGCTGTTTCTATCTGCTGGCCAGTCAGAGGTCACAGATCTATTGAATGGTGGAAGGTGGTGACAGCTACAGGATGAGAACTATCTGAACCATCTAGATCCCAGGCCAAAGGCTAATGATGGCCAATGGGGATGTGTTACAAAGTGCCAGTTGTCAGGCAGGTGTTACGGAGGATGAGGAGGCAATCAGCAGCAATGGCAGATGTGACTCTCAATGTGCTTCTCCTCTGTCCTTCAATCAAGCACTGAGAGCCTTTGAATGTGGGATCTCAGCCGTAACCAGCAACCTGCTCTACATGGGTTTATTCTCATGCTCCCCTTATTCTACTGGGTTACCACCAGCAGCGGTGGGATAACTCTTATCTCTAGGCATTAGTTGCTCACTTAAGAACTTCTCTAGGTAAACACAGGCTCAATTAAGAAGGAGGTAGATGTAACTCTTGTGGCTGAAGGGATCAAGTGATATGGGGGGAGGGCAGGATCAGGGTATTTAGCTCAGTGATCAGCCATGATCAGATTGAATAGTGGAGTAGGCTCAAGGGGTGAAATGGCTCACTCCTGCTCTTATCTTTGATATTTTTTTGAATTGCAGTCAAAGCTGGTGGAAGCTGGTGGAATCCCCTTTTGCCAATCTCCCACCTGATAAACTTGCTGTGTCATCCTTTACTGAAATAGGCGATCGGTAAGCAATGACATTGATCTATAACTGACTGGATCACTTAGTACAGGAGTAATAACTACTGAAATAACCACCAGGCAGAGAACAGCTAGAAAAGCTCTCTTTGAATGGTATTGAAAGCCCTCCCCCAGGGTGAGGGTGGTGGGTACAGGAAAGGGAGGGAAGCAGTTTATCAGACAAGAGGGTTTGGACAGTCAACTTTGCTGCCATCCTGCCTTCCTCCTGTGAGTGGGTAGACCTTTCCTGAAAGAGGTGGCATTGGGCTTTTGTTTGCACCCTGTCTTGTGAGTGAGACACCTGTCACCTCTCTTAAATATCTTAAATTTAGGGAGTGAAACTGAATAGGATAGGAACTATGATAGTTTACAGAAATATAAATTGTTCGATGTAAAGTGATTGTAAAGAAGGAAATTCATCTTAAAAAAGAATAAAACATGGGTGTTGATCAATAATTTGGAGCTCAGTTAAACTCTGATCAGTCTGAATAATCAATATCATAATTGCAATGTGTTTAAATTTTCCCATTAAAATCCTACAAGCTTTATCACCTTAAGTGCTGCTGTTAAAACGTGTTATTACTCAATAAATGCTGTTATAATTAACCTGTGACATATATTACCGTGAATCCTATTTAATGGACGAGTAAGATATAAGTAAGAATATTTTCCATATAATGATTATCTTCATTCTCTTTTCTTGTATTAATGGAATTTAGTTCCTCTTGATGTTTTGCTCCATAGGTTCAGGCTGTTCATTGAAGCAATCCAGCACAGAAGTGCTTTGAGGGGCGATATTTGGTAAGGATGTAAAATGTGCTCCAGTCATTCAGCTGTCCATTATTCAATCTTCAATTGGAGTCAATACAAGGAAACAGTGTAGAGCAGATGGACGGACTGCGAATGCTCATTCTGGATAATGTACGAATTATAACCATGTGAACGTACACAACCAGATTACGTTGATTTTTATCTTGCATACCCACAAACAATAATCCTGATTTAATATCCTGCATTGCCTCCCATCACTATCACACTTTCCTTCCACTATATATAAACACTTAAATGTTGACTCAATCTGTTTCAATCATTAACTCCACGAGTCAAAGCAAGACCTTCAGAGAACAAAACTATCCACTGTCCCTCCAAGTTGCCATTCCTCGTGCACAATCTTCACCCCTGTGGACAAAATGTTTTCCTACCAGTGCTGATGGCATGGAAAATTACACCTGAGATTTGCATGTGTTTGCCAGCGAGGTTCACCACTCACAGGGTTTCAATCAGTCATGCAAAGTAATCCATCACTGATATGTGCATTGATATGAAATTTTCCCTCCTTTATCCAATGACACTGAGGTCAATTGTAATGAATCTATTGCCACATGGACTATAACCAAATTGTTTAACATAAACAAAGCAAGGAATTCGAAATGGTCTTTGTCTGTGGAAATCAATGCCACAGTGATGTTGCTGTACCTAACAATTACTATGGACACTTAATTGTGAGGTATCAAGCTATAACTGGATGAAATGTGAGTATTGAATGTCCCAAACCTTCCAGACAGCTTGAGTGAAATTCAATGAAAAATTTTGTTTTGCATGTTGTCTTCACAATGGCTTCAATAAGTTCAAACTCAATACAGGCCTGCCCGGAGCTGTTACCAGGACCTGCAAACAACATAAGTATAATTAATTGTAAAAGAGAAGTCAGTAGTGACAATAATCTGCATTTTATACAGTGTCTCTAAACCAAACTCACTATAATTCAAGCACATATCATCTCTTATGCACACTAGCCTTGAATGCTTGTGTGTGCGCGCGTGTGTGTGCGCGTGTGTGCGCGCGTGTGTGTGCATGTGCATATGTGCTTGTGTGTGAGTGTGTGTGTGTGCGTGTGTCATTCCTAGAAAATGAAACAGTGTTATATACTCCTGGACCAAGCTATGGTCAATTATGAAATAAAAAGAAAACACAAACTTTCAGGAGGCACTGATGTTTACTTAGTTTAAATGGATGTTTCTCTACCACCTTCTCGCAATAATACTCATTACTTTGTTTCTATAGAAACAAGTCTAATAGCTGTTTTAACATTTATGCACAGCATGTTTCAAAGATTCCGTTCGGTAATTTGACTGACTCACTGACTTCACTCCTAATTTCCAAACTTTAACTTGCATTTCCCTAAAATAATTCCCTCCTTGTAAATTCCTTTAAAATCTTGAAAGCAATTAATTATGAGACCTCACAGTGTCATACCTTCAATCACATAGGCTTCAAATATCCCTTAACGTTTCGTTAATTTGATACTGGATACCCAGAACTACCCTTGTTGCTCACGGCTATACAGTTTAAGCATATTAATATCCTCTCTTGATTTCAGGAGAATGGCACAGAGTACTCAGAAATATAAACTCTTCTGATTTGTACTCACTAGGCTGCTTTTTACAGCTCTTTGGGTTGGATTGGGAGGTTATGGGGTGGGATGTGGAAGTTTGGGCAGATGTAGAAAAAGGGCAAGGAAAGAGAAGGCAGAGGGCTGGTCTCCTGTCTGTAAGGATTAACATCAAGTGCCAAATGAAGGACATTTTAAAAGCAGCAGCTGAGCCATTGAGTGTGAATGGAGACTTGCTTGTGACCCCTGGCAACTTCCCTGGTAGGATTCAAGCAAATCTAATGCCTACAGAAAGAAACCCCTCCCCTGCTGTTTGCTAGACACACCAACACCAACTGCCAGCCCCATCCCCAACTTGCCTCACTTACAGGCCAGCCTTCACCCACAGTGTCCAGGCCAGCCTTCATCCACGGTGTCCAGGCCAGACTTCACCCATGGTGTTCTGTTTGCCAGTCGCAGACGCAGCGCTACGGCCACTGTAAAGGTGGCACAGTCAAGGCTGCTAAGGTGACAGCCTTCCGATTGGCTGGCCCATTCTTGGAGATGGCTCCTTCTTGTTTAAGGGATGACAGTAACATTTTCGGTAGACGAACAACCAAAAATGCAGCATTAAGTTATACAACCAGCCCTGGCAGTGTCACCTCCAGCTTCCAGGTCTGTTGTCAGGGTTCTTGACAAAATTCCAGCCATTCTGTCTTTTTATGCATCCCAATACATTACTTGCCCTTTTTTAATGCAACAAATTGCTGTGATATATAGGGATCTCTCCACTCCACCTCAACAAATGCCAACAGGAGAATGTATTCTCTCTTGCAGCCTTGTTGTATGTCCATAATGCCCATCTTCCTGATGTTCCAATGACAATCTTTAAGTAATAATTAGCAATTTCCTTTTCCTGTGGGATCATACATACTCAGCTGCCCATGCTGCTTAACCTGATCTCAAACAAAGACAGTGTTCATCCAGCTCCACACCTTGTTATCTCGGATTCTCCAGCATCTGCAGTACCTATTATCTCTGATACACTTTAATCCCTTCCCACTTTCTTCATGCACAAGATGAGGGTGTCACTTTTAGGCAGCATTTATCGCTTAGAGGGCAATTTAGAGTCAACCGCATGGCTGTGGGTGTGGAGTCACATGTAGGCCAGACCAGGTAAGGACGGCAGTTGCCTTCCCTAAAGGACATCAGTGGGCCAGATGGATTTTTACAACAATCAGCAACATTTTCATGGTTATTACTAGATTTTTTAATTCCAGATATTTTTTATTGAATTCAAATTCCACCATCTGCTGTGGCGGGATTCAAACCCAGAATATTATCTTGGTCTCTGTATTAACAGTCCAGTGATAATACCACTAGGCCATTGCTTCCCATCTGATCTAGATTTGTAACCTGATGCAGAAGATGAAAGATCAGTGGACAATCTGCAGTAACAGCCCTCTCTAACTAATTTATGGTGTTCAATTCTGCTTGCAGAATGATTCAGGAATCCTCCCCCAGCTCCACCACGTTCCTCCCCCCTTCCCAGTGATGAACATCTTCTTTGCATCACTTGGCTCTTTTTACCTTTTTTAGACACAAACTGGGAAGTTACCCCAATTTCAAACGTGGAAAAGACAGGTGAATGGTCGCTGGTCATAATATCATCAGTGCAACCTGCAGAAAAATAAAATTGCATGAATATGAGAAAACTAATTATTATACTCTGGGTTCTTATGGGTCAGGTGATGTGGCACAATTCTGTTTTTTTTATGCAATGGTAAGTCGTGATGAGTGGTACACACCCTCAAAAAGGAGGAAAATAGAATGGCAGGAAAGACAAGATTCTTGGATTCCCACTTCTTGTAATTTTCACTGGTATGGGATAAGGATAAGGATATCTGTAGCACATTCAGACACTTTCTTTGTTAGCTCCATTCATTTCCCAAGGTTAGTATAGTTGAAAACATCTTGAATGGTTAGCTGAGTTTGAAAGGTCCAGACCCATTTATCTCAGCAGGAGGCTATGTTTACATTTTAATTGGTTTCATGAAGAGGAAACTCACAGAATTATTTCTTTGATGCAATTAGTGAATTGATTGTTTTTTTTTTGTTTCACAACAGGTTGACCGCTTCAAAGGATTTACATCTTTTGAATGAGTTTTATGAATTAGAGTTTGTTATCAGTCAGTTTGTTTCCGTGAAAGCTGAATTCGATCGTCAGTAGTTGAAGTTTTCATCTGCCTTTCAATGTCATGGCTTATGAGGTTTACCCATCTTAGATAGGGGTAATTTGCAATGAAGGATACTTAAGGTAGATAGGGGTATGAGAGGGCAAAAAAATGTCGATAGAAAATATGAGGGATCACATCAAGTAGAAGTGGGTAGGGAGGGTTTGAGGGCCTGATACTCATGTTGAAAACCAGAACAACCTCCCAGAAAATGTATGAGCGCATTCCAGCCTGCTGTCTGGCCAATATCTATGACATTGTTGCCTCTGGACAGTGTGGCCTGGATATATCATGTCCTGCTGCTCCAACACAAAAATAAGACAAGCAAGGGCATTTTATAGGACACAGTTCAGCAGGTATCCCACTCAAACTCCTTCCACCTCCACAAAAGTCTGAACCAATTGTGTTCATTAAAATATTGCTAAAATATTTCTGCAAAATCTCTTTGTCAATTAAAACCAATTTCCTTTAGATCTCTGCCCAATGTGTTGATCATCTTAAAAAAGTGTTCTAAAGTGATACTAGTTCCAAATTATGAACTGAGGGTGGGACAGAAGGTGGGCAAAGCCCTTTAACACGTGAAATTTGTGATAGAAACAGAGTTACTATTATTCCACCCCATGCAAAGATTTGTTTTCAATTCTACTGAAAGGAATTAAACAAATTTTCCTCCCTAACTATAATATTCAAAGGGAATGCACAAGGAGGTCACAAACCACACTGAGAATTCTGCCTAATATATCATTATGGAGTCTAAACAAAACTCTCATCAGGTGAGATGTAGTAGGTGTTCCATTGAGAAGGCCTCAGAGAGTTTCAAGACAAAGGTAATTAGCCCAGAAGATGAATGACCTTTATTTAGAAAAGCTTTTGCCCCTTTAGGATCTCTATCGTAGGACTTCATATATTCATAGTAATAATGTCTATCTTGCAAATGTAATTTGTATCTGATTGCTAACAATGTAACAAACGACATCGCGTCTTCTCATTAGGACACACTTGGTGGCAGCAAATTACCCCAAACACAATCTGGTAGTGGTTGGCATTCCCAAAATACCCAACAATAACATTCTTACATCCTACTGTTTGCTATTTCTGCAAACAATCTTGCTTTGACTTAACAGAATGGTGATGGGCAGACCCTCCACTTTCAGTTATAAAGTTGCATTCGGGTCCTAACACTGATCCCTGCAGAACACAACTATTTACACCCTTCCACCGCCACTCTGTCTTCATGACCAAGCCAGTTTTGTATCCATCTTGCCAGCTCACCTTGATCCAATGAGACTGTACCTATGGTACTAGCCAGCTATTAGTTACCTTATCAAATGCCTTACTAAAGTCCATTTAGACAACATCCACTCCTCTTCCCTCATCGAAGATTCTTATCATCTTCTCAAGTTGGTGACACATGATCTTTCTTGCACAAACCCATGCCGTCTATCATGAACAAGTCCATTTACTTCCATATCTGAATAAATCTCTGACTCTCAGTATCTTCTCCAACACCTTCCCTACCACTGACATTAGGCTCATCAGTCTGTAATTACCTGGATTATCTCTGTATCCCTTCTTAAACAAAGGAACAGTGTAGGCCATTCTCCAGGCCTCTGGAACCTCATCTGAGGCCAAAGAGAATTGCAAAGATGTCTGTTAAGACCCCAGCTATTTCCTCCCTTGCCTCCCACTGTATTCTGGGATAGATCCCATCTGGCCCTAGGGACTTGTCTACCTTAATGCATTTCATGATACCCAAAGTTTCCTTCTGCATTATGTTGACATGCCTGAGAGTATTCACACACCTTTTCCTAACCTCAGCAACCCTCACATCTTTCTCTTTGGTGAATACCGATGTAAAGTATTCATTAAGATCTCACCCATTTCCTCTGGCTCCACACATAACCTCCTTCCTTTCTCCTTGAGTGGGCCTACTCTTTCCTTAGTTACCCTCTTGTTCCTAATATATGCATAAAATGCCTTGGGATTCTCCTTAACTCTGCTGGCCAAGGACATTTCATAGCCCCTTTTAGCCCTCCTAACACCCCATTTGAGCTCCTTCCTACTTTCTCTATATTCTTTAAGGACTTTGTCAGTTATTAGTTGCCTGGGCCTTTGGTAGCTTCCCTTTTTTTTGACTAAGCTGATATTTTCCCCTATAATCCAAGATTCTCAAATCCTGCTATTCCTGTCCTTCATTTTCATGGGAACATGTCTGTCCTGCATTCTAATCAACTGGTCCTTAAAATACTCCCATATGTCAGATATAGATTTACCATCAAACAGCAGCTCTGAATCCACATTCTCAAATTCTTGCCTAATTCAGTTATAGTTGGCTTTGCCCCAATTTAATACCTTCATCCAAGGTCCACTCTTGTTCTTATCCATAAGCATCCAAAACCTTATAGAATTTATGGTCACTATTTTCAAAATGCTCGCCCACTGAAACTTTGATCACTTGGCTGGGCTCATTTCCCAATACCAGGGCCAGTATGGCCCCCTCCCCTTATTGAATTACCCACATAATGTTTCAAAAAATCCCTCCTGGACATGCCTAACAAATTACTCCCCATCCGAACCCCTGGCACTCAGGGAGTCCCAGACAATATGGGGTAAGTTAAAATCATCCACCACAATAACTCTGTCATTTTCATATTTTTCCAGAAGCTGACTACATATCTCTCCCTCTATCTCCTGCTGGCAGCTGGGAGGCCTGTAGTACAATCCCAGCATTGTGATTGCACCCCTCCTATTCCTGAGCTTCACCCATAATGCCTCACTGCAAGATCTCCCCAGGGTGTCCTCCCTCAGCACAGCTGTGGTATCCTCCCCGACCAGTGATGCAACTCCCCACCTCTTTTGTTTCCTCCTCATTTAAGACATTGATAAAGTTTGCTTGTTTAAAATATTGGATGTAATGAACATTAGTAAAATATGTTCAGTATCGGCTAACCTGAGTGTGAGTAGCAATATTGTTCAAGTTTGGAAAGTTGGTGCAAAATATTTTCAAAAACTTCATAAGTGACATGTCTTTGTTCACCAGTATAGGAATGGCCAAGACACTGTGAAAATGTCCTTCTAGCTTTGCATTGTTGCCCTAAGATCATAGAATCCCTACAGTGTGGAAACAGGTCCTTTGGCCCAACAAGTCCACACCAACACTCACAGCATCCCACCCAGACCCATCCCCCATCACCCACCTAATCACACATCCCTGAACACTGTGGACAATTTAGCATGGCCAATCCACCTAGCCTGCACATCTTTAGACTGTGGGAGGAAACCCCACACGGACACGGGGAAATTGTGCAAACTCCACACAGTCTCTCAAGGGTGGAATCAAGCCCAGGTCCCTAGCACTGTGAGGCAGCAGTGCTAACCACTGAGTCACCGTGCTGCCCCAAAGCTGCATTTATGTCAAGGATAGATGGTTAGACTCACCATATGAGGTGCATTGGTTATATGTCTCTGGGTAGGATTTCCATAGGACCCTATCACACCAAGAAGGAACATTTATTCTTATCTATAATAAAGACAAAAGACAAAAGGTTTGATTAGTAAGCTTGAATGTGTCTTCAACTGATGTTAACCCATGAGTCTAAAGTTACTTCCTTCCTCCTTCTCACCCTTCTTAAATGATGGAGCAACATTTGCAATTTTCTAACTAAAAAACACATTTCACAGATCAAGAAAGCTTTGAGAAATTAAGACAAATGCATCTGTATTTCCCTCACCTGATTCTTCTAATGTTCTGGATTAGAAAGCCACAGGTCTTAGAGGCTTTACTGCATTAAGTCCCATTACTGTCTTTCTTATTCACATTAGATCTAGATAATCCTTCCCTTTGATTTACTTTTAGGTTCCCTTCTATTTCTGGTTGTTTTCCCTCTTTCAATACCGTGAAAACAAAGTCAAAATACTCATATTAGCAAGCCTGTTGCTTCCTTACTGTTCATTATGGTTTTGCAGACATCAACCTTAAATCGGCCCATTGTACCTTTCTCTAATCTCTTAACATATTTTCAAACACCTTTGCTGATAACTTTAATGTCCTTTACAACACTTTCTTCACCTGTTATTTTGTTTTTTAGAAACTTTTTCTTCTTCTTATAGACTTCACAACTTGCTGGATGCATGAGTTTTGCTTTTGTTAAACCTAATAACTTAATGCTGTTCCTGACCTCATTTACTTCCGTGTTGCTAAATCGCATGAGTGGAATCTTTGCCTTTTAGGAATATATTTTGGTTTTGTCCTACTTGTATTTAGTTAACCCATTGACAATCTACTGCAGACAATTCATTCCTTATGCTGCCAAAGATTGACTTGCTTAAACTTAAATCTGTAGTTTGAGACTTGTTACAATCCTAGTTTGTGTTATTACAGGACAGGTCTGAAATATGGCTTAATGGACCACATTTTCCTTTTATTTGGGTTTTAGCAAGGTGGTCTTTCACTGAAATATTAGCACACTATTCTTCAGATTTGATATCAACAATAAAACAGGAATGTATTTTGCAAAAGAAATTAAGAAAAAATACAACATACGAAACTATTTTCATATAACACGAGTTTGAAGGTTTTGATACACATGATAAGATATAATCCCATTACTTTCAAGAGTCCTTACATGAGAGAGAATTTGCTTATGACATCTACAGACTTTAACTAAAGAGATGTTTCAATTTCTGGTTTTGAGAATCTGATACTTCTTTCTTGAGTATTCACAAAACTGAGATTAGACTTTCTCAGTTTCAAGTAACCCCTTAAGTATTTAACCAAACACTTCTGTGTCTGGAACTTGCAAACTAAACTGCTCACTCTGAGGTAGTCTGTTACTCAACAGTTCTAATCTAGCCCCTTTCTTCAGGACCAACTGTTCGATATAAGCAGGACACAAGCTATGGGATGACAAGGCGTGGGGCTGGATGAACACAGCAGGCCAAGCAGCATCATAGGAGCAGAAAAACTTGACGTTTCGGGCCTAGACCCTTCATCAGTATGGGTACTTGTTTTAAACTAAAAAAAATTACAATTCCAGCTCCTTCTAACTGAAGTCTAATGGACTACACTGATCACTCTGTTCACTTATAGGAATTTTCCCAATGTCAACAAATTTGCATTAGCCTTCAAGAACTATCAGATTGTATTTTTAAAAAATGGGTCATGGCTTCACTAAACATTACAAGTTCAGTATGTACCCCCTTCAGGCATACGGACCAAAACCCACATGCCACTAGTTTGAAATCCAAACTCAGACATGACATTAAAATGTATACATAAATCACACACCTTATTTAGACTCTCTAGCCTCCCTTGTCACATTCAATCATATTATGACCATTATTTACCAGACGTTCTCTTACCAACTATTTCCAAGATATTCCTATAAGGTCCAAAATCTTTTCTTATAATCTCAAAAACAACACTTTTTAATGCAAATTAAAATCACATGGATATAAAGATGACTTGACCCCTCAGTTCTGTGGATGCCATTGGTGTAGGGATGGGGGGATGCAGGTGGTGGACAAAGGTCTAGGTTAAAATTTTTCAACAAAACTGTCTCAGTTACATTTTAGAAATTAATTGCCCTCACTATTGGAGCTGCACTTCTTCTCCCACTCAATGATAAAGTTTAAATCACCTATTGAAGAACATTGTGTTCTTACTCACTCACGGGATCATCCTCTTCTTGTATTTCCTACTGCATCATTGCTATCAGGTAGTCTGTAGGCAAATCCTTCCAGAGTCTGGTATCCTTAGCTGTTCCTTAGCTCTATCTAATGGCTATTCCACTGCTGGGTCACCCTACTAGAATCCTTTACTTCTACTGCTACCATTAAATATTTTATCAATGCAGCTATTACAAAGAACAAAGAAAATTACAGCACAGGAACAGCTCTTCGGCCCTCCAAGCCTGCGCCGATCGAGATCCTCTGTCTAAACCTGTCATTTATTTTTTAAAGGTCTGTATCCCTTTGCTCCCTGTCCATCCATGTACTTGTCCAGATACATCTTAAAAGACACTAACGTGTCTGCGTCTACCACCTCCGCTGGCAAAGTGCTCCAGGCACCCATCACCCTCTGCGTAAAGACTTGCATGCTTTCCCAATTTCTCAGTCCTTTCTAAAGATTTGATATTTAGCCCTTCATCATGCTCAGTTTGTGGTTAGGTCTCTGCAATCCCATCATACCATGGAAGGTAAATCTGTTCTTCAAATTCGATGAATGTATTTCTTGTGCTTTCAAAAGTCCTAGCAGTCTTCCTGATATCTCTACACCCTCTCCATCATTTTCTCACATTTTCTCACAAAGGGGGAAATTAGCAAAATAATCGGGAACAAAAACAAAGTTGCTGGAAAAGCTCAGCAGGTCTGGCAGCATCTGTGGAGGAGAAAACAGAACTGAGGAAAACAATGTTCTGAGGAAGGGTTACCGGACCCAAAACGTTAATTCTGTTTTCTCCTCCACAGATGCTGCCAGACCTGTTAAGCTTTTCCAGCAACTTTGTTTTTGTTCCTGATTTACAGCATCCACAGTTCTTTTGGTTTTTATTTAGCAAAATAATCAGCCTGATGGTACTCACCCCAGTGGTTTTATGTTTTTGCCATGAGTAAACGTCTCTGGTATTTCGCTCGTATCGATAGGTTGGAGGGAAAGTGATTTCTTCCTCACCTGAGAGATGTGGAAAAGAAGGTTGAGAACACAATGCCACAAGTTTAGAGCCCTTTGTAAGTGTACAAGTATGCGATGGTTATTGTTTCAGCTCTATAGCTTTCAGCTTAGACCTGAGCTCAGCACACTGCCATAATGCCAAGGCAGAATTAAATGGCCTGCAACATAAGCTGTACCTCCCTCTTTGTTTAATAGACAGGGCAGTCAAGGGTTACGGGACAGACAAGTGAGTGGAGGTGAAACCATAACCAGATCAACCACCATTTTATTGAATGCCAGAGCAGGTACAATGGCTGTGATGAAGTGGAATGTCATTGGATGAGTAATCCGAGATCCCAGGTTAATGTTCTGGGGATATGGGTTTGAATATTATCAAGGCAAATGGTGAAATTTGAATTTTAGTACAAAATCTGGAATAAAAAGATAGCTGCAAGGCAGCCATGTAACCACAGCTAATTGCAGTAAAACACCCATTTGGTTTGTTAATGTCTTTTAAGAAAGGAAGTTGGCCACAACAACAGAGAATGCTGGAGAAACTCAGCAGGTCTGGCAACATCTATAGAGACAGAGAGAGAGAGAGAGAGAGAGAGTTAACATTTTGAGTTCAACATAACTATTCTCCAGAACGGGCTCAAAATATTAACTCTGTTTCCATCTCCACAGATGTTGTTGGACCTGTTGAGTTTTTCCAGCATTCTCTGTTTGTTTCAGATTTCCAGCATCCACCATATTTTGCTTTTATTAGTAAGGAATTGACCATCCTTACCTGATCCGCCCTACATGTGACTCCAGACCCATAGCAATGTGGCTGACATTTTAACTGCTCTTTGGGCAACTAGGGATGGACAGTAAATGCTGACTAAGTCAGCAATGCCCATATCCCATGAACAAATCAAAAAAGAAAAAAATATATCCAGCTTTTGGAACCCAAACTGAATTTCACATCACCACAATCCTCAGGCTTAAAACAGTTTTACAGTACTTTTCCAAATTTAATGGCATTTGCACTTCAAAAATATTCCTCCCTGGGAAAAAATATAATTTTGATCTGTGGTGCTATTTGACATGAAGAATTAATCCATTAAATACTACTATTTATCAACAAAATATCTGACTATTCATCCACCAACTGTCAACAGGCCATATTAGGAGTGCACATCTGAAAGTTGTGGAAGGGTTGGTGTTGGGTTCTACTGAACATTTCCTGTAACTTTGGAAACCCAAAGAAATAGTATAAATGCTATTTATGCCAGAGTGGTAGTTTAGGTATTTTACAATAACATGGAGAAATTTAATACATTTCAATCATCAGAAATTTACTTACTGAATTTTAGAAACACCTTTCTTTTCTCTTGCTCCAAGTTCAGTTGGTCTACACTCAGTAATGGCTCAAACTCCTTTTTGCTGATGTGATTTAAAATATCCTGAACGATAAAGTATTGGATTTAGAAGTCTCTCATTATTGTAATCTGTCATTGAGTTTCCCCAAAAGATCAATTTGTGCTTTAATGCCGCAACACTGCCCATTGTAATTATTTTAACCACTTTCAAGTCTCATCCACTCATCCACTGGTAAATTTTCACAGAAAGCAGTGGACAAATAGTCTTGGAGGCAAGACCGAAGGTGGGAGAGCTGGCAATTTCCAGTTACCAACTGGTATGCTGGATTGATGGTATATTTCTGCCTCCAAACTGTTTCGGCGCAACCTACTTTAAGGATGGTGGCAGATAATCATCTGCAATTCAAGGGTGGCCATTTGAGCCAATTAAAGTGCCTCCTAAGGCCACTCTTCAGTGTCAACTGAATTGGAATTTCATCAGATTTTCATCTTGAGTACTAAAATATGGATATAAGCATTTCACCAACAACTTCCATCAAACTATTTTCTGGAAGAAGATCATAGGTAAATATGCTACACACTGTCAAAATTGAAGAAATTTCACTCTTTATGTCCACCTTAGGCTTCACACCAGGTGCCAAGTAACATGACTTCTATTGACACCTGCAGGATGGCCGAATCCTTCAGAGCCACAAGAAAATAGAACTTTTAATAATGTCGTTGACAGTAATAGTTTCTCTAAGAATCACAGAAATGCTCAAAATGATAACTTTAATAATAAAAATTGAAATGATGAACCTATGGTGCCCAAAGGATTTTCTCCATTTCATCTTCAAGGGACCCTGTAGCTCTTACTGAATATAACTCAGACACAGCACAGTCAATCGTTCATTGTGCTCCAGGTGGGTTCTACTTAAGTCCCATTGCTCCTTCAGGCATGGGTGTTCATGGTAACAATCCTTGCCCTGAATAGATGAAGCCTTATGCCCATTAAATAAATAAGATGGTTTTACAAGATGAACAATTAGGTCATTTCAAATGCCAGACCTGGCTGAAAAGGGAAGGAAACCTTGGGTATTCATATCTCATAATTGGAAGATTGAATCGGAAAATCTACTTGAATGAATGAGTGACCGGAATGAGACACCCATAAGTCCCTTAAAAATAAAGCATGTAAACAGCCCGTTTATGAGAAAAAAGAATTGAGGCAGGTAGGAAGCTATTTAAGGTTGCTAGCTTTTGCCTAATATGCTTCTCAGCTTAAAGGCATAGGGGAGTTAGTTATGACAGGCAAATGAGTGAATGCCGTTGCATCTATCTGAATGCTGGACTGGTAAATCTTCGCTGTCATGGGTTGTATGTCCATCATATCCATTCTGGTTATATGATGTGTTTGAACTAATGCTTTTCATTAAACCACATGAAACATTTAAACTAAGTCATTTGTGACTCCCCAACTTGATTTGGATGCAGAGGTTCTGTGTAAGTTTGGATTAATCGATTAACTTGGCAGGTAACAACTCTGGAAATTGACACAAGAGACAAGTAAATAGGTTTCTGGATGAAGAGAGCTAACGGATGCGGTGAGAATTCAGGAAGGTCAAAATACAAGAAAATTTTAAAAAAGGGGAGTTGGCCTTTTCCGCATGTTCCTACAAAGTCTTATTTTCCTGAAACATGGATTCCAATAAAGAAGATTATCCATACCTGGATGTCCATATCCAGACGATAATTAAGATCTCCAAACCAGAAAATATGAGTGAAGCGTAGAGCAATATCAAACGAGCTGAGCTGCTTATCCCCCAGTGATAACAAACGGAGTATGTCCAAGTAATTCTGGTTTCGCCTAAAACAGAATCAATTATAGAAGATTACAGCCAAGGAACAGCAGGCAATTCAGTCTCAGAATCATAAGCTGAGAAATTCAACTTGTACGGAAGACAAGTGAAAAGTCACTGAAAAAATGTCCCAGGAAATATTTAGTTTAAATTATTGTCACCCTGGGAGATGCAAAATATCTCCAGCTCGGTGGCAACTATTAGCAGTTCTCCCCATTCTCCAACTCAGATTATCAGCAGACTTAATGCAGGAATCATATTTAATCCAGTTTTCCCTGATTAACTTGTTAATTTCATGGAATGGCTTAGGCCTGATGCTGAAGGTGCCTTGTGCGCCACACCAGTGTACCAAGATAGTTCTGTTCTCATTTTGCAACCAAGTTTGAAAACAAGATAAACTTCCAGGCCAGAAATTTCTGAAGAAAGGTCCCGACCCAAAACATCAGCTTTCCTGCTCCTCTGATGCTGCCTGGCCTGCTGTGTTCCTCCAGCTCCACACTGTGTTATCTCTGACTCCAGCGTTGGCAGTTCTTACTATCTCTAATGTAATGTTATTGCTTAATGAGAAACTGGCTCTGATTGCCACTGCGGGCTGCATCATACATTCATTCTTCCCCAGCATTTAGTCCCAAACCAAATAGAGATCAGGTAAAAGATATTGCAGATGCTGGAGAATCCGAGATAACAAGGTGTAGAGCTGGATGAACACAGCAGGCCAAGCAGCATCATAGGAGCAGGAAAGATTGACGTTTCGGGCCTAGACCCTTCATCAGAAATGGGGGAGGGGAAGAGGGTTCTGAAATAAATAGGGAGAGAGGGGGAGGCGGATAGAAGATGGATAGAGGAGAGGATAGGTGGAGAGGAGGCAGACAAGTTGAAGAGGCGGGGATGGAGCCGGTAAAGGTGAGTGTAAGTGGGGGGGTAGGGAGGAGATAGGTCAGTCCAGGGAGGACGGACAGGTCAAGGGCGCGGGATGAGGTTAGTAGATAGGAGATGGGGGTGGGGCTTGAGGTGGGAGGAGGGGATAGGTGAGAGGAAAAACAGGTTAGGGACACGGGGATGAGCTGGGCTGGTTTTGGGATGCGGTTGGGGGAGGGGAGATTTTGAAGCTTGTGAAATCCACATTGATACCATTGGGCTGCAGGGTTCCCAGGTTGAATATGATTTGCTGTTCCTGCAGCCTTCAGGGGGCATCATTGTGGCATTGCAGGAGGCCCAGGATGGACATGTCATCTGAGGAATGAGAGGGGGAGTTGAAATGGTTCGCGACTGGGAGGTGCAGTTGTTTGTTGCGAACTGAGCGCAGGTGTTCTACAAAGCAGTCCCCAAGCCTCCGCTTGGTTTCCCCGATGTAGAGGAAGCCACAACGGGTACAGCGGATGCAGTATACCACATTGGCAGATGTGCAGGTGAACATCTGCTTGATGTGGAAAGTCTTCTTGGGGCCTGGGATTGGGGTGAGGGAGGAGGTGTGGGGGCAGGTGTAGCACTTCCTGCGGTTGCAGGGAAAAGTGCCGGGTGTGGTGGGGCTGGAGGGGAGTGTGAATGAGGTACTTCTCCACAGTAAGGGAAATTTAGACAATGGTTCGTGTCTAGCCTGTTCAATGTGACTGAACCTACATTCTGGTTCCATGTATTGCTTTAAATAAAGAGCAGTTGACTGAGCTGAAAAATTTTGGATAAGTTTCACTGTGAATAGGGATTATGCATCGAAAAACATTGAATTGACGTTATACAACAGACAGATGTCTGAAGCGGGTATTGGAGAATGCTGTTCATATGAATATCACATCTCATTTAGAGAAATGAGAATCGACCCTCCTGGCACATTTTACATTCAGCCATGCAACCCTTCAAGTAGATGGGCATTCACAGACTTAGTCAGCACTGCAACATTCATTCAGCTGAAAACCAGGAGGGAATTTCCACTTCAACTGTTTCTATCATACACCAGGAGAACATATGAGGAAATATTACATCGCAGCCTGTGATTTTTTTTCCCCATTCATTAACGTTAATAGACAGGAAGTTACAGTTACCCCTGAAAATCCGACCTTATGATTTGCGATTGCAAAACACAGTCTGACATTGTTTAGTTGTTTAAATAAATGAATGCATGTACCTGAGGACTTTTTCACTACCAGATGTCAAGTGACAGTTGACAAAACCCAGGGACGTTCCATTAAATAAAAACGAAACTCCAACGGCACCTTTATTACCTACAGAGAAAAGTAAAGTAAGACAAGAAAGAAAACAGGTTTTGGCTAGTCAGCTATAGAAAATGAAACAGGTGTGTTGAAAATACGGAATGGGCTCATTTTTACATAATTTCCAATTTCCTTTCCCAACAGAAAAACTGGTGTCATGTGTTACATACCATCAGTTCACTGTCAAATATTGAAAGAGCCAGCTGCTTGTGCGGACCACAGCTTTCCCAGAATATTTCGACAAGTCCCAAAGCTTATTTTGGGACTGCATCAAGGTCTCTCAGTTTAATCATGAATGCAAACACAAATATGGACCAGATTAATATCAATCCCAGATAACAAGGTGTAGAGCTGGATGAACACAGCAGGCCAAGCAGCATGAGAGGAGCAGGAAAGCTGACGTTTCAGGCCTCGGCCCTTCTTCAGAAAAATTCTCTGAAGAAGGGTCTAGGCCCGAAATGTCAGCTTTCCTGCTCCTCTCATGCTGCTTGGCCTGCTGTGTTCATCCAGCTCTACACCTTGTTATCTCAGATTCTCCAGCATCTGCAGTTCTTACTATCTCTGAAATAATGTCTATCCCAATGAGGTTTATTCAAATTCTTTGGAAACACACTGCAAATATGGATGTGTTAAGAAAGAAAATTCATGGTCACCATTAGACAAGCGTTTAACTTCAGGTCTATTAATTGAATTCAAATTCCTGCAGCTGTCAGGGTGGGTTTTGAACTCATGTCTAAGAGCATCAGCTTGGGCCTCCAGATTCCAGGTCCAGTGACATTACCAATAAGCTGCACCAGGGCTTTCCACCCATCTTCCATCAACGTTGAAGTGGGGTTTGAAAAGAACAGCTATGGAAATTTTAGGAATAGCTATCTAACTTTACATAGTTATTTTGATATTTAAGAAAAACTCTGATAAATTGTGCTTCGTAAGTTGTGTATCATCAGTTCTGACTAGAGACTTCTTTCCCCATTCATTCCAGTTCACTTCTAATTCTACTTCCGGAAAAGGAAGTGTTCCCATCAACTGTTCAACTCAGGGCATTTTCTACATCACAATGACTTACCAAATGTATTTGCTATTCCCGTTTTAACACTGGACATATTGATGTGACTGACTCGGTTCTCATGGTCTGGTTTGATCAACACTGCAATTTTAATGCTCCATAGTGAATGTGTGGCAACCTGCAATACAGACACGTTATTGAGCAGCACAATAACATAATAGAGACAGTGACAACTGAGTAAGCCCGTACACATTTTAGTAAATTCCAGCCTCTTTCCATTGACTCAGATCAATTTCAGATCAGTTACGTAACAGTAAATCAACAATATTCCATCGACTCAGATGTCTTAAATATAATTATTGCTGGAATGATATCACTAAAATGTACACTATCATCCACAGATGTGATTGTGGATGCTTCTAATTGGTGGACGATTGCCAAAAATACTTTATGTTCATGAGTTTGGTACTAGGGATGACAGGACTGTGATAGGAGAAGAGTTTGATTCAACTGGGTCTGTGTTCACTTGAGCTTAGAAGAATGAGAAGGGAATAAGATTCAAACAAATAAAATTTTAACAAAGCCAGAGCAGGGAGGATGTTTCTCCTGGTTGGACAGTCTAGAATCAGTCTCAGGATACAAGGTAGGCCATTCGTGACTGACATGAGGGAACATTTCTTCACTCAGAGTGTGGTCAACTTGTGGAATTTGCTACCACAGTAGACTGTGGAGGCCAGTCTGCTGAATATATTCAAGGAAGAGATTGATAATTTTTTTAGTTATTAAAGGCATCAAGATGTCTGGAGAGAAAGCAGGAATAGGGCATTGAGATAAAGAATCAACCACAATCAGATTGAATGATAGAGAATGTTGGAAGGGGTGAATAGCCTACTCCTTTTCCTAGTTTCTATATTGATGCATGCCTTTTGCTCCTGCTAGTAGGATACACCAATGTAACTATGGCTGCCCTAGTCATTGACAGAGCTCTAAATGGGTAAAATTCCATGAATTTGCAGAGCTGTCACATCATCTGAAATGTTAACAAAAAAGCAACATAATTTGGCATGATGTGTGACTAATTTGAATTGTGGATCACCCCCAGGAACAGTACCTGCCAAAATCACTTTGTCAAAAGTGCCAATACAGCATGTTTGTTTCAGCTATCTTATTACATGAGGACTATCAATTTGGTGCCAACAACAAATGTGCTTGAATAGAATGAGTTGTTGTCAATTATGCATTTGTTCAAATTGCTTAGCACTTCATATCCTATATTTCTGCATTTAATGCAAATTCTCTTTTGTATCTGGTTATAGAAATCTCAAGGAAGCCCACTGATTTAATTCAATTAGTTAACTGTGTTAACCTTCACTTTTGATCTGCTTGCATTTTGCTATTACCATCTGTTATTCAATTTGAATACCAACTTAAAATACAAACAGGTGAGAGTAGACAACACGTTATTACTCACAGATTCCTGTTATATAAACTGATTCATTTTTGTTATGCTATCAAAGTTATAATTTCTCTGGAATTTGAATCCCTACCACTTTGAAGTCCAACTCTGTTACATCTTTTATCCCGGCTCTCAGGAAATCCACCCATTCCTTGTCACCTAGCGAGTTTTCCTGGGTCCCAATCACATAGATATCATGGGGTATAGTGGCTGTTGTTTCATCTCTTGTACGCCCAAGGCCCTTTGACATTAGCCAAGAAGCAATGCTTTTTGGAGGATTAGCAGCACCTGTAAAGTATTTCAAAAGATCTTCCGTTATTGAATTGTTCATTTGATTTCTTAAATTAATTTTTCACACGATTCCCTTGAATAATGTGTTTTTGCCTGAAAAGTCATGCCAGTACCTTGATTTTTCTCTCCCTTCATTTTTATGTGCCATTTCTCAATCACTTTTGCCTGGAAATAGGCAGAAATTGAACTGAAACAGTATTTCAGAGTTTTTTGTTGGCCAACTGCAACACTTCTCTTCAATTGTCTTCATCCCTTTAAAAATATCACTTGCAAGCAATTCCATCACCACTGATAGTGTTCACCTAAAACCTGCTCAAATTTGTAGCTAAACCTAAATTACACAAATGCTGACTATTGTGGCTTGATCTCTGTTAGCATATTGCCCTTAGGTTGTGAATATTACTATTTCTTAACAGTTTATAGGGGACTCAAACCAGTATCAGAAAATTGTTGCAGTATTGTTGGACTTACTGAGATGAGCCAGTTCCAACAACATTCAAGAAACTTGACGACACTGAGAGCAAAGCAGCTCACTTTATTGACGTTTACATCCACAAGTACAAATGCTAAGTAGCAGGTGTGTACCCCCCACTGAATGCACTGAGGAAATTTATCAAGGCTCCTTTGACAGCACCTTGCAAATTCATGACTACCACCAACTAAAAGGATAAGGCAAGTAAATATGTGGAAACATTACCACCTGAATGTTCCCCTCCAAGTCAGTCACCATCCTGGCTTAGAAATATATCACTGTTCCTTCATTGTCTCTGAACTCCCCCCTAACAGCATTGTATGTGTATCTACACCAAATAGATTACAGCAGTTCAAGAAGGCAGCTCACCTTCTCAAGGGCAACTTGAATAATGGTCAAGCCAGCGATGCCCACATCCCAAGAATGAATGTAAATAAAGGTTCTTCAAAAAAAAAGTACTGCGCCTGAGGAATTATGAAAGAAAAATTCTAAAAGAAACAAACTTGTTGCCTGACTAGATCCTGCTCCCTCCAGTGCACCGTTGTGATCTCATTGGTGTCATATCCATGCAGGTATACCCGTGGATTCATGCAAAACAAACTTATTTTCTTTAAAACAACATAGAGAATCAATGATCTGTGTTGTGACAAGATGGAATGAAGATGATCAGATGGTCCCTCTCATTGTTTGGGGATGAAAAAGAAGTTTCACAAGGTTGGAAATAGCCGACTTGTCTGGGCAGGATCTTAACAATGTAAATGATAGTTTTGGAACACACTTTTGAGAAGACATTAAAAATGCAACAGATTTTTCCTGTAGATTTAGCAGCTCGTATTGTCAATGCCTGCAGAAACTAATGAATAGTAACCACACAGACTCAGTGATGGCGCTGTGAAATTGCCCAGGGTCAGGATGATACTAAAGAATTCTATCACAAGGAAATGCAAACGCTGACAGTCAAATCCCAATGGTAAAGTTGCCGGGGAACCATTCATGTGGACAGTAGGAATGTTGATACTACAATCCCTGACAGAAGCCAGTTTGTGATAAGAAATATTAATGATCGCATATCTTGAAAAGCAGTTTCACAAGCATCTTCTCAGTCAGTCCTACAGACAAAGCAACCACAGAAGGAAGAGATCCTGTGTACCCAAAGAAGAACCCATACAGTGTTCATGAAAAGATAGAGTTTAGGGCTAACCTTTTACATACAGACTTGTCGAATGAAGCCTAATCTTCACAACAGAGAACTCAGCTATTACTTTGAGTAGAACAGAAATGCGCTGTTGCAAGAAGTGAGCTGTTGTTAATTCATCACCAGAAACTTCCAATCTGTATTCTCTTCAGTGATCCAAAAATCAGGCCTGCAATGCTTTCAGCTTCTATTTTGTAAGGCAAGAGTAATAGTGACTTTATGGAATTTATAAAAATCTACATCTTTCACAATCATCTTTCCTTGTATGCATGTGTCTTATGAATGAAAGATTGAGTGCTGTTGCAAAAAAATTTCACATGATGAAAAATAAACATTTACTCTTCTTTTGTTAAACTTATGAGCAAATTGATCTTGTATCTGTTCTTGAGGGTCACAGTGCTCAAGGGATGAGAAAGCTTCTTCCTTCGCTATCATTAGTGTGGAAGTGGATAAGAAACATACTCACCTTTGTGTCTGAGCAGCTTGCAGTTGTAGATTGGACTGGCCTAGGGACTGATTCAGAAACACTATACCCAGAAGTTATGCAGCCCATTGAATATACTGCGCAATTTTCTGATACAGTGTTTTTCTAGGTGCGCACAATCCTTCGATAACCTACCCATGTTCCATGTTCCAATGAAGATCGATATCATGTCTGGTTCATCCTGCTGAGAGTGTATGTTCTTCATCAGCTGAAGGAGCTGGCAGAAAGCTTCACGCTTCTGCAGGGAGAAGATCCAGGAGTATCGTTATTAGAACGATAAAAACTTTTGCACAAGTGCAACAACAAAGATTACCAGCATTATTAAACGCACAAGTCAATTTCACACTCAATGTAGAAACTAACAGCATCTACAACATGTCATGAACATAGGAACAGGAGTAAGTTATTCAGCTTGCCCACCCTGCTCCACCATCATATCTATTTGAACACTTTGCCATTTGCCACCTTATCCCCATAACGCTTCATGCCATCGGTAATCAGAAGTCTATCATTCTCTACTTTAGCATACTCAAAGACTGGGTTTCCATAGCTTTCTCAGGGAGACAATTTCAAGATTCAGAACTGTGAGTGAAAGTAAAGTCCTCTTCTTGGTCCTCACTGGTATGCCTCTTATTTTTAATTTCTGCCCCATGGTTTTAGCTTTCCAAGCTAAGGAAAGCATATTATCTGCATTTACCTTGTCTATTCCTTTAAATTTGCTTTTGGTTTCAACAAGATGACTTTTCATTCTTAAAAACTCTTGAGAATACAGGCCCAGTTTGCCTAATTTCTCTTTGTAGAACAGACCCTCCATCCTGGGAACAATCATGGAGTCAGAGTTGTACAGCACAGAAACAGACCCTTTTGTCCAACTTGTCCATGCCAACCAGATATCCTAAATTAATTTAGGTTCGTTTGCCAGCATTTGGCTCATATCCTTTTATACCCTTTCTATTCAAATACCCATTCCAGATGCCTTTTAATTGTTATAATTGCACCAGCCTCCATACTTCCTCTGGCAGTTTGTTCCATACACATACTACTCCCTACGTGAAAAAGTTGCCCCTCAGGTCCCTTTTATATCTTTCCCCTCTCACCTTAAACATATGCCCTCTCATTTTGGGCTCTCCTATCCCAGGAAAAAGACTTGGCTATTCACCCTATCCATGCCCCTCATGATTTTATAAACCTCAATAAAATCACCCCTCAGCCTCCAACATTGCAGGGAAGATAGCCCCAGCCTATTTAGCCTCCCCTTATATGCCAAACCCTCCAACCCCAGCAACATCCTTGTAAATCCTTTCTGCATGCTTTCAAATTAAACAACCCCCTTCCTATAGCAGGGAGGCCAGAAATGAGCACAGTATTTCAAACATGACCAAACCAACATCCTCTACAGCCGCAACATAACTTCCCAACTCCTATACTCAAGGCACTGATCAATAAAGTCACGCCTTCTTCACTATCCTATCTACCTGTGACTCTGATTTCAAGGAAGTGTGAACCTGCACCCCGAGGTCTGTTTGTTCAGCAACATTCCCCAGGACCCTACCATTAAGTGTATAAATCCTGCCCTGATTTGCCTTTCCAAAATGCAATACTTCGCATCTATCTAAATTAAACTCCATCTGCCATTGTATTCCATCTGTAGCAATATGCTTAGGAGGTAAGGAGACCAAAAATGTACATAATATTGCAAGTGCAGTCCTGACCTATTTTACAAGCCCTCCCTCATTGAAGTCACACACAGTCTTGTACGTGATTTACAATTGTTGGTATTCCTATAAACTGTGCCCTTGACCTTCTGGTTGCTTGAAGCCCAGAGAGGCTATAGAAAGCTTGACAATGTGCTGCTCTGCATCCTGTGGATCGTACAGACTACAGCTACATCATGGCAAGAATTGATATTTATTTGTTTGTGGTGGATGTTGGTAATGGATAATGCTGCAATAATCATAGCACAACTTTTAAGATTGATTCAAACGCCATCTTAAATTGACAATGTGAGCAAAAGTCGCCTGAAATGGAAAGAAATCTACATCTATTCAGCAATGACTTCTTTCATCTGGATAATGATTCATTTTAAAATTTTATTTATACAAGTAATCAGAAAAAATCTCACATTTCCACAGAGCTTTTCATAAACACCAGATGTCTCAAAACACTGTACGGCCAATGACGGCTTTTTGAATTGCAGTCGCTGTTGTAATTTAGGAAACATAGCAGCTGATACACACACAGCAAATTCAAAAAAACCTGTAATAAGACCTGTTTTAGTGATGTTGATTGAGGTTTACATATAAATCATGCAGCTCTTCTGCATAAAAGAACAGAAATTGCTGAAGAAACTCAGCAGGTCTGACAGCATGTGTGGAAAGAAAATAGAATCAATGTTTTGGGTCCAGTGACTCTTCTTCAGAATGCAGAACTTGAAACGTTGACTCTGCTTTCTCTCCAGATGCTGCCAGACCTCCTGAGTTTCACGAGCAATTTCTGCTTTCGTTTCAGATTTCCAGCATCCAAAGTTCTCTGTTTTTTGTTTAGCTATTCTGCATAATTACGTTGTAAAATATCTTACATTCAACCTAGTGGGCAAATGGATCCTTACTTTAATAGTTATGTGAAAGATGATACTTCTGACAGTGCAACATTCTTTGGGTACATGAGCTGTTAAGTGATTTGAATCTGAAATCCTGTTAAACGAAGGCAAGGATAAAAGCAACTAAGCCCCTGTTCAATACAAGTAAAACAGATTCTGGAAGGTCTTGTGCTCACAACATACCCTTGCATTTTCAAAAATGAAATCCCTCTGCTGATTTTTCTGATTTTCTTTGTCAGTCACAATCTGTAGTGTGTTTGGCGTGCTCTGATATTTAACCAATTGCAAAACTGTAAAGCAAAGAGATTTAAAAAGAAAGTCAATGCTCCATACTTATCAGCAGCTTACAGGCCAAATTTAGGAAAGAAGTCGAAAGGTGCTTCATCTCTTCAGCCTAGAATGTAACTCTCTTACAGGAGATCTTGTAGAGATATACTAGATTGTTACAGGTATAGAAGAAGTTAACTCAAAATATGACCTTAAATTCTAAGAGTTAAATAAGAAATTCTAGTTTTAAGTTGGTAAAACGTACATTCAGAACTGGTATCAAGAAATTCTGTTTTCACATAGAGAGATCAATGTGTGAAACAGACTTCTATGTAAAATTGGAACAATTATTTAAAACATTGATGTGACTCAACGTAGGGCTATCAGAATGAATGAGTTAAGAAGGGCTAAATATAGCTTCCTTCTGGGTAATTAACTTGCAGCTTTGATGCATGGACTACAGCCAATGAAAACTGAGCAGAAGGCTAGATACTGGGATACTCCAGTTCTGAGGAAGAGTTACTCGATCTGAAACATTAACTCTGATTTGTCTCCACAGATGCTGCCAGACCTACTGAGCCTTTCCAGCAATTTCTGCTTTTGCTGTTGAGGCCAGCTGCTGGGCTTGACTAATAACCGACTCTCCTTACTTTTATCATACAAAATAGATTCCTCTGGTGAACCAGCAGCTTTCTTCGAGATTTGAAGCTTCCCCCCATCCACGTCAACACTCAATGTATATTTCTGAGTCTTTCCAAGCTTTACCTAAAATGTAAAAAGAAACAGGCACTTTTACCTGAGCAAGATCATTTCACATGACTACTAAGCCCCTTCTTCACTTCACTTGCTGAGTTTGTGGCAAGAAATGCGCTGCTCAAGTGCTCCTGTGTCACCTTTGTTGTGAAGGATTGGATTTGGTTGATGTATTATGATGAACTAGTTGATCTCAGCCAGAATTAATAACAGAAGTTTGCAAACACCATTGATACCACTGGATTAGGAAGCATTAAAATCAGTCAGCGTTCCCACTTCTGCTCAGCATCTAGTGACCTCTACTTTGAGCATGAAGTGAGGGGAGGTTTAGGATAATGGTCAACAGAAATGTTTATACAGGCTGATGGTGTACACTTCCTCAATTCAGAAAAGAAAATAAAATGCCAGTTAGGTACAGTGCCAGAGGTCTTGTGCAGCTATAACCCTGCCAAGGTTTTGAATCTTTTAGGGCAGAACAGTCCAATCAGACAAATGCTCGTCCTCTGAATCAAAAGGGACTTTGAGAGGTCCGTAGCATAACGGTGCATGTGCTCATAATGTCATGGACTACTCATGATTGCATGAGTTCAGGATTTTAGCCATGCTATATTAAGGACATGTTGGGGGATTTCTGTGACTCATGCCATAGAGGGACACCACAGCGAAAAGAATCATTATTGGACTAAAATCGGGGACTGTGAAATCTGACCTGCCTATCCTATCCCTGAGCAGCAGAGACAATGAATAGCATTGGGAGAAGGATAAAGACCAGCAGGCAATGCCTTCCAAACTGCTTTCTTTCCAAACAGCCTTGCTTCATACCTGGTCCAAGCTTGGTGTAGTGACTGGAGATAAACACTCCATTCCCCATAGTATCAATCCCTTTCCATGATAAAAACTTATCGATCAGAACTTGTACTTCTTTGAAAAAAAAGAAAAGCTTTTTCTCTTTTACCTCAAAGCTCTGAATTGGAATAGGTTTAGATGCATTCCTGCCATTGTTTTCAAGAGAAGTTAAGTGAGGAGGTAATTCCACCCTGTGTGTGACCATCATCTGCTGCAAACCCTTCAACACCTGTCAACAAATAAAACCATAGTGAATGAAGACCACCTGAACTTTGTCTCAAGAATACAAGTGGACTATCTGTATCTTTTCATATTTTGGCATGGATGTACAAGCAGTGGCAGTTTGCTGACTTCATTAAAGGGCGAAAGAATACTGGGAGGACATTCTAAATGTTCCAGGATAACTGAAATCTGTCAACAGCGCAGGGAAGGAATGCTGATAGAAGAACATCTCAGATTGCAATCGTTTGACCTCACCCAACTGTAGGGCCATCCTTGGTTCCTCACTGTTCATTTTTGACATTCCCCATCAGTGGCAGGATACAATATCCGAAGGTTAGGGAACTGTGCTAGCAACCCGTAGGTTGCAAGTTCAAATTCCACCCAGGCAGGTAATGTAATTGGTTGTGAAACCTGTCTGCCTGTTAGAAAGATCTGTCTGGATCACAGACATCCTTGGACAAGGGAACCTTCCTGCCCTAACCAGTCTAGCCTGCACATGATCCAAGTTAGTTTAATATCCTCAGGATAACTGCAGATAGACTGTGGCTTGACAGCATTGCCCAGCTCCCAAGAACAAGTGAGAAATGTCACCAGGGCTTTTTTCAGAAACGCTTTCCTCATAAGCTTCATCAACTGCAATTTATCCAAAATGCAGCTGTTTACATCTTGTCCCACAGTGATATGTGAATTTTGCCAGCAAAGCAGGGTAAACGGCTCCCAGCTGACCATTGGACCCCCCAGTCACATTATTACAATGCCAGAAACTCTTGTCTTTGGCCCTTCGGCCACCTCACCCAAGGATCCGCAAGAAATCGAAAAGTGTCAGTTTAGCCATGCATCGGAAGCAATGGGAGGCAAAGGGCTCATCACACTTTTACACTGAGGATTGTTATTGGGTGGGTGGGTAAGGAGCCATGTCATAGTGACATGAGGTCACATGGAACTGGTGCCTATGTTTGTCGGGTCCCAGCAGGATGCTCTCCCTTCCTATGCTGGAAGGATGAGAGGAGATCTAATTGAGGTACATAAGATACTAAAGAGGATTGACATTGATGTTACAGTCAACAAAGCACAATAACACATTTACTTCCTCAGGAGGCTATAAAGAAATTTGGAATGTCCATAAAGACTCTTACCAATTTTTATAGAAGCACCATAGAAAATATCCAATCTGGATGCATCATAGCTTGGGATGGCAACTGCTTTGTCTAGGACCGTAAGAAACTAGAGAATTGTGAGCACAGCCTAGACCATCACGCAAGCCAACCTTCCATTCATTGACTCCACCTATACTTCTTGCTGCCTTGGGAAGACAGCCAACATAATCGCAGATCCCTCCCATCCTGGTTGTAATCTCTTCCAACCTCTTCACTTGGGCAGAAGATACAATAGCTTAAATACACACACCAACAGATCCAAGAAAAGCTTCTTTCCTGCCGTTATGAGACATCTGAATAGACGTCTCAAAGTTTCAATTTAATGTTGATCTCTCTTTTTGTGCTTTCTCTGTAGCCATAACATTGTATTCTTTGCTCTGTCCTACTGCCCTAATGCATTTTCTATGATATGATCTGCCTGTACTTACAAAATACAAAATTTTTCACTGCACCTAGGTAAATGTGACAATAATAGATCAAATCAAAGTAGACACAGAAAGATGGTTTCCCCTTGGTGGACAAATTAGAATGCTAGAATGCAAGGTCATATTTAAAAGTGAGACAAGGAAGAATCTCTTCCCTCAAAGGGTTGTGAATCTGTGAAACCTAAGTTGAAAATCTAAAAGGAACACCACCTTCATGACATAACATCATGGAAAATCATTTCCTTTCCAACCTGCTTACAGAAACATAATGAGGTAAAGTAAATACCAAAGTAAGTTATTGACTACTTAACTGGGATATAAATTGATAAATATATATCCTAGTTCTTTTAATTTCCCAAATATGAAGAATGAGCTCTTAAAATATTTCTTATGTCGATAGTGATCTTTTAAAGGCGTTGCCATTTTTAAGAAAATCTGCATTTTGAAGAAAGTCCCCCTGCAACACAATTGCTTTTTAACATCTCATTGTTGTGGCCTCTCCATATGAGACCGCAAATTGGTATCAATATTGCTGATTCTGTCCATGTTCTGCCACTATGGTCTCTATTTTCATTATTGCCAACCTTACATGTATTTCTGAGCTTCTTATCTCTGCCTATGACCTCTTATGCATTCTTCTCATCCTTCACTCCATCACAGAAAAAAGGAGTAGAGAATTTGGCCCTTGGACCCTGCTCCAGTTGGAGATTTATGCTTCGATGGCAGTCATACCTCTAACCAGCTAAATTATATTCATCTTAATTCCTCGTCTAAGCCATTCCAGATCCTGCACTCATCCCCTTCCTCCTTTAAAATTCACACTTTTGACTGAGTGTTTGGTCACACATCTTAAGCTCAATGTTATTTTCATAAATTTTTCCTCACACCTCTCTAAAAATTTTTTATATTATTTTTTCCATTAAAGGCATTATACAATTGCAAGCTGTGGTTGAATTATGAGCAGAAACAGAAATCAGAATGTGCATATTCAAGCTCATGTCTTACTTTGTACAACCGCAAAAGAGAAGAAACTTTTATTCCACTGGATATAAAAGACGGAAGTTTAATATACTAGCCCCTGAAATGATTCACTAGCCCTAACACAATCTCAAACTAGATATGGAAACTGTACCCTTTCTTCCATGTTCGGCAGCAAATTGCTCAGATTTTTAATTTTATTGATGAGAACTTCCAGCTCATTAGAACCACTTGGACTGAGAGGCTCCTGTGAAAATAGAAAGATGAGCAATCAAACATTGGACATAAAATAAACTTGGCTTCCAAGATTTTTCTTCTAATTTAATCAATGGCAGGGTATGATCATGTAATGGACAACAACCCGGAGGTACATGTTGACAAATTCTTGTGTAATCTCACCTTATTCTAATAAACTAATATCCTTCACATTAAAGAAAGAAGGTATTACAAGAATGTGAGTAGACCCTTTTTGAATCTATTCCACTATTCAATTTGATCATGGTTCTTTGCCATCTGAACTCCAAAACCTTTCATACCTCACTTCATAAATCTGTCAATCCAAGTCTTCACAATTTTGACAAAGTGAATGACCTCAGATTTTACCACACTTGACTCCATTTTACTGCTACAATTGATCTGCCTGTTCTAGCTACAATATATTCTTCAGGCCCACATTATGTGCATGACTCCAAAGTCAGACACTCATTTATAAGCGCTATCATTAACAGAAGTGCCTCTGAAGGACTGAGTCATCGAGGTTTACAGCATGGAAACAGGCTCTTTGGCCCAACTTGCCCACATTGCCCAGTTTTTACAATTAATCTAGTCCCATTTGCCTGTGCTTGGTCTATATCACTCCATACCTATCACATTCGTTTAACTGTTCAAATGTTTCTTAAATGACAAAAATGTACTCACCTCCACCACTACCTCTGGCAGCCCATTCCAGACACTCACTACCCTCACTGTGAAAGATTTGTCCCTCTGGATCCTTTTGTATCTCTCCCCCCACTCACCTTAAACTTATGCACTCGAGTTTTAGATTGGGAATAAATAACAATATAATAAATTACCCGCATCCTGAGAACAGGTACAAAATAAAAGCTGACATAAAAGAGGTATTAGAATAAAAATGTGGTCTTTGATGAAACATTAACTCTAGTTCTCCCTCCACAGATATGTAATGACATATGTAATGCTGCTAGCAGTCACAGAATTTTGTTTTCAAGTTTAGCAACTATTCTCAAAGTTAGCAGCTAAAATTATTGATTTTATATTTTGATATATGGAAATTTTTAAAATCATTTTGTCTTTTCTAATTATATTCAAATTTAGAGTGTTAATAAAAGCAGAAAAATAGGTTCAAGGAGCTGTGGAGACTCACGGTACACAGAATCCTAGAATCTAGAATCCCTACAGTGTGGAAACAGGCCCTTCGGCCCAACAAGTCCACACCGAACCTTGGAGTATCCCAACCACACCCATCCCCTTGTAACCCACCTAATCTACACACCCCTGAATACTACAGGCAATTTAGCATGGCCAATCCACCTAACCTGCACATCTTTGGATTGTGGGAGGAAACCCATGCAGACACAGGGAGAACGTGCAAACTCCACACAGACAGTCACCCAAGGCTGGAATTGAACCTGGGTCCCTGGCGCTGTGAGGCAGCAGTGCTAACCACTGAGCCACCGTGCCACCCGTTGTGTTTTAATTGTTGTACAAACTGTTATTAATTCAGTGACTTTAACATTGTCAGAATCAATGAAGCTTCTACAGCAGAAACCCCTGCACCTCCTATCATTTACCTTAATGTTATCATGACCCTGGGGGCTTCTGCAGAATTTGGTTGGAAAATTGTGTGGAAATATTTTACATATTAACCTGATGATCTCAAAAGTTAACGATGGAGACTGTGCACAAACATACACTTGATTTTCTAAGAAAACAGCACTAATCTTTGATCATTGAATGCTGGTGTTTCATAGACAGCTTCTGTATCTGTTGCTTCAACTGGACAAATGCAAGAAATGTAATGGAATCAGTACTTCGACTGATTCTGCAACTCCACTGCAGTAGCTTCACTGGACGTTCAGGAGAAAATTCATTGCTGTGTATATGATGACTGTGCAGCTTTTCTAGTTACGATACATGAAGTAGGACAGAGTTAATGTTATCCCTAATAAAAACCAAAAGAACTGCGGATGCTGTAAATCAGGAACTGAAACAAAGTTGCTGGAAAAGCTCAGCAGGTCTGGCAGCATCTTTGGAGGAGAAAACAGAGTTAATTTTTCGGGTTCGGTGACCCTTTCTCAGAACTGATGGTGGCTAGGAAAACTTCAGTTTATATGCAGAAAATAGGGAGGTGGGTAGGGTAGGGAGTAAACAATAGGATAGAGCCCAAAGAGAGAGAAAGACAGTTAGACAGACAAAGGAGTTGCTAACAAAGAGCCTGGGAGAGTGAGTAGTTGTTAATGGGGATTGTTAGTGACTAACAACAGGGGGTGTGTAGTGGCAGGCTACGTGGTAATAAGGCCTGGTGTGTGTGGTGGGGGCCTGGGACATGGGAGAGTTTAGGCCCTAAAATGATTGAACTCAATATTGAGTCCAGAGGGCCGTGGGGTCCCCAAGCAGAAAATGAGGTGTTGTTCCTCCAGTTGTTAATGTTATCCCTGCTTTTCTCATCATGTTGCTTTGAATTTCCTCAGGCTCAACTCAAGATGCATGACTCAGTGAAATGATAACCAATTCTCTTTCTGAAACTGATTCCTTTTCTTTCCAAAGGTTCTAGGTTACCTATTGGTACTCACATGGAATTATGCTGCATGTGAAAGGCAGAGTATCCTGGACAAATGTGGAAGTGTCACAAACAAACAATTGTTTTTGAGTGTCTTCATATCTTACCTCTTTTTTGACTGTGTTGCAATGGGTATTCCCAGCAAACACTTGCACTATTGCCTCAAGGTTGGTGGATACCAGATCTATCTCCCTGGTGAGAAAAACAGACAGTGAGTTGAAACAGATAGAGGACAATGATGGCAATGAACTTGAACTAATAGACCATTCTAAAAAGTTCATCTTGAACTTCTGTCTCTGAAGCATTTAAAAACTGGGATTTCCTCAAAGTTCCCTTGAAGAAATCAATATTCATGTCATAACATGGTAATCCCTTGTCTTGTACCTGGCTAAAATGGAGACAGTCCATCTTGGAAGACACTAATCTGTACTTGTTGGAAATCTGCAGAGCCAAAGGTTGGAGAGAGTGCAGAAAATCTCCTAACAACGCATCCAGCCAAACCATCAAGCACCACCTGCCTTGTCTGTGGGAGAGTCTTCAGCTCATGCATTGAACTTATCAGCTATCACGGAATCAATAGAACCAAAGGGAAGCAAGTCATCCTTGATACAGAGGCTACTTTGCATGAAGACCCAATGCCTTTTTAATTAACTTCTTTGTTTTTGTTTTACTTATTCATTCATTCACAGGATGAGGGTGCCATTGGCAAGACCAGCATTTATTAGCTGTCCCTAATTACCCAGAGGACATTCAAGTATCACCCACATTGCTGTGGCTCTGGGCTCACATGGAGGCAGTTTCCTACCTAAAGGAGATAAGTGAATCAGGTGGATTTTTCCTGACAATCAACAATGAAATCATGGTCATCATTAGACCCTTGATTCCAGATTTTGTTTTTAGTGTTGAATTCAGATTCCACCATCTGCCATGGTGAGATTTGAACCCAGGTCAGCAGAGCATTACCTGGGTCTCTGGATTAGCAGTCTAGTGATAATACCACCAGGTCATCGCCTCGCCTGTTGTAAGAGGATCAAGGGTTAAGGGAAGAAGGCAGAACAGTAGGGTTGAGAAACATATCAGTCACGATTAAATGGTGGAGCAGACTCAATTGGCCAGATTTTGCTCCTATACCTTATGGTCTATGGACTTAAGCAGAATGTAAATATCTGGTAAGGCAACTAAGGCAAATATTTAGGAAATAAAATGCCTTTAATGCAAGTGGAAAAGTTATAGAAGGGTAGGGAAGTTTTGTAACAACTGCGTAGACCGATGGAGAAAACCAACTTGGAGAACTGCATTTGGTTTGCTTATTTCAGTGGGAATATACTTGCATCAGGTGCAGTTCAGAGAATGATTGATAGACTGATTCCTGGGATTAAGGTATTGTTGTCTGAGGGAAAATGAGCAGATTTGGCCTACACTCATTGGAGTTTAGAAGAATTAGAAGTTTTTTTATTGAAACATGTAAGACCCTGAAGGGTGCCTGGCAAGGTAGATGACGAGAGGATTTTTCATCTGATGAGGTAAATGACATCGAGGGGACAGAGTTTCAAGATAAGGAGTCCCATATCTAAGACAGACCATGGAAGGAATATATTCTCTCTGTGTTGTTAATCTTTGGAATTTTTGCAAAGAGCTTCTGGGCAAACTTCGCCAATTTGTTCCATTTCCTGACAGGCGACCCAAAGACGGAGCATTGAACAGGCTTCATGCAGGACAGAATTCACTAATCTACCGGTGGAGGCTAGGTAAGTGAATATATTCAAAGTTGAGTTAGACAGATCTTGTTCTGTTCCTGAGATTTATCAAGTGATCCATGTCTGATACAGACAAGGGTTGGAAATGATAAGAGCTTTATACAGCAGGAAGCATTTTATGAATTTGTTTTTCTGAACATTCCTCCACAACGGGTCAGCATGTTGAACATGTTTGTAATAAAACTCCAATTAAAGGACATAAAGTAAACGTCGGTAATGCACAGCAGGACTCAACAGTTGTTATGGTTTTTTTTGTGCTGTATTGACGAATTCTGATTATAGGAGTCTAAAAAGGAACAAAAGATTGGCTGCTAGTTCACGCAGAGAATCTTTGTTGAAGCGTAATGTTGGTCTACACCAAAATCAATAATATTTCTTTTCTACTTTGTATGCATTGGTGAACTATCTGCAAATTTTCAGGGTTTTCTACATTCATTTTAGGATATAGAATTTGCTGCTCTTCAGAATGATATTAGGATATTTGAACATTGTTTTATATTCATATCTGTCCCATCAATTTAATAGATAATCTCATTTTGATGCTTATTACTGTGATGATGCTATGGCTTTAAGAGGTTATTTTGACCTTTTTTTAAATGAGAGGTTGTAAGGCAGAGGTTTTGAGCAGTCTGCCAAAACCACTAAAGTGAACAATTTGTGAGCACTTGGGGTTTTTGGAAGTTGGACTAATAGAAGCTGCCTGGATGGGCGTGGCCAGCTCTCACAGACCAGGATTTGTAGGTTTTTTTATGCTTTTAGGTTTCACTTTAAGCAGTTGTTGTTGTGGGCTTAAAGAAGTGGAAGCTTTCTTTTCCCTTTCTTGTTTACAGCTAGAAACTGGGGTTTCTCTCTGCTGCTGGGTTTCCTGTGAGACAAATCACTTTTTCAGAACTTACCTTTTTGCCAGCGGGTGTGTTTGTGGGATGTTACTACATTGGTATGGTTAATTAGTAATAGTAATTTTGCATTGTTAATCTTTGGAGTTTTTACAACAAGCTTCTGGGCAAACTTTGCCAATTTGTTCCATTTCCCAATCTTTAATTCTTTTAAGTTTTCCATTAGAGTTAAGTTATTCTAAGTTCCTCTTTCTTATGTTGCATTTTAACTATAGCTTTTAAATAAGTTGGTTTTCTGCTTAACATGAAGTAGTTTGACCAAGAGAATTGCCTCTGAAACAAGCACATTACATTTGCCTTTAAAATAAGAAATATTAGGGTCCAAGCTACTTTACTAACATATTCTGAGGGGGTTCTCATCTGGTCCATAACACTACTCCAATAATATAAAAGGATGCAAGTGTTCAGGCTTGCTCCTGAAACTTACCTGTCTAGGTCTTTGCATAACCTCATCATGGTTTTGTTGAGATGTAACAGTGTCATGTTCCCTGCACCAATAGCATCAAGGTCCTTGTGAAAGCTCGTCTTCAAGTAGTCACTCAGCAAAGGAGCATACTCACTGTTGTAAACAAGGCAATTGTAATGCTGCACAAGATATGTTCATATGCCCTCAAAAGCTTAGATTACTTAATAAGTATTTTCAACACTGTCACAGTCCAAAGATCGTTAGTTATTCAAGCAGTTATAATCAGTAAAAGTTCAGATGCAATCTAGTCCAAAAGCTGCTCGGTGTGAATCAATCCAAGACAACTGACAATGTAAACACATCAATATAAATTCATTTTAGCTTACTGAGATTTTTTTTTGATTGACATTGTGAAATAGTCAATGCACCCATGCACTTCAGAAGGATCGAAGTCATTGATTCCTCTGCAGACCATGTACTCTTCTTCCCATCTGTTAGTTTGGAACCCCATTTTTACTATATGTTCAGGCTAAGTCAGTCTAATAAAAACCATGTAAATCTTGCTGAATCCAGGGCTGAAACGCGAAACCCATATTTTGCTTATCGGCAAGGTCCCTTTGCACCAATTCAGCAAGACCATCTGCCTCTTTTCCAATGTTGCTGAAATGGTTGCTTATTCTGATGTTCCATGCAAGTTCCTCCAAGACCACTCAGCTTCTCACCTCCCTACAGCCTTAGCCCAAACCAGGATAACAGAGCTGAACTGTAGAATGGAGTTGAGAGTAACTTCTCTTAACATCACAGCAGCAGTTAATCAGGTGTGGCATTAAGAGGCTGAACAAAACTAGAGTCAACAGGATTCGGAGGAAATGTATCTATTATTGTTGAAGGTCAGTCATCTCAGCTTCAGAAATTCCTCAGGGCAGATATTTTCTAATCGAGCTATTCAGACATGTTATTATACACTCTTGGAGAAGGTGGGATTTGAAACACAGCCCCTGGGTCAGAGGTAAGGACACTAATATAGCTCTACGAAAGCCCTTACAGATATTTTCTAATCAACCTGTCCAGAAATGTTATTACTTGCCTCTGGGGTAAATGGGACTTGAACCCAGAACTCCTGGTTCAAAGTTAGATACATTACAGCTGCACCAAAAGAGCCCTGACAGCTCTTTAAGATAGATTTTTTTAAAAAATCAACTGTTTCATACAAATTGTGACACATCTCTGGTACTGGTAGGAATTGAACCTCTGGCTCAAAGGTAGGGGAATGACCACTGCACCACTAGTGCCCTTCAAGTTCCTCAGGGTAGTGTCCTAGGCCCAACTATCTTCAGCTGTTTCATCAACGAGCTCCTCTAAAAGATCAGAAGTGATGGTGTTTGCTGATGAATGCACAATTTTCAGCGCTACTTGTCATCCTTCAGAGCATATGTGCATTTCACAGAGTCATACAATTCTCACAGCACAGAACAGAAAGCCATCATGTCTGCACTGGGTCTCCAAATGAATTTAGTGCCATTCTCCAGCTTTTTTCCTGTAACTCTGAACACCTTTCTTCCCAAATAAAACAAAGAACTGTAGAATCTGGAGACCTGAAACAAAAGTAGAAATTGCTGGAGAAACTCAGCAGGAATGGCAGCAGATGTGGGAAGAAAGCAGAGTTAAGGGTGGAACGGTGGCTCAGTGGTTAACAATGCTGCCTCACAGTGCCAGGACCCAGGTTTGATTCCAGCCTCAGGCGATCATGTGGAGTTTCCATGTTCTCCCCATGATTGTATGAGTTTCCTCCGGCTGCTCCAACTTCCTTCAACAGTCCAAAAATGTGCAGGTTAGGTAGACAAACCGTGGGAAATGTAGGGTTACAGCAATTGGGTGGGATGCTTATCAGAGAGTCAGTGTGAACTTGATGGGCCTAATAGCCTGATTAAACTTAACTCTTTTAGTTTGGCATTTCTTCGTCAGAACAGATTCTTTCCTAAATAATTATCTAATTCCCCTTTGAAAGCAGCATCAATTTACTGCCTTCTCCACACTCTCTGGTGGACCATTCCACACCCTATCAACCCATTGTGTGAAAAATCTTTTCTTAGTATTGATTCTGCTTCTTTTATTAATTGCTTTAAATGTGTGCCCTCTTGATTTTGATCCTTTCACAAGTGCAAATATTTTCTCCCGATTTGGTCTGTCTCGGTCTCTCATGATTTTGAATACTTTTGTCATATCTCCTGACAACTTTCTGTTTTCCAAAATTGACCCAACTTCTGCAGTCTATCTTCAGTTATTCGCAATGCTCCAGCTGAGTCCAAACTAACATCTAATACAAGTTCAACACAACTTGCTTGCTGTTGTACACTATGTCTCTAGGAATAAAGCCGAGGATACAGTATCTATTTTTAACTACTCTTTCAATCTGTGCTGCCACCCTTAATGACTTTTAAACATGTACACTCAGGTCTGTCTACTCCTGCACTCTCCTTCAAGTTGTACCCTTTATTGTATATTGTTTCTTGTGTTCTTCTGATCATGATAGATCACCTCCCAGTTCTCCATATTGAACTTCATCTATGACCTCTCCACCAACTTATCTATACTCTTTTGAAGGTGAAAATTATCCATCTCATTGCTTGTAATATTTCCAAGTTTTATACCATCTGTAATTTTGAAATTGTGCCCTATACACTAAGGTCTAGGTCATTAAATACATATCAAAAAAAGCAGGAGTCCCAACACAGACCCCTGGAGCACTCCCTGGCAAACATTCCCCTAGTCTGAAAAAATAACCATTAACCTGTTTGCTCTCATTTGGCCAATTATGTATCCTTGTTGCTACTGCCCCTTTCATTCAATGAGCTCTAACTTTGCTGACAAGTCTATTGTGTGGCACTGCATCTAGTGCCTTCTGAAAATCCATGTAGACTATCTTAACAGCATTGCCCTAATCAACCCTCTTTGGTACATCTTCAAAAAGATCTAGCAAATTAATTAAACTTGATTTTCTATGAGGAAATACATGCTGGCACTCCTTAACTGACTGGTGTTTGCTCAACTGGCTATTCATTTTGTCCTGAATTATTGTTTCCAGGAGTTTCTCAAACTCTGAAATTAGTCTGATTGATCTAGAGTGGCTTATCCTTACAGCCTTTTTGATCAAGGTCATAGTGGTTGCAATCGAATCACAGGGTGGCAGAGACGTCATGAGAGGAATTCTGGGAGATGGCACTGCAGTCATCATGCCTGGTCTGAATATTGCAGAGGAACTGTTGTCAAGGAGTGGTTAAACCCAAAACACTACAAACACTACATTTGTGTAGTGATCCCCGCCTCCCCACCCCCTATAACCAACAAAAGCACTTCAAAGAGGACAGGCAAGGTAAGACCTTTTTTTTTAAGTGTATGAGGGTGGAGATGGCAGCTGGGGCAATAGTATGTTCCTCATGCCAGATGTGGAAAATCTTGGAGCAGTCTAGTGTCCCTGACAAGTATATCTGCAAGAAGTGAGACCAGATGTAGCTCCTCGCAGACCGCGTGGTTCTGTTGGAGACGCAGCTGGACACACTGCGGTGCATACAGGGGACAGAGAGAGTGATGGACACTAGCTTTAGGGAGATGGTTACACCATAGGTCTAGGCAGATAGATGGGTGACGGCAGAAGAGACAGGCAGGTAGTGCAGGAGTTTCCCATGGCTATTCTCCTCTCAAACAGGTATACTGTTTTAGAGATAGTAGGAACTGCCAATGCTGGAGAATCTGAGATAACACGGTGTAGAGCTGGATGAACACAGCAGGCCAAGCAGCATCAGAGGAGCAGGAAAGCTGACGTTTTGGGTCGAGACCCTTCTTCAGGAATGGGGGAGGGGAAGGGGACTCTGAAATAAATAGGGAGAGAGGGGAAGGTGGATAGAAGATTGATAAAGGAGAAGAAAGGGTGAGAGGAGACAGACCGGTCAAAGAGGTGGGGTTAGAGCCAGTAAAGGTGAATGTAGGTGGGGATTTAGGGAGGGGGTACGTTGGCCCAGGGAGGACGGACAGGTCAAGGAGGCGAGATGACATTAGTGGGTAGGAGATGGAGGTGGGGCTTGAAGTGGGAGGAATGGTTAAGGAGGCGGGGACTAGCTGGGCTGGTTTTGGGATACGGTCAGAGGAGGGGAGATTTTGAAGCTTGTGAAGTCCACATTGATACCCTTGGGCTACAAGGTTCCCAAGTGAAATATGAGATGCTGTTCCTGCAGCTTTCGGGTGGCGTCATTGTGGCAATGCAGGAGGCCCAGGATGGACATGTCATCCGAGGAGTGGGTGGGGGAGTTGAAATGGTTTTAGATACTGTTTGGGGGTCGGGCGGTGAGTGGAATAGCCTGTCTGGAGATAGTACAAGCAGCAGCCAGGCCTGTGGCACCGCAACTGGTTCTGCTGTACAGCAGCATGGGGCAAAGCCCAGGCGAACGATGATAGTAGGTGGCTCAATAGTCAGGGGCACAGGCAGGCATTTCTGTGGCTGTGAACAAGACTGTAGGATAGTACCAGGGTCCTGGATGTCTCTGAGTGGGTACTGGACATCCTGAAACAGCGGGGAAAACAGACAGAAGTCATTGTCCACTTTGGCACAAATAAGATAGGAAGAGGGAAGAGATCACGTGAGGACAATTCACGGAGTTAGGTAGGGAAATAAAAAGCAGGACAACCAGAACAGTAATCTCAGGATTACTACCCATGCCCCGGGCTAGTGAGACTAGGAACAGAGAGAGAGTGCAGTTGAACACGCATCTACAGAGCTGGTGTAGGACTGAGAGCTTTAGATATGTGGATCAATGGGATGTCTTCTGGGGAAGGTGGAACCTATACAAGAGGACGGGTTGCACCTGAACTGGACAGGCACCAATATCTTGGGCGAGAGGTTTGCTAGAGCTCCTCGTGAGGGTTTAAACTAATGTGGCGGAGGGGTGGGCACTGGAACAACAGGCCAGTAAGTGCAGGGACTGCGGACAAAATATAGCCTGCAGAGCGCAGAGTAAGAGCAGGCAGAGGGAAGTCATGGGGCTCAGAGGGACTGAAGGTCTGGAATGCATTTACTTCAATATAAGAAGTATAATAGGTAAAACAGATGAACTAACAGCAAGGATTACTGTATGGAATTATGATGTAATTGCCATTCTGGAGACATGGTTAAAGGAGGGACAGGACTGGCAGTTTTAACGTACCAGGTTATCGCTGTTTTAGATGGGACAGAAAGGAAACAAAAGGGGTGGGGGATTTGCACTGCTGATTAGGGATCACATCCCAGCTGTGTTGAGGGAGGACTCATCGGAGGGATTTTGCAGTGAGGCATTATGAGTGGAAGCATTATGATAGGAAGGATGAAATCACAATGCTGAGGGTTTTCTAGGGACCTTCCAATAACCCACATGAGACAGAGGGGTAGATATGTAGTGAGACACTAGAAGGGTGTGAAAAATCAGGTTAGTTGTGGTGGGTGACTTTAACTTTCCTCTTATTGACTGGGACTCCCCTAGATCCAGGGGCTCAGATAGAGAACAATTTTTTAGATGTGTCCAGGAGGGCTTTTTGAGACTGTATGTTGACAATCCAACCAGAAAGGAAGCCATACCAGACTTAGTATTAGGGAATGAGCCAGGACAGGTGATGATTCAGTAGGAGAGCATTCTGAGCTTGGTGGCCATAACTCCGTAAGATTTTGAGTAGTCATGGACAAGGACAAGAGTAGCCCTTGAATGGAGGTGTTCAGTTGGGCAAGGGCCAATTACATCCAAATTAGACAAGAACTGGGGAATGTGGACCGGGTGCATTTATTTGAGGGCAAATCTACGTCTGGCATGTGGGAGGCTTTTAAAGACCAGTTGATTAAAGTGTAGGACTTGCAGGTCCCTGCAAAACTGAAGGATGGGAATGGCAGAATTCAGTAACCATGAATGACGAGGGAAATTGTAAACTTAGTCAAAGGGAAAAAGGGAGCATACAATAGGTCTAGGCATCTACAAACTAACAAAGCCCTTGAGTGGTATAGAAAATTAGGAAAGAATTTAAATGCAGAATTAGGAAGGCTAAAAGGGGCCATGAAATGTCTTTAGCAAACAGGGTCAAGGAGAATCCCAAGGCTTTTTATGCATATATTAGAAGAAAGAGGGTAGCCAGGGAAAGAGTAGGACCCCTCAAGGACAAAGGAGGGAAGTTATGTGTGGAGCCACAGAAAGTGGGAGAGATTCTTAATAAGTACTTTGTATCGGTATTCACAGAGGAGAAGGACAGAACTGATGTTGAAGTCAGGGGTGTGTGTGTGAATACTCTAGACAATGTCAAATATTAAAGGAGGAAGTTTTGAATATCCTATATTGTATTAAGGTAGACAAGTCCCCAGGGCCAGATGGGATCTATACCAGGTTATTGTGAGAGACAAGGGAAGAAATAGCTGGGGCATTAGCAGATATCTTCACATCCTCCTTGGCCACAGGCGAGATTCCAGAGGACTGGAGATTAGCCAGTGCTGTTCCCTTGTTTAAGAAAGGAAGCAGAGATAATTCAGGAAATTATAAACCGGTGAGTCTGACATCTATGGTGGGGAAGCTTTTGGAGAAGATACTGAGGGACAGGATACATGCACATTTGGAAGAAATGGACTAGTTAGTAACAGGCAACGTGGTTTTGTTCGGGGAAAGTCATGTCTCACCAACCAAGTCAACTTTTTTAAGAGCTGACAAAGATAATTGATGAAGGGAGAGCTGTGGATGTAGTTTATATGGACTTTAGTGAGACATTTGATAAAGTCCCATGTGATAGATTGGTACAAAAACTAAAATCACATCGGATTTGGGGTGGGCTGGCTAGAAGAATACAAAACTGACTTGGTCACAGAAGACAGAGTGTAGCAGTAGAAGGGTGTTTTTCAGAATGGAGGCCAGTAACTGGTAGTGTCCCACAGGGATCAGTTTTAGATCCTCTGTTGTTTATAGTATATAAAAATGATCTGGAGTAAAATGTGGATGGTCTGATTAGTAAGTTTGCAGATGACTCGAAGATTGGTGGAGTTGCTAATAATGCCGATGATTGTGAAAGGATACAACAGGATATAGATAGATTGATACCTTGGGCACAGAAATGGCAAATGGAGTTTAACCCAGACAAATGTGCAGTGATGCATTTTGGAGGATCGAATTTAGGTGCTTTATTATACTGTCATTGGCAGGACCCTTAGGAACATTAACATACTGACAGATCTGGGCGTGCAGGTCCACAGTTCCCTAAAAGTGGCAATACAAGTGGCCAAAGTGATTAAGAAGGCATATGGCATGCTTGCCTTCACTGGGGGCATGGAGTACAAGAGTTGGCAAACCATATTGCAGTTATATAAAACTCCCGTTAGGCCGCATTTAGAATATTATGTGCAGTTTTGCTCACCACACTACCAGAAGGGTATGGAGGCTTTGGCGAGGTTACAGAGAAGGTTCACCAGGACGTTCCCTGGTCTCGAGGGCATTGGCTATGAGGAAAGGTTAAAAAGACTAGGATTGTTTTCACTGGAAAGAGGGTGGCTGAGAGGAAACCTGATAGAGATCTACAAAATTATGAAAGGCATAGATAGGTGGATAGTCAGAGGCTTTTTCCCAGGTTTGAAGTTTCAATTACAAGGAGCATAGGTTCAAGGTGAGAGGGGGAGAGTGTAAGGGAGATGTGCTAGGGAAGTTTTTCATGCAGAGTGGTAGGAATCTGGAACGCTGTGCCAGAAGAGGTGGTGGAAGTAGGCATGTTGGCGACATTTAAGAGGCATCTGGATGGTTACATGAATAGGGAGGGAGAGGAGGGATACAGAGCAAATAAGAACAGAAGGTTTGTTTTTTTTAGTTTAGTTGGCATGATGATTGGCACAGGCTTGGAGGGTCGAAGGGCCTGTTCCTGTGTCGTACTTCTCTTTTGTTTTAGTCAATTCTCCAGCCTTCTGCCATCATCACTGAGTCTAAAGGCGATGGAAACATTCTTGCCATTGCTTCAGCAATTTCTACTCTCATTGCTGTCAATCTCCTTGGATTCGTCACATCTGGTCCTGGTGTCTTGTCAACCTTAAGTATAAGCAACACATCCAACACGTCCTCCACATATACTTTAAGAACTCCTAACAATTAAATTTCCTTCTGTTTCACCATGAACTGGGTAACACCTTCTTCCTCAGTAAATCTGCAACCTCGAGCGCCTCAAAGGACATGGGCAGCAAATACATGGGAGCAAACCACCTGAAATTTCCCATCTAAGTTACATATCAATCTGACTTGATACTATGTCACCATTCCTACACTGTCAGCGAATCAAATGCTTGGAACTCCCGGGCCAACAGCATTGCATGTGCCTACACACTAAGAACCACATCAGTTTAAGAAGGAAGCTCACCATCAATTTCACAGGGCAACTAATGTTGAGGTAGCCACAAACACTTACATCCCATGAATAAATAAAAATTAATGCTTTCTCTAGTATGCTTATTGCTGGTGCCCTATCTGTTGCCACCAACGTCAAATTGTGCAAGCTGTCTTATTAATTTTAAATCTTGCTTCCTGACCTGCATTGTTCCCTATCTTCCCTCCCAGCTCAGACTTTTTTGTTTAATAAGCACTTTTGCCTTCACTTCCAGGTCTTCTCCACAAGTTAACTCTGCCACCATGCTTAACATTATATTCTTCCTGTTCCATCAGTCCCTTGGGTGTAACGTTTAGTGCATCATCCCACTTACTTGACACTATTAAAATCAAAAAGAAAATCAGTGGAAGTATAAAACAGGGTGCCGATACTTTGTCATCTATAATTATTGGTGATAAAAGTTACCACTATTTCCTCTGGCATCTCCCTTAGCAGAGAGTAGGTTAGCTCAGTTGGCTGATGGCTGGCTTGCAGAGTATTACGAACAGAATGAGTTCAATTTCCATAGAAGCTGAGGTTACAAAGAAAGGCTCTACTTCTCAACCTGTCCACTCGCTTGAGGTATGGTGACTGTCAGGTTAAACCACCAGTCTTCTCAGTCCAATGAGAGAACATAATTATGTTGACTTTATCTTTTTTGTTACTTCTTTAGTACATAATTTTCTCAGTAGTGTTTGTAAGATACCTTTTCAAAGGCTTTCTTAAAGTCTATGCACACCACCCAAACATAATCTGCTTTTCTGAAGTATTGACTGTTTCTAATTATGTAGATATTTAATATTGCATCTTGATCTAAAGATTCTAAAATTCTCTCTATTGCAACCATTAAACTCACTGATCTTGAATGTTCTCTATTATTTCCATCTCCTTCTTTGAAAATAAGTAAGACACTGGTCATCCTCCAGTGCTCCAGCAAACATTAATTTCCAAAAAGAATCACACAACACAATTTCTGCAGTCCCTACTCTTTTATCATCCATTCCTCCAAGGTTTATGGATGTGGCCACTCTTCTCAGTGATGCTGCTAAGATTAAATAATCCCTTGGTCTCCTCTTCGCCAGCAGCTCTGTAAGGTCTGTCTCATCTTCAAAAGGGCCAGGAGGCCCAACAACAACAGTGGCTGGATGGACCAAACATTTGGCCAGAATTCCCCAAACAGTTGAGGCAATGCTGCTCCTGGGATTCGCGTATTTCACCATGGGTGGCTCCGCGGTCAGCACTGCTGCTTCACAGCACCAGGGAACCTGGATACAATTCCGCATTTGGGCGACTGTTTGTGTGGAGTTTGCACATTCTCCTGTGCCTGCACAGCTTTTCTCCAGGTGCTCCGGTTTCCCCCCACAGTCCAAAGATGTGCAGGCTAATGGATTAACCATGGGAAATGCAGGATTACAGGGATAGAGTAAGTGAGTGGCACTAGGTAGAATGTTCTTTGGAGGGTCAGTGTGGACTCAGTCGGCCAAATGGCCTGTTTCCACATTGCAGTGATTCTATGATTCTATGATCAGGGCCCAACTCAACTGCACTATCCCAACTGAATATTCTCTGTAAACTGAAGGACATCCAAAAGTTCTTCTGTCCATGTCCTAGCACACACCAAATCCCATTCTCCGCTGTGCTCACTGACACACTATGTCTTCTGTTTAAGAAATACCTCAATTTTAAATATTCATCCTTGTTTTCAAATCATTCTATGGCCTTCCTACTCCCTATCCCTGTAAACTCTTCCAGTCCTACTGCCCTTTGAGCTATCTGCTCTGCTCCAACTCTTACATTCTCGATTATAACTGCTCTTCCTTTCATAGTCCTTCCTTCAGCTGCCAAGGCTCCATACTCAGGAATTTCCGTTATGAACTTCTCTGATTCTCTACCTCACTTCCTCCATTAAGACGGTCCTTAGAACATATGAGGCTGGACAAAGTAGACAGGGTGTAGTTGTTTCCGCTTGTAAGAGAAACAGGAAGAAGAGACCATAGATTTAAAGTAATGTGCAAATAAAGGAGAGATAATGTGTGAAAAATCTTCTTCACTAAACATGTTGGTAGGTATGAAATACACAACCTGGCAATGCACTGCAGGCAGGTACAATTGAGGCATTCAAAGGGCTTTGGATGGTCATTTGGACAGTCATGACGTTCACCGAAAAAGGTAAAAAAGAAGTTTGGCACTAGATAATCGAGCTCATGCAGTCGTAATGGGCCAAATGGCTTCCTTCCACACTGTAATCATACTGTGACTCAATCAAGCTCATGGCAATCTGTCCTAATACTTTTTTGATGTGGCTGGGTGTTACATCTTATTTGATCATGCTTTAGTGGTTCTCTATGTAATATTTCATCACATTAAAGACATCACATAAATAAAAATGTTGTATATGTTTGTTGCTCCCTTTTTCACTGATATTTCATCATCTGGTAAACATTGATGTCCTGTAATCATTACTTTGATGAAATATCTGCACTTAAAACTCAATTACTAGCTTACTTTGTTACTCATAACTAAATTTAACAATACATCTGTCCTTATAAATGTACTAATACCACATTGTTCACCACACATTTTAGGCATACCATCCCCTTTTTCTTCATTCGCTCCCTCTGTTCCAGTCAGTAAGTTGATTGTTTAAAGTCGTTAGAACAATATGTCTTGCAACATTACCTTTTCAACGATGCCTCCTGTAAACGTTCCTGTAGCTGTTGAGTTAAGGTGTTTTTTGCTTCTGCGGAAGTGATGGAGGTATTCAATGGACGAGGAGGCAAGGCTGGTTTCTCATCCTCACCATCTACAAATAAGAAGAAATCTGTATAGCTTCTGAGAGTCTGTTCTGCGTAATGGGGGAGACATAGGTGCAGTGGTAATGTCACTGGATTAATTATTCAGAGGTCTAGCCTCATGGCTTGGGCATTGGGTTCAGACTCCACTATGGTAACTGGTAGAATTTGAATTCACTTAATAAATCTGGAGTTATCTCAGCATTGGAGACCATGAAATTTTCACTGACTATTGATCACATTTTTACTTGCCTTTTAGCACATTCTAAGCTAATCTATCAATTGTATTAGTTTTACACAAAAGATGAACAATATTATATGCATCAGTCCTATATTGATTGTATCCTTAACCTCCACCTAACTCACAGTTGTAAAAACCAATTCTTTAGAAGTAATTTGCAAATTCATCTTCAGGAATTTCAAAGTATCAATCTCGAGTTGTATAGTGTTTGCGCGTTTGAGATTTTGAAAGTGTCTCTCTCAAGGGATTTACCTGGCTTCTCACCAACAGGAAAATTAAAACGGCTACAGGTTGTGAACTGGGTAGGAATTCTCCTGCTTTCGGAAAAAATATTTATAGGTAATATCATGAGGAACTGAAATATGGACCTGTTTAGACATTCCAGATTAAAAAGGAGCTTCCAAGGTTTTGAAGGGACATGTGATTTTTTTGAGCGTGAGCTGTAGCTGTGAACTGTGTAATGTGAACTGACTGAGCTGCTAATTGTTGAAAATTCAAATAACTTTGCAAAGGAGACAAGCAAAGTTTTGAGAGGTGAGAATTGGTCTTTATTGCTTTCATTGCTAAACAAACTCAGTTGGAATAGATGGGGCTTATGTATTACAGCTTGCCGAGCAATTTTTTTTTGGATATTGTTTTGTCTTTCCAGGAACCCCGGTATGTCAGTAAAAGGTAAAAGCCTCTAAAGTTTGGGGTTAGCAAATCTGTCTCACACCAGAAAAAGTCAGAAAAATCCTACAGCTGGATAAACAGCGTAAATCTCTCTCACTAAAATATTTCTGAGAACTTGAGAAAGTTCCAGATATTAGCATCTGAAGACTTGGTAAATGCTGAAAGCTGAACTGTTATTTCTATTCACAGACCTAAGTGTCACTGACCTTTCGACCTTCCATTGAACTGAAGGCTAGTCTCTCACTCTCTGACAGTCAGCATGTCAACCGCCTCAACAGGAAACTCAGGGCACAGTGAAAATTCATCCCATTTTATCCATTGAGTTTGATCATTAGTCTACAGGGATTTTGTTCCCCCATTTTGTGTTTTTAAAAAGAATCAACACCATCTTTGCAGTGTTGTATGTCTTATTTGTCGCTGTGAATGTGGTTGTTTGGGATTAAGGGAACATTGTTTAATTTCTCATATAGTTTAATTGTTAATGGGTTTTGCCAGTTGTTTAAAGAATAAGCCTAGTTTACAATAAACAAGTTATTCTTGTCTTTATGAAAGCAATGTTGTGAAGTCTCCTTTATTCTGGAGTGTAAAATGAAGGGAAACAACTTAACCATTTTAGTGATTGAATCAAAATATTATGGTATGGCTCATGGAGTATTGGGACTTAATTCCTAGTGCATTTCTACTACCAGATTTGTAACAACCGCTGTTCCACTAAATAGTCGGTGTTTGACGAATAATTATGAGCTGCGTGTGCAGATGCTAAAGATCCAGTGAGCTGGATTTTTGGAGTTTTGGGGGCCTGGTGGTGCAGTGGTAGTATCCCTACCTCTCGAGGAGGAGGCCTAGGTTGAAGTACCACCTGCTCCGAAGGTGTGCGATAAAACCGCTGAATAGGTTGATGGAGAAAATTTTTAAAAAGCGGGAGTTCTGAATTAAACATCGCATCAGCCTGCACTTAACACAGAGACATAATTGTAAATGAGTTGAAGTTTGAGCCAGGAATGACTGCCCAGATGCTGATGAATCAATGCTGACTGTCACTCGAATGACTGTTTCTGTTTAGTAAAGAGATTGCATGGTATTTTGCTGGCTATATTTCTGAATTGACTTCCTTCTTAACAATGGCCATTTGATGAAGTAAACAGACCCTCATTTCCAGCACTAGACAAGGGTTGTTACTTATTCCATCTTCCCTTGCTGCTGAGGTTGTGAAGTGGATCTCTGAAACACAACTAAGATTTTCTGGAACACTTTCTCAAGACTTACCAATTTGTTTGCAACATCGATATTACAAATTTTTTTCAAGGTTTCACCTAGAGAGAGTAAGTGCACCCAAACATCTTTCCTCTCTGATCCTAGTCCAGTCAGAATGCTAGTACGCAGTCTAAGAGCATGTGTGCCTCTCCCTTAGCTCCTGAGCAATCCTACAACATGTCCTTGTGTGTCAACCAGTGCATTCCACATCTCCAGTGGAACTGGAAACATAAAGCCCACAATTACCACTTCATAAATTTGTGTCTATTTAGTACTAGTTAAGCCTGCAATTGTTTTATTCTGCTCCTGCAGGCAAGTTCAAATTGTGGAGATCGGCAATAAAACCGAAATTGCATGCCATGCCTTGACCTTCATGAAGTTGTATTTTCTCAGCAGCTGTCGGATGCCCAATCTCATGCTTATCCTACTAAAAGTCTGTTGACTATATCCTGTAATTAATTTATCCTTTACCAATACCAAGAATCATACAGAAGGAGTATTACTTTGTATCGTCTCTGTCCTAAATCTGTGAGTTCCTGATACAGGACTGACTGCAATACAAGTCAAATATTACATTGACAGGATCAACAGCACTCATACTGGCAAATCAAATTAGACTCAAAACATCAGTCAAGCTTATTAAAAATTACCTGAAAAATCATCCAACATCTCTTTTTCGTTTTCTCTCTCCACTGGATATTGCAGCGGTGTGACCAGCCCTTGAAAGGGTTGCTGATAGTTTAACATTAGATCGGTGAGACATGAGAATTTCTTCACAGGGACACCCTTTTCAGTCTGTAATACAACACAATTAAAATGTGTCACTAAGGACTTATTGGTTCCTTTGAGTTTATTGGTTAATGAATAAAAAACGGTACTGCAACCTTGCAGAAACATTGATTATTTTGTGTGAATTTTTTGTTTTTTTTATGTGAACAGTGTGGGATAGTCAGCATTTGTTGCTCATCCTTTTTTGCCCTTCAAAAGCTGATGAGGGGTCTTCTTAAACCTCTGGTCAAGATTAGTACTGGAACCTCAACTATCACAATATTACTGACAGAATATACATTGGATAAATTTGCCAATACACCAAAAACAAAGTACGAATCTATCAATTATCAAGCATAGTTAGAAGGATAACAAGAAAAGGATAGGGACAGGTATAGTGTTTGCCAGAAGTTTGGACGATGGAGAGTTTGAGCTATAGGGAGAGGATAAATAGGCTGGGGCTATATTCCCTGGAGGGTCGGAGGCTGAGTGGTGACCTTATAGAGGGTTATTTATAAAGTTATGAGGGGGTGCATGGATAGGGTGAATAGTCAAGGTCTTTTTCCTAGGAAAGGGAAGTCCAAAACTAGAGGACATAGGTCTAAGGTGAGTGGGGAATGATTTAAAAGACACCTAAGGGTTAACATTTTCACACAGAGGGTAGTGTGTGAATGAAATGAGCTGCCAAAGGAAGTGGTGGAAGTTTGTATAATTACAACATTTAAAAGGCATATGAATGGGTATATGAATAGAAGGGTTTAGAGGGACATGGGCCAAATGGGACGAGATTAATTTAGAAAATCTGGTTAGCATGGATGAGTTGGACTAAAAGGGTCTGTTTCCATCCTGTACAATTCTATGAGTCTACAATGTAGGCAAACGTGAACTTGCAAATTTTGGCAGGAGGAATTGAAAATCATTATACTGTACTAATTTAATGGAGAGAGATTATACAGTACAGAGTGACCTGGTACATGAATCACAAAGTTACTACACACATACAGTGAGTCATTAGGAGGCATATAGAACATTGTCATTTATTGCAAGGGGAATGGAAAAGATGTAAGAAAGTTGCATTGCAGTTCTGCAGAGTATTTGTGTGACCATGTCCGGAGACTGTGTCCAGTTTGTTTTCCGTATTTTGAAAAAAACGTACAATTGTTTTTGAAGCTGTTCAGGGAAGATTAATTTGACTCATTCCTGTACCCTTATCTTGTGAAGAAAGATTGAACAAATTGAGTCATAATCGATCAGAGTTGAGAAGAATGATAGGTGATCTTATGGAAACACATAAGATTATGAGGGGACTAAATAGGATGGTGACCAGGAGGATGATTTCTTGTGTGAAGGATGTTAAAATTAGGGACATAGATATGTATGAAACGTCTCCCTTTTTATTATAGAAATAAGGAGAAGGTCTTTCCCTCAGAGTGCCATTAAGGGGATGAAATTCTCCCCTGCAGAAGGGAGAAGAGGTTGGCTCTTTAAATTTATTCAAAGCTGAGTTAGATAGACGGTGTTTTCAGGGCCGACAGGAAAGTGGGGCTGAGACCACAATCAGACCGGCTGTGAACTTAAACCAAAGAACTGTGAAAACTGGAAAACTGAAACAGAAACAGAAATTGCTGGAGAAACTCAACAGGTCTGGCAGCAGCTGTGAAGAGAAGACAGAGTTACTGAGGTTGTAGACATGCTCGCCGAGCCGGTGGGTTTGGTTGCAAACGTTTTGTCACCCTGCTAGGTAACAGCATCAGTGTGCCTCCGGTGAAGCATCAGTGTTCTGTCCCGTTAGTTATTTATATGCCTCGGTTTGCTGGGGTGGTTGGTATCACTTCTAGTTCTGTTTCTCACTGGTTTTTTCACAGGGTCTAATTCAATGCATTTGTTGATGGAATTCCTGTTGGAATACCAGGCCTCCAGGAATTCCCTAACGTGTCTGTGTTTGGCTTGTGCGATTATGGATGTGTTGTCCCAGTTGTATCAGAGTAGCCCACAAACTGACAACCACCCTTTGACAGCTGCTGAGGAACATCAAAGATTCCATACTCAAAACCAGAAAAACTGGAGTCATATACAAAATACCATGCAAGGGCTGTGAGAAACACTACATAGGCCAAACCAGAAGAAAATTCACAATATGGATGCATGAATACCAACTAGCCACCAAGAGACATGACCAATTCTCACTTGTCTCACTGCACACGGACAACAAGGGACACAAATTTGACTGGGACAACACATCGCTATTCACACAAGCCAGACAGAGGCATACCAGGTATTCCAACCAGAACAAACACATTGAATTAGACCCTGTGTACAAACCAGTGAGAGACAGAAATGGAAGTGATACCAAACACCTCAACAAACTGAGGCATATAAATAACAAGTGGGACAGAACACTGACACTTCACCGGAGGCCCACTGATGATGTTACCCAGCAGGGTGACAAAATGATTGAAACCAAACCCTCCGGCTCGGCGAGCAAGTCTACAACCTCATCCACAACCCGAGCCGTAAATCTTCGAAAACTTTAAGACAGAATTACTGTTTTAGGTCCGGTGATCTTTCCTCAGAACTAATAGTAGCTCAGAAAGGATGGTATTTATCCGGAAGACAGATGCTTTTGGGCATAAAGGAGTGAATGGTTATGTGGAGACTGAGCCCAAAGAGAGACAGAACAACGCTTTGACAGACAAAGGGATGGATGCTAGGATGCTCAGGGGACTCAACTTCAGGACTCAATATTGAGTTTGATAATTTTAGAACATGAACACCTTCTTCCATGTCCTTTGCTGGCTACACACCCCAGGCCCAGTCATGACATGGGCTGCCTTCAGCACAGCCGACCCATTTTCACCTAATCATTTTCCCTATTATTAGCTTTCTTTCCCTGGTCATGCCCTGGGGTGGCACAGTGCCTCAGCGGTTAGCACTGCTGCCTCACAGCACCAGGGACCCAGGTTCAATTCCACCCTCGGGCAACTGTCTGTATGGAGTTTGCACATTCTCCCTATGTCCCCATGGGTTTCCTCCCACAGTCCAAAGATGTGCAGGTTAGGTAGGTTAGCCAAGTGAACTGCAGAGTTACAGGGACAGGGTAGGGTGTTTGGGTCTGGGTCAGATGCTCTTCAGAGGGTTGGTATGGATTTGATGGGCTGAATGGCCTGCTTCCACACATCAGAGAATCTGTGATCCTATCATCTATCCCTTTATCTCCCTATCTGTAGCATTTACACCACCTTTAACTAGCTATTAATAGTTCTAAAGAAATGTCACAGAACTCAAAACATCAATTCTGTTTCTTTCTTCACAGATGCTGCTAGAGCTGCTGACTTTCTATATCAATTTCCATTTTTGCTTCCGCTCTAGTTTTATTGAATGGTAGAGGCGTGAAAACCAATGGAGAACCTAATAGTGAAAGGTTCCCACAGACTTCAAACTGCCAGAAAGAAGAATAAAGTCAATTGTCTTCCACCCAGAAAGCCAATCTTTCCTAGCCCAAAGAGAATGTGTTCAGGGAGAATAGAGAAACCTCTAGATTACCTGAATTCATAAAGTTAGAGACTTGTGAGGACATAGGATAGTAGTAAAGGTAATTATATATACAAAGTAAGATATTAAAACAATGAACAAAAAGGCTTGTAGGGAGATATTGTAAATGAGTTTGAATGAGTTAAAATCATGGAGTGCCATCAGCACTGCCCACGATAGTGATGCTACATGCAGTGATGAGCAGAATGGCCAGGATCTGAAAGGACTGAGATCTGCCATTTCATCTTCTGCTATGTCTCTGTACCAATGTCATCAAATCAAGGTAATCTGTAACTAGCTGCTAATATGCAATGCATGATATCTTGTTAACTTAACTCTCAGCATTTAACCAGCGCTACCTATTCTCCAGAATTAGTCGAATCATGAAAAGTGAAGAGGCCTTCTGTTGATCCATTGGGCAGATGATGGACTCTCACATTCTCCTATTACCACTTCCGTGTGACAGAGTCGGCTTCGAGAGAAGATCCTCCATAATTTTGAAACTGACATGTTCAGCCCAATTCAGGCCATTCCAGTTTGATTTGAGGTCTCTCTGAACAACAAAGTCACCAGGATGTGGTCACTGTCAACAGATGAACTTTACTCTAAACTCTATTGTGCTGACTGAACTGTTCTGGTTTTTGTAATGTCATACAGAACAGTTACCATAAAAGGTAACTCTGTTCTTCACCCAGAATAATTCTAGCAAATCAAAAGAATGTGGTACGTGAAGAAAGTTTACTTTAGGTGAGATGATAAATCTTCTAGTATTTGAATGCAATCGAATAATGCTGAATTCCAGCATGAAAGTCTAAATCTCTTGGCTGAAATATCTAATTAGTGCTGCAAAGGCAAGATTCCAGTTCAAAACTTCCTTCTGCTGAATTCACCTTAGCAACACTGCTATTAATACCTGTAAATTAGCCATGTTCTGCAAGCCACCTGTTGTGACAGGGCTAGCCTGCCTGAAACATCTGAGGGGAATGGGGCAAAACACAGACAGACTCATATCCTCATCCACCCTTTATCTGAAATATTTATTCACAGTTAAGGGTTAATACTCAAATATATATGGTCAGCTACATCAGATGTGGTATAAGAGATCACGTACAGAGCGATTTTGCAGAGAGATACTAATGTGTCGACCTGGTGCCAAATCTAAGAGTAAAACAGTTAGAAACATAGATTTATAGAAAATAGCAGCATAAGTAGGCCACTTGGCCTTTCATGTCTGCTCTGCCATTCAATATGATTGTGGTTGATCATCCAAATCAGTACCCTGTTCCTGATTTCTCCCTATACTCTTGGATCTCTCTTGTCCCAAGAACGATCTCTAACTCCTTCTTGAAAACACCTAGTGTTTTAGCCTTAACCACCTCCTGTGGTAGAGAATTCCACAAGTTCACCACTCTCTGGTGAGGAAATTTCTCCTCATTTCAGTCCTATATGGCCTACCCCATGCCCTTTGCCAATGACCCCAAGTTCTGGACCCCCTGGTCATCGGTAACATCCTTCCCACGCGTGCCCTGTCTAGCTCTGTTACAATTTTTTAGGTTTCAATGAGATTCCCTCCGCCCTCATTTTTCTGAGGTGAATCACTTGTTTAGGATTGTAAATAGGATCATCACGTAAATTGCGTGCAGTATGGGGAGGGTCAGTTGAATGGAAAATTAGAAAGTCAAATGTAAAGGAGAATGCAGAATTGCAGGTTCGTAATGGGATTGATTGTTATCACAATCTAAAAGAAGGGATAGAATGTGTGAACGTCATATTGTATCAAGGAACCATAAATTGTACAGAAACTTGACAAGAGAAAAAACATGAAGTTTTGTATCTTAATGCATGAAGCATTCAGAATAAGGTAGACGAACTGACAGTGCAAATCCAAGCTAAATGAATACAATCTCACAGCCATTGCAGAAACATGGTTACAAGGAGGTCATACCTGGGAACCTAATATTCAGGGATATTTGGCCTTTCAAAGAGATAGGAGGGATAGAAATGGTGGTGGGATTACACTGTTAATAAGAAATGAAATAAGGACAGTTGTGACAGATTATCTAGGCTGCAATGATGTAGACCTTACTTGGAGAGAGATAATAGGTACTGCAGATGCTGGAGAATCCGAGATAGCAAGGTGTGGAGCTGGATGAACACAGCAGGCCAAGCAGCATCATAGGAGCAGGAAAGCTTGATGCTTCGGGCCTAGACCTCTGATGAAGGGTCTAGGCCCGAAACGTCAAGCTTTTCTGCTCCTATGATGCTGCTTGGCCTGCTGTGTTCATCCAGCTCCACACCTTGTTATCTTAGACCTTACTTGGGTTGAGATAATAAACAGCAAGGGAGAGAAGACATTGGTATGACTAGTGTATAGACCCTAAACAGTAGTCACTCTGTGGGAAAGGCTATAGATCAACAAATAACAGTGGCATGTAAAAATAATAGAGCAATAGTTATGGGTGTTGACTGGGTGGTTATTTTGTTGATTGGGTTGGAAAGAGTAGCTACAACAAAATTTCATAGAGTGCATGAGGGATAATTTCTAATAACAATACATCATAGAACTAACCAGGGAGCAGGCTATCTTGAATCTGGTAATGGGTAATGAGACTCATTTGATAAATGACTTCTGAGTAAAAGATCTTCTAGGAAGTAGTCAATATTCAGTTTGAGAATGAGAAACTTAGGTCGGAACAACTATGCTTAACTTAAATAAAAAGAATTAAAATGAAATGAGAATAGAATTAGCTAAAGTGAACTGGGTGGATAGATTAGTAAGAATGACAGTGAGCAAGCAATGGCAAACTTTAATGGAGGTAATTCATGACTCTCAACAAAAATATACACCAGTATGGAGGAAAGGTTCTAAGAGTGGGATAAACCAACCAAGGCTACCAAAGGAAATTTACCTTGAATGAACAAGCATAAATGGAGGCCAAATTCAGTGACAGCCCCAAAGACTGGAATAAATTCAGAATCCAGCAAAGAGAGATGGAAATGATAATAAATACAGAGAAAATAAGCTATGAAGGCAAACTAGCGAGAAATCTAAAAATTGAATTATAAAAGTTTCTTTAAATAAATGATAAGGAAGTGAGTCATCAAAGAGGACATCTGCCCCTTCAGAAATGAACCTGGGAAGACAGCCTTGGAGAACAAGGAAATGGCAGAGGAGTTAAACACAGAATTGAGAACATAGAATGTAGAACAGTACAGCAAAGGAACAGGCCCTTTGGTTCACCAAGTCCGAGCTGACCGTATTGCCGTTTTAAATTAAATCCATCAGCCTGCACATGATCCATAACCCTACGTTCCCTGCCTGTTCATGTGTCTGTCTAAATGCTTCTTAAGTGTTGCTATCTTACCTGCTTCCACCACCTCTCCAATAATGTGTTCAAAGCACCTATCATCATCTGTGTAAAAAAACTTGTCTCACACATTCCTTTAAACTTTCTCCCACTTACCTTAAACCTGTGCCATAGTATTTGACATTTCTACTCCAGGAAGAGGACACTCTATTCACGCCTCTCAAATTTTTAGAATACTTCAATCAAGTCACTCCACAGTTTCTAATGTTCTAGTCAAAACAATCCAAGTTTACCTAACCTCTCCTTATAGCTAAAACACTCCAATCCAGGCAATACCCTGATAAAGAACTTTGCACTCTTTCCAAATCTGCAACATCATTCCTATAGTGTGGCAAGCAGAACTACATATAAGTCTTCAAATGTGGCCCAACTAAAGTCTTATACAGCTCCAACATTACTTACAACTTTTCTCCTCAATGCTCTGATTGATGAAGGCAAGCTCACCTTATCCACCTGTGTTGCCACTTCCAGGGAACTATGGACTTGCAATCCAAGATCCCCCTGTATATGAATGATTCAAAGGGTCCTGCCATTAACTGTACATTTCTTTCTTTCAGTTGACCTCCCAAAAGGCATCATCTCACATTTGTCTGGATTAACCTCCATCTGACATTTCTCTGCTCAAATTTACAACTGATCTACATCCTGCTGTACTCCTTGACAATTTTTCTTCCTGCCCACAACTCTACCAATTTTCATGATGTCTGCAAACTTACTGATCAGACCACTTACCTTTACATCCAAACAACAGATGTCCCAACGTCTATCCTTGCAGAACACCACTGGTCAAAGACTTTGAACCAGAAAAACACCCTTCCTCAACTAACCTCTGTCTTCTTTGACCAAGCCAATTTTATATCCAACTTAGTGACCCACTGTGGATCGCTTGTGTCTTAATCTTCTAGATCAGCCGACCATGAAGGACCTTGTCAAATGCTTTAGTAAAGTCCATGTGCACAAAATCCATTGCCCCATCCTCATTAATCACTTCGACACTTCCTTAAAAAAACTCAAACAAGTTTATGAGGCAAGACCTCCCCCGCACACAGCCTTGCTGACTATCTCATGATTCTCCAAATGCGAGTAAATCCAGTGCCTAAGAGTCTTCTCCAATAATTTCCTTACTACTGATATAAGGTTCGCTGGCCAATAATCTCTTGGAATATCCCTGTTGCTGTTCTTAAACAAAGGAACTTCATTGGCTATTCTAAAATTTTCCGAAACCTTACCAGTGGCTAAAGAGGATACAAAGATCTCTGTCAAGGCCCCAGCAATCTTCTCCTTTGCTGCCCTCAATAACCTGGGATGGATCCTATCAGGGCCTGGGAGCTTACCTACTTGAAACTTTTTCAAGACACCTAACAACTCCTCCTTCTAGAATATCAATATATCCCTTCATAATCTTACCATCATCCATGTCCTTCTCCTTGGTGAATACCAATGTGAAGTACTCATTGAGGACCTCACTCAATTCCTCTGGGCCCATACATAAATTCCCTCCTTTGTCCTTCAGTGTCCTACATTTTCCCTAGCTATGCTCATGCTCCAAATATACATATGAAATGGGGTTCTCCTTAATCCTACCTACTAAAGACATTTCATGGCTCCTTTCACCCTCTGAGTTCCTTGTGAAACTTCTTTTCTGCTTTCTTTATATTCTTCAAGGGCCTTGTCTGAATACATTTTCTTAAACCTTACATACGCTTCCTTCTTTTTGACTAATATTTCAATATTGCTTGTCAACCAGGGTTCCAGTATCAAACAGACATTTTGCATTAGTCTTTAGGGTGGAGGATACTCTGAACCATCCATTAATACGAACGAATTGTGGGCAGGGGGTGGGAAGAAGGAATTAGGCACCATCACCAACACTAAAGAAGTAGTATTTGACTAACTAATGGGGCTAAAGGCATTTAGGTCCCCTGGCCCAGTTGGCTGCATGCTGTAATCATTAAAGAAGTAGCTAAAGAGAGATAATGGATGCATTGGTTGTAATTTTCCAAAAACTATTGCATCCTGGAGACTGACCAGAGGATTGAAAAACTGCTAATGTGATACCCTTGTTCAAAAAGAGGAGGGAAAACACAGGTAACTATTGGCCAATTAGACTAACATCTGTTGTTGGAAAAATATTGGAATCACTTATTAAGGATGTAATAGCAGAACTTTCAGAAAATCATAATCAAGTAGAGTCAGCATAGCTTCATGAAAGTGAAGTCATGTCTGATGATGCTGCTTGGCCTGCTGTGTTCATCCAGCCCCACTTGTTATTTCATGTCTGACTAATTTATTTGAGTTTTTGGAGGCGGTCTCAATCAGACTGATAGAGGGGAAACAGTAGATTTGTTGCATTTGGCCTTCCAGAATGAGTTCAACAAGGAATCTCACAAAATGTTAAGTCATCAGTGTCCATGATGTTGGAAGTAGTATATTAGCATGTATAAAGAATTGATTCTTAGGCAGGAAACAGCAAGTTGAGTTAAGGGGATCATTTTCAGTGTGGTGACCCATTACCAGTGGGCTCCCACAGGGATCAATGTTAGGGCCACATCTGTTTACACAATATATTAATGACCCGGACAAAAGAAGTAAATGTACTGCAGTCAAATTTGCAAGTGACAGAAATATATATGGAAAGGCAGACTGTGAAACGGATCCCAGCTGTATTAGGATAGTATTAGGTTAGGTAAATGGGATAAAAGTTGGAAAATTGAGCATAATGTGGGAAAGTTGTTCATTTTGGAAGGGGGAACAAAGGAGCATAATATTATTTAAATAGAGAAAGAACTCCTTATAGCTGCAACACAAAAAGGATTTGGGTATTTGTATCTGAAACACAAAGCTAGCACGTAGTTGCAGCAAGTAATCAGGAAGGCTAGTGGAATGTTGGCCTTATTTTAAGGAAGTTGGAGTGTAAGAGTAGGAAAGTCTTATTGCAACTGTACCAGGTACTGGTGAAACAACATCTGGAGTATGATGAGCTGTTTTGGTCCCCTTATTGAAAGAGGAGACATTGAAACATATCGGATTCTTAATGGCTTGACAGGGTAAATTCTGAAACTATCTTTGCCCTCACGGAACAGCCTAAAGCCAGAGGACATAGTCTCAGAATAAAGGGGCACCAATTTAAGTCTGAGATGAGGGAATTTCTTCTTTCAGAGAATTGTGAGCCTTTGGAACTCCTTGCCACAGAGAGCTGTGGGGGCAAGGTTCGATGTATATTTAAGACTGAGACAGATAGATTCTTGATCAGTAGGGGAATCAAGAGTTACAGGAAAAGGGAAGGAAAGTGGACGTAAGGAATGTCAGCTTATCCATGATCTTGTTGAATGGTGGAGCAGGCCTGAAAGGTCAAATGACTTACTCCTGTTTCTATTTCTTATGGCCTAATGGACCTAAAGTGAATACAGTGAATGAATTCCTGAAGACAGGTCTGAGACAGTTGTTTTTTGATTTTTTTTTCTTTATTCATTCACAGGATAAGGGCGTCGCTGGCCAGGCAGCACTTACTGCCCATCCCTAATTGCCCAGAGGGCAGTTAAGAGTCAACCGCAACCAGTTGCAGGCTCATTCATCAACAGCTGGATAAAGAGAATACAGAAACAAGGTAAAGAGCTCCTTTAAATCAATACTAAGCTTGACTCTAAATCCCTAAAATTTCTGCTGAAATGGTAAAAACATTAAAGGGAGGTGAGGATACACAAAAGACCTGACATTGAAATAAATGTTGGCAAAATACCCTTCCTAAAATCACACATGATAAATGATCAGATAAGGAAAGCATCAATAAACAGTTGCAACAACTAAAACTTTAGAGGAGGACATAATTTATCAAAAATTAAAATGACAGTGGCCACTATTTTCTCTCTTTGAGGTGAAGTGGGAAGTGCGCCTGTTAAGTAGCATATTTTTTGTCTCCTCCTATCCCCACGGAAAAGCAAACCCTGTGCTACAGAGATAGTAGGAACTGCAGATGCTGGAGAATCTGAGATAACAAGGTGTAGAGCTGGATGAGCACAGCAGGCCAAGCAG
>JAHRHZ010000016.1:49648930-49661203 GCA_024137785.1 Ginglymostoma cirratum | reverse complement strand
CTTGACCTGCTGTGTTCATCCAGCCCCACGCTTGTTATCTCGGATTCTCCAGCATCTGCAGTACCTTTTATCTCTGAAGTATTGACAGTGTTTGGTCATAGGAGGGAGAAGTATTAATCTGTTTCTACAGAATGCTGCACTTGATACAAAATTGCTTGAGTGCGCCGGAGGGAAAGTTTACTCAGTGTCTAATCTTTTTTAATCACACCAGATATAGGATGCTATAAGTCACTACTGCTTATAAATGTTAATACTGATATATAATGAATACCATGTGGTTTTACATTTAATTCAAATTCAAAAATATATCTTTGCTAAATAATACAGTACTTAGTTATACAGATTTTCTGGGGATGGATATGTTGTCTAATTCAAAACAATCGAGTTTCTGAAAGTTAATGCAATGTTGATTTTTCACTGCTTGGGCTGTCGCATGTTTTAATGCTTGCATTTATTCTGTACGGTGGTGTCACAGGTGCCACCTGGCATCTGTCCACTGGCAAACTGTAGCAAAGACAGTACCATCATGACTGGGGTGGGAGTGGATTGAAGACTGTGGTGACTAAGCATTTCTGTAGTTTAAAAAAAAGCCCTAAGCAAGCTAAAGCCTTAAAAACCAAAAGAAGGGTTGGATTGTCATGTTCTGAAATTTCTTGCTGAGCTAGCGCAGAAAAGAGACTAATTGGCTTGAAAGCAGAAGAAAACCGAAAGTAAATGTCCTCTCCCTCTTGAAAGGGCTGCCTTTTTTGTTGGGAAGGCTGGCATCCTGGTGATGTTCTGCCCATTCTTTGTGTGTGAAACTAGCCAATGAGCATCCACCCAGATCCAGACTGTGACAGTTAAACAGCTGAACATAGGCCAGAGGCCTCTTGACATTCAGGCTCGCACATTTTCTAACAGGAATTGGGATTTGATTTTTCTGCTCGTCAGCCGAGGGGTACAAAGGTGACATTGGAAACACTTCTAAACACTTCAAAGGACAATATTTCTTTAAATCAGGGCTTTTTTTTTGTTGTATTAATGGGAAAATGCATTGTGTGACATGATACTGAACAATAGAGCTAGGAAAGTTTCAGTTCAGTGGCAAATTTAAGATTAACTTTGAGCCTGGATTAAACGAACACCTTAAAACAGAATGCCTTGTTGAAGTAGTTGATGGTGTGGCACTGCCCAAGAGAAATCTTCCTACTTTCAAGACTCCAGTGAACAATGCAGTGTCTGAACCAGTAATCATAGCCATTGGCTTGGCTGACCGACTGGGTAGAATTGATCATCTCTGCCTGTGCTTACCCACAAATATCTACTCATTAGAGGCAGTAATTTGAGAATCAGCTGATGATTAGTGAACTGAAAACCCCTGGCCATTGACTCCAACTAAATTCCTCAAATCAAGATGAAACATGTCTTCAAAGCTAAGCACAGACCTTAAAGCAAAAAGACCAGTCCACTCCTGAACGTCTACGCAAGACAACTTTTTACCCCTAATTAATGTACAATTTTAAACTATCGAAAACATACGTGTTTGGATAACATTTCTACTGAATATGTTCCACTGAATGTTGGGAGATACAAGCACTGGAAAGACTTTGTGGCACATCAAAAAACCTATTCACTGCAAATATCCAATTCTTTCTAAAATGTTGCCACTTTTCAACATCTCCTGGCTGTGATTGTGAATATTCATTAGCTTCTATACAAGGTACATTGCTCAAAACCATCCTTGTGCATTCTGGATTCAAAGCTTCAATCTACATGGCCTGTCCTAGGTCTCGGAGCAATCTCAGGCTCATGGTTTGGTCTCGATTTGCCAATTCTCTTAAGGATTTTGAATATATGTATATATCCTATCGCTCGTCAGCTTTTTCTTGCCTTGAGCAGGGAATCATAATGTTTGCCCATGCTTGCCTTATCTTTAAATGGTTGTCTATCCAATCTTATTACGTTATTACCTAGTTCCTACAGCCTACTGTGGATAGTATAGTTCCTTTAGGACATACCAAACACAGCAAAATCACATAATGGTGGGGAGGAAGTTGAAAAACATACAAAAGGGAATCATAAGTCTGCCTTTCGTTCTTTTCAACTTTCTTACCCAGATGCAAGTAAAACAGAGAGAGTACCCATTAGGCTGCTTATTTATTATTGTTATTTTTCTTTACCATGCTAGGTGAATTTGATTCCCAGTGCATCTTACTCTCATCGTGCACAGAAGGTAATGCAAAGCAACTAGATATTAGTTACAGTTTCAAGTGAAATGTTCAATTCCAGCCTCAGATACAAGTACTAGTACAATTATTCAATTGGGGCAGCAAGTTGGTTCAGTAGCTACAGAGATAGTAGGAACTGCCAATGCGGGAGAATCTGAGATAACACGGTGTAGAGCTGGATGAACACAGCAGACCAAGCAGCATCAGAGGAGCAGGAAAGCTGACGTTTCGGGTCGAGACCCATCTTCAGAATTTCTGATGCTGCTTGGCCTGTTGTGTTCATCCAGCTCTACACCGTGGTTCAGTAGTTAGCACTGTTGCCTCACAGCGCCAGGGACCTGGATCCAATTCCAGCATCGGGTGACTGTCTGTATGAAATTTGTATGCTTCTCCCAGTGTCTGAGTGGCTTCGGCCCAGTTTCCTCCCACAGTCCAAAGATGTGCAGGTTAGGTGGACTGACCATGCTAAATTGCCCAAAGTGTCCAGGGATGTTTAGGCCGGGGAATTAGCCATGGGAGGTGCAGGGTTATAGGGACAGGGTGGGATGCTCTTCAAAGGGTTGGTGTGGACTTGTTTGGCTGGATAGCCTGTTTCCACACTGTAGGGATTCTATGAAGGAATTCTTTTTGACACTGTAATTTGCTGACTTGCATTAAGCTATTTTTTTATAGGCTTATGATATTATTAATGCCAGCTGACATGTTCCTTTTACAAAGTGTTGATGACAAAAGTATTTGGGGGTAAGCTATACATCTCCATACATGAAACAGAAGTTTTCAAAAAGCTCTAGACAATAACTGGTGTAATATTTTAACTGAGAAGTCACATATGGGATGTGGATAAGGATTTTTGTTGCTCACTACCTCCGTAAAAGACTTGCATGCCAAAGGCACTGCACTTAGCATAACCACAGAGAAGCAAAATTCATTTTAGGATAGACAGGGAATCAGGCAACAGAACCAACAACTTTTAAAATGAAAGTGGATTTAAACCTTAAAATCCAAATAAAAGGCTTTGTTTAAAAATCAGGACAGTGGGATTAATGGAAGGACTTCAAAATCAAATAATACTTTCAAAGAGCTGGCATAGGCATGGTGGGATGAATGGCCTCATTCTGTGCTATATATTTCACCATTTTGCAGGAGAAATTTAAGACTGATCGATACCATGCTGAGTGAATTCTAGTGAAATCCATTCTGATGAAATATGGGCTTCTGGTCATCATGGCAGACTTGTAAAGGCTATATCTAAATGCAAATGATTACAGACGTATATGCGAAGTAGATGCTGTAATCAAGCAATAATGTTCATTCTAATGAAACTTCCTGGTTAAGATGATCATTGATCTAATAATCTGCATCTCTTATTTGCAAGAAACTAATTTGTTGCCATCCAAATATATCCAATGTTACTTATTTCTGTACTAGAGATTTCCTGGCTTTTATTACCTGTCACTGCATACAAACACATACATATATAAATGTGTGTGCCCACTTGCAAAAAGACATGAGTTGTTTTATCACTTTGAGAGAATATGATAATAAGCAAGTAACCAGGATGTACAATATGTGACTCCAATCCACTGCGCAGACTTTCTTGCTGCATGTTGTGGGAGGGAGTATAGTTGACATTTCTATTAAAAATAGTAACTGAACCTTTTTTGTGAGCCTATCTGCTGAACAGTCCTTTAAAATACATTCATATATACAAAATCTAAGCTTGGTTTACCAGTCCTGACATGAGATTGGAAAGTTTGAGTTAAACAAAGAACCACAACAAAGATAAAAGGTACTGCAGATGCTGGAGAATCCGAGATAACAAGGCGTGGGGCTGGATGAACACAGCAGGTCAAGCAGCATCATAGGAGCAGGAAAACTTGACGTTTCGGGCCTAAACCCTTCATCAGAAATGGGGGAGGGGAAGAGGGTTCTGAAATAAATAGGGAGAGAGGGGGAGGCGGATAGAGGATGGATAGAGGAGAGGATAGGTGGAGAGGAGGCAGACAAGTCGAAGAGGTGGGGATGGAGCCAGTAAAGGTGAGTGTAGGTAGGGGGGTAGGGAGGAGATAGGTCAGTCCAGGGAGGACGGACAGGTCAAGGGAGCGGGATGACGTTAGTAGATAGGAGATGGGGGTGTGGCTTGGGGTGAGAGGAAAAACAGGTTAGGGAGGTGGAGATGAGCTGGGCTGGTTTTGGGATGAGGTTGGGAGATGGGAGATTTTGAAGCTTGTGAAATCCACATTGATGCCATTGGGCTGCAGGGTTCCCAGGCTGAATATGATTTGCTGTTCCTGCAGCCTTCGGGTGGCATCACTGTGGCATTGTAGGAGGCCAAGGATGGACATGTCATCTGAGGAATGGGAGGGGGAGTTGAAATGGTTCGCGACTGGGAGGTGCAGTTGTTTGTTGCGAACTGAGCGCAGGTGTTCTGCAAAGCGGTCCCCAAGCCTCCGCTTGGTTTCCCCGATGTAGAGGAAGCCACAACGGGTACAGCGGATGCAGTATACCACATTGGCAGATGTGCAGGTGAACCTCTGCCTGATGTGGAAAGTCTTCTTGGGGCCTGGGATTGGGGTGAGGGAGGAGATGTGGGGGCAGGTGTAGCACTTCCTGCGGTTACAAGGAAAAGTGCCGGGTGTGGTGGGGCTGGAGGGGAGTGTGGAGCGGATAAGCGAGTCGCGGAGGGAGTGGTCCCTCCGGAAGGCAGATAAGGGTGGGGAGGGAAAGATGTCTTTGGTGGTGGGGTCTGACTGCAGATGGCGGAAGTGTCAGAGGATGATGCGTTGGATCCGGAGGTTGGTGGGGTGGTATGTGAGGACGAGGGGGAGTCTTTTTTGGTTATTGTTGCGGGGACGGGGCGTGAGGGATGTGTTCCGGGAAATGCGGGAGACACGGTCGAGGGCGTTCTCGACCACTGTGGGGGGGAAGTTGCGGTCCTTGAAGAATGAGGACATTTGAGATGTGCGGGATTGGAATGTCTCATCCTGGGAGCAGATGCGGCGGAGGCGAAGGAATTGGGAATAGGGGATGGCATTTTTGCAGGAGGGTGGGTGGGAGGAGGTGTATTCCAGGTAGCTGTGGGAGTCAGTGGGCTTGAAATGGACATCTGTCTCTAGGTGGTTGCCCGACATCATTCTTGCTTGGATTATTAGTACTAAATAGCTGAATACTAAATGTGAAACATGAATAACCATCCCCAATAAGCGTGGGTCCAGCCACTTCACTTTGACTTTCAGCAGAGTTACCATCACAGATGACTTCCCCACCATCACCATCGACCACAAGCTTAACTGGACAGGTCACATAAATACTGTGGATATAAAAGTGCGCCAGTATTGGCTACTTGCAACATGTAACAGGTTTATCAGTACTCCAAGAACTCAACACCACTGAAGACAAATCAAGGCAGAGATGGTAGGAGCTGCAGATGCTGGAGAATCTGAGATAACAAGGTGTAGAGCTGGATGAACACAGCAGGCCAAGCAGCATCAGAGGAGCAGGGAAGCTGACATTTCGGGTCCAGATCCTTCTTCAGCAGCCCATTCACCACATTCAACATTCACTCCCTCTGCCATCAGCACATTGTGGTGGCAGTGTGTACGAGCTACCAGATGCATCATGGCACTGTGCTGGAAGTCTTTAACAGCACCTCTCAGAATGGAAAATCAAACCTAGTAATACTTGGATATGAATGCACTGGTTGTACTGTCCCTAGGCCAAATTCCTGGGACTCCCTTTCTAATCGCACTGTGGGTATCCCTACACCATACAGCTCAAGAAGACATTTCACTACTGCCTTCTCAAGGTCAGTAAATATTGGTCTTGCCAACCACGGGCCTGTTCTATGAATGATTTAAATAAGAATATACAAACATGAGCAAACTGAAGACTACACGCTGAATGATGAGAAAATGAAGTATGTTATTTCGAATGTACTATGACATTCAGCTTACCTGCACGGCCAAAAACCCGTCCTCATCTTGCAGGATCCTGTACGTGTAAACTTGTTTTAGATACCTGTATGGAAAGAACAGACATGTTACTCATTAATAGTTGTTATGAAAGGTGATATTGACTTATTGAAAAAGGATCAGCATGTGAAAGAGACAGGAGATGCAACCCTTTCAACTTTGAGTTATGAATTTGATCTCAATCACCAGACATCAAAATGTCTTATCTCTGCTCCTCTTCATCTTCTCCATGTAAGTTTTCTTTTTTTTTTGCACCTTCCTCTCTTTCAACCTTGCATCTTCTGTTTTGTAGAAGTCAAGTGGAACAAATTTGTGGGTTCTGCTAACATATTTATGCACAGACATGGAATTACAGTAAAAGTTTGCTGAAACATGGCCAGTAAATAATAGTGACTGAAAAGATAACTGGTGTAAGAATAGTGCTCCACTGAGATCGGATTTGACTGTATCTGCATCATTCCGTCTCCATAACTAAATGTATCTTGATCAATTATATTAAATCTAAAACCTAAAGTGAGACAATGACCCATTTCATTTCAAAGCACCTTCTGACTTCAATTACTCTGGCTTCAAGAGAATCCATTGTTTGCTTTCATTTTGCACAGTTGGACCAGAGCCCAAGCTTCAGTCCTTAATCATATCTGAATACCATGTCTATTTTTAATAACTGTTCATCATGGTCATTTCTTTTTGAAATATTAATTTAATTACATCAATCAGAAATCCTTGCACAATGGGCACACTTTCCCAATCTGTCTCAATTTCTGTCACATCTGACATTATTCCATTGAGAAATTTCACTTGAGAGCTATCTCTATAGATACAAAGTTCAAAGAACAGATGCTGCATATTTCTTTAGTGTGCTTTACATCATTTCAAACTGTGGTGGCAGATAGAATTAATGCCATAATCCCAGTATATGTATTGTTCTCTTAAGGAAACAATTGTAATCTTTCTGAAATTAAACAGAAAATCGACCTAAAACATAACTATTCTTCTCTCCACAGATGCTGCCTGACCTGCTGAGCATTTTCACAATTTCCTGTTTATGTTTCAGGTTTCCAGCATCTGTCATATATTGGCTGTTAAGCTTGAGTTGAGAAAGATGTGAGCAGAATAGCAACAGGCTATGCCACACAACACTACTGCTTATGGAATCATTAATAAGCTGGTTCAAATAAACAAAGGACTTGTGAAAACTGTTAAATCATCATCCAGCCCTTCAAAAAAAATCAACTATAATTCTGTTGGCCAAGATCTTTTTGTTATGTTGTCTGCTGGATTATTCAATTGCAATCCACTTTCTAATGTTAATTAATATATTTTTTGCTGTGTTACTTTTTTTTCTTATTTCTCATTGAAAATAATACGTGTCTCCTGAAATGATAGTACAGCTATTTTGGGTAAATGACGCACTCTGTCGAAAGTAGAGATACAGTCCCAGCCACATACAAAAATAAGAGAAAACCACTCTGATAATCAGAACAAATGCTTGCTTTGGTTAAATATCAGTCTGCATCAGTGAAGCTTCCATTTCATGTTGTCTTGTTTTCAGATGATGGGAAGGAAACCTCTTTGAATTTATTTTCCGTCTTTTTTCCCCAGTTGTTATCTCTGCAATGTGCTATACACAACAGGACCACTGTGCAAGCTAGTTCCAGATTGTACCAACCTTTTGAGAAAAAAAGACGGTCTTGACTTTATATAGCTTCTTTCAGAAATTCAGCACATCTTTTTACAGCCAATGAAATATTTTTGATTATTGATGTGGGCTGAGGGCAAAGGAAGACTAGCACTTGCTGAAAACCAACAACATGTGCAAGATAATGTAGCAGGTAATATGCCCATATGCCATCAACATTTTCACCTAAGCCCAAAGGTGTAGGAAGAGAAATAGGCTGTTCGGCTCATCAAATGGCTCCACCATCCAATGTAACCATAGTTGGTCCAATAATCCTTAATTCTGCTTTCCTGCCTTTTCTCCAATAACACTTGATATCCTTAATTATTTAATTTTACACTGAGCAAAGTAAAAATGTGTAGGGTCTGTTCTATACTTGGCGCAGAGGGTAGGACATGCATGGGGTTTACTGCAGGAAGTTGAAGTTACAGTCATTTAAAATTAATAGATGGAAAAAAGTGTGCTGCACAGCTTCTGTGTCTCTGGTATGCACTGTCCTCCACTAAGCCTTTACACTGGGAGAACTGAAGGAGGTTTATTAAATATTTTATTAAACAACAACCAAAAAGTTGTATGAAAATACCAAACAAAATGAATTTCAGTAGATAGTGAAAAGAATCTGCATTTTTCAAATTATTTCTAATTTATAAACATCCAGAAACTTGAATCATTCTCACAATTTGCAACTTGAGTCAGGAAGTTACATGAGAAATTGAATTCTCACAGCAGTTTTTCAACGGCCACAACTGCAGTCTCAAAATAAGTCATGATACGTGACTCCAAAATAAGCTATCATTACTTTCAAAGTCCAAAGTGGAACAAAAGATGATAACGTTGTCTTTCAGACTCAAATATGAATGACAATCATAAATGACACACAATCTCCTCTCTGTGTTCTAACTGCTTACATTGGGAAGTTCCTTGAGGGAGAGTCAGTACTTTATAAAAATATGATTGTTTCATTTGCCCATTGGCACAGTGTCTCAATGTATTAATGGAAAATTGTTAAAATTCAGATGGGCAGACATAATGTGTCTATACCAACATTTTAATAATAAAATCAGTCACGGAATGAGAGTGTCGCTGGCCAGGTAGCATTTATTGCCCATCATTAATTGCCCAGAGGGCAGTTAAGGGTCAACCACATTGCTGTGGGTCTGGAGTCACATGTAGGCCAGACCAGGTAAGGATAGCAGCTTTCTTTCCTAAAGGACATTAGTGAACAAGGTGGGCTTTTTCAACAATTGACAATGGATTCCTGGTCATCATTGGATTCTTAATTCCAGATCCTTTATTGAATTCAAATTCCACCATGTGCCATCTGGGATTTGAAGCCAAGTCCCCTGAACATTACCTGAGCCTTTGGGTTAACAGTCCAGCAGCCGAGTAGCATAGTGGCTCAATGGTGAGCACTGCTGCTACCTCATAGTGCGAGAGATATGGGATTGATGCTGCCCTCAGGTGACTGTCTGTATGGAATTTGCACATTCTTCCTGTGTCTGCTCGGGTTTCCACCGCATTCTCAGGTTTCCTCCCACAGTCTAAAGAAGTGCAAGTTAGCTGAATTGGCTGTGCTATAGTGCCCAGGGATGAACAGGCTAGGTGGATTAGCCATGGGAAATGCAGGGTTACAGGAAAGGATTGGTTTGGACGGGATGCTCTTGGGAGGGCCAGTGTGGAAATAATGGGCTGAATGGTCCAATTCCACACCGTAGGTCTTCTGTGAATACTATTAGGCTTATGGCTCAATGTGGCGGCAAGTTGGTTTAATAAGAAATAATGACAGGGTAGAGTCCAGAATTGAAAGCACTGTGAGAACTAACCAGTTCCTTTTTATCTGATTTCCACTAATGCAGATTTCTTCTAATAATTCACTTAACGTTAATGATCTTGTTATACTTGCTATTATAGTTAAAGCTTTCAACAAAGTTTTAAAATAAGTTTGAAGGGAACTTATAAGCATCTGCAGTAACTGTGGGTTTTGTGTGGAAACCAGAAACATTTTATTTGTAAATTAACTCAGTACTTTACAGCAGGGTTACCATGATCACAATTGCATGTGCTTAAAGGTTTTATCTTTCTGGTGACCCCGAGGTAAACAGTACAAAAATCTACTTTTGTTGTAGCCAAGTTTCACTTTGTCAGATGTAGAATGTGGCGTGTCTTCTCTTATGGACATTGCCAATTTATCTAACCTACCCTGAGGAACAGATTGTCAAGACAGGACTTGGTGGCATCTCAGTGTGCTCACAGGGCCCACTGGGGATTAATTAGATAGAAGTGTACCAACTACCAGTGAGAGCACTGGCAAACTGCCCCTGCTCATCTAATTAGTATCACCCGACCCATGCAGCTATTTGGGAAATGTCAAGTTCACAGACATATCTGCCCTTCCATATTCCTTTGTTGGGCTGTCTTATCAATTATCAAGTGTACTTTGAGACACTGCAGACCTCCTTAGTTCATTTAGTGGGCCCCTAAGTGTGTTACAGAAGGTGGATTTGGTTCAGAACCCCCTGAACATCCCTTCTAGATGAGGTAGTAATTTACATACGCATCTCACAAACCTAGTGTGCTGTTTTGGCTATGTATGTCACAGGCATCATCACAAAGAGACCAAATGTAAATGGGATGACTCCATTGCCAAACACTTCTATTTCATTTGTGACTGCACCCTTGGATTCCCTGTCACTTGCTGCTTTAATCTCCCATTGGCACTTTAACCTTTAGTAAGACTGACACAAGGTTACAGCAAAACAGATAAATAACATCTGGAAATAAATCACTGGGGGTGACACCTCACCATCGATTCCTTTCTGGGCCTTCAAGTGTTGTGTCAAGTTCATAGATCATATTATTGAAAGCCTCCTTACGACATAAATTAACTGTCCTAAATGGTTACAATTTTCTTTTGTTAATGCTGTTAATCCAGCAATTTCCTGGGACTCCTTTCTCTTCAGTGGGGAGAGATGGTCATTTCTGTCACTGTTGCTAGGCTAAGAGTGGAGACAATTTGTCACAAATCAATGTAACTCTTCTTCAACACAAATGGCTAGATTTTTTAGTGAACTAATATTTGCTAGTACTGTTCATCTATCATTACTTTTCCATTAATTTCCATCCGATTGACTGTAAAAGTTTTAAAGGGGAACAATTGGACAAGGCTGATAATTGGGCAAGGGGATCACAATGCATGATTAACTCATGCCCTTTCACATCAATAAAGGCAACTTGCATATTATGATAGTGGCTTTCAACCCACCGGTAGATGTGTTGTGGAGTGTGTGTGCATCTCAGCAGCCAGGAGCCTTTGGTGAAAGGTTGCTGCCATTAAGCCTAGCCTGCAATATTTAAAGCTAGCCTGTCCCATCCAAACACAAGGTCCATTTCATCTGTGCAGCTTTCGGGTTTTATTGTTATAAAGAAAGGCTGGATTGGCTGGGACTTTTTTTTCACTGGAGCATAGGATGTTGAGGGGGCGACCTTATAGACGTTCATAAAATCATGAGGGGTACAGATAGGGTTAATGGTAGATGCCCTTTCCCAAGGATGGGAAATTTCAAGACTATTTTTAAGGAGAGAGGAGAAAGATTTAAAAAAGACATGAGGGGCAATTTTTTTACAGAGGGGGCAGTTCACATGTAGAGTGGAAGTCCTGAGGAAATGGTGCATGTGGGCACAATTATAACATTTAAAATAGGTTTGGATAAGTACATCAATAGGAAAGGTTTGGAGGCATGTGGGCCAGGAGCCGGCAGGTGGGACTAGTATAGTGTGGGATTATGTTCAGCATGGACTGGTTGGACCAAAGGGTCTGCTTCCACACCGTATGACTCTATGACTCTGTAAGAGTTGACATGCATTAACAGGAGTTGACACAGGCAGGAGTGCATTCACGAGTGTCTTTGATGCAGCATTGGGGATCACATCAGAGGGCAGGAGGAGAAAGGAACTTTTCCCACAGGTACCTAGCACAGTCTCTAGTCAGACATTGTAAAGGCAATGGGTGGGAATAGCTCAATGGCAGCAGCTGAACTCCAAGGAACTGGATGTTCTGCAAAATGTTCAATAATATTATTCATGTGGTTAAGGTCAATGAATGCATCTGTACATGACATTTCCTCACAACTGCACCACTGGCCTCACACGCTCGAACTGCTAATTCACCACATCCCCCTCACTCACCTACAGTTTCATTCAAGCACCATTCGTACCAAAAACTCTCTCATTGTTATGATGGGCAATGTTCGAGAGACTTCTGGTGGGCAAATTCACTGAGAATGCTGGCTGCATTGGTAGCTTCATTTGCTTTATCAAAGACCTTCCCTTTACCCTCAGATCAGAAGTAGGAATGTGCACTAGATAACACAGTGTGGAGGTGGAGGAACACAGCAGGCCAGGCAACATCAGAGGA
>JAHRHZ010000016.1:49592097-49648530 GCA_024137785.1 Ginglymostoma cirratum | reverse complement strand
TTTCCTGCTCCTCTGATGCTGCCTGGCCTGCTGTGTTCCTCTAGCTCCACACTGTGTTATCTCTGACTCCAGCATCGGCAGTTCTTGCTATCTCCTAGGAATGTGCAGTGATGTTTGAACAAGTGTGATGGAATACTTCCTACTTGCCTGGATGAGTGCAGCTCCAATAACAGTCAAGAAGCTCGACACCAACCAAGACAAAACAGCCAGCTTGATCAGAATCACACCCACCACCCAAAACACTACTGCTGTGCAGTGGAGTGTTTACATTCAATAAAATGCAGTGCAGCAACTAACCAAGGCTCCTTTGACAGCATTCTCCAAACATGTGACCTCTACCACTTAGAAGGATATAGCTATCAGATGCAAAGTGTACCGCATCCTGCAGTTTGCCTTCGAAACCACACATCATCCTAACATGGAAGGATATTGCCTTCCTTTCACTGTCACTAGGTTAAAATCCTGAAACACCCCCAAAGCTCCACTTCCTCTGCCAATGGCACTGTGGATGCTCCAGTGCCCCAGCTATTGTAGTGGCTCAAGAAAACAATTCATCATCACCTCCTTAAAGGCAACTAGGGAAGGGCAACAAACAGTCATCGACCACCCACTGACTGAATGACTGATGAACAAGATCAGCCAGAAAACATGCTTCCATGGTCAAGGATTTTGGAAGAGCTTAGTTCCTATTTGGCCAAGGGTTTTGCACAGACATTTGAACCCACCTTTTCCAAACTGGAAATGTTGTCAATGCCCTGGGAACACTTACATGGTGTCTGTTGGTCAAAGTCACAGCACAAGCAGAAGGCACTTGATCTCCGAGTGCTGCACTGAACACTCAGACTGGAGTCATGAAGTCTCAGCGTGTCGCCTTGCAGGCCTAGATTGTTGTCAGACACCTGCAGATGCGAGTGCTTCAGGGAGCTTACAACATCTCACTGCAGTCCAGTAGACTTACCTTTAGCAGGTTATGAGTGTTGGAAAAGCACCAGGGAAATAGTGGGATCTCCATGGCATTCAAGTCTTCTGTCCTCTCTAATGTGGCAGCATTTGTCCTCCTAGCACTGCCCCCCACACCCCCAGCAATGCTCTTGCAGTTGGCCCTTAGCTGAGACGATACAGTCTAATACAGTTCTGAGGAAGGGTCACCGGACCTGAAAGGTTAACTCTGTTTTTTTCCTTCACAGGTGCTGCCAGGCCTGCTGAGCTTTTCCGGCAACATTGTTTTTGTTCCTGATTTACAGCAACCGCTTTTGGTTTATTATGATACAGTCTAGTGTTGACCTAGAGTTACTCAAGGTTGTCAAACTACAATCTGCTGTAGCCAGCAGGATAGCACTATGTAGGTTCAGTAGCCCAGCAACAGATATCTGCTCAATGAATACAAAAGGGTCATTTCTTGCCTTTTGTATGGACATTTTTCTGGTTTGTTTGAAAGGACAAATTTAGAAGTTGTGATTTGGGGTGGCTATTCTTTCAGTACTGTAACGGAGATGGATATTATAATAAAAACCAAAAGATCTGTGGATGTTGTAAATCAGGAACAAAAACAAAGTTGCTGGAAAAGCTCAGCAGGTCTGGCAGCATCTTTGAAGGAAAAAAAAAACCAGAAGTAACGTTTTGGGTCCGGTGACCCTTCCTCAGAACGCATTTGTGCAGTCAGTCCTGAGGAAGGGTCACTGGGCCCAAAACATAAACCCTGCTTCTTCCTTCACTGATGCTGCCAGACCTGATGGATATTATGATGTTCCATCGGAGACAGATGGTAAAGTCTAAGGCTGTTGTATAATGATATTTAGGACCTTGTCCATGGAAACAGTTGTTGAATTAAGGCAACCATGAAGAACTCTGCCCTTTTGCCTTCTCTTCCTCTTGAGATGCTTTCAGATCCTTGGGGACAATGGTAATGCCCTTGTGATCTTGAGGTTTTGGAGGATACACCAGACAACCACAAAAACCATGACACTCTGACTCTGCAAAACAGAGCAGGTCTCTTCCAGATGGTTGATTCCAGTACCCGAGTGGTCTGGTCTGTCATGTTTCACATGGGAATAGGGTGGCACAGCAGGAATCATGCAGCAGGATAGCCCTTGCCGCTCATCTGCTGGCTTTTGATTTGACCTTGGCACTGTAAGAGTGAGGGAACAATGGATTGGCACAAAATGAAAACAACCAGGGTAAGGAGCATTCACCTACATAATGTGCTGTGCTCGCATGCCAACTACACTTCGAGTTAGTGGTGACTTCCTATCATCGAGAGAAGGAAAAACCAAGAGTCACGCATTTGTGCAGTCAGTGACACTGTAGGGACACCTGTTAAAGCCACTTTCACACTTTGTGTATTTCACTCTGCTCAAAGAGAACACAGTGACCTCTCCCTCCGCCCTTACATAAGAACAAACGAAATGGAATAAGCCATTGAACTTTGACTGATTCCTGGGATGGCAAGACTGCCATATGAAGAAAGATTGGATTAGTAAGGAATATATTCACTTGAGTTTAAAGAATTGGGGGGTGTGCGAATCTCATAGAAAAAAATAAAAGTCTAACTAGAACTAGATAGGATAAATGCAGGAAGAATGTTTCTGATGATCTGAGGAGTCCAGAACTAGGGGTCACATTTTAAGGATATGAGGTAGGCCATTTAGGACTGAGAGAAGGAGAAATTTCTTCTCTTAGGGAGTGGTAAGTCTGTGGGATTCCCTGCCGCAGAAGCAGTTGAGGCCAAAGCATTGAATATTTTCAAGACAAAGGGAGATATAATTCTTAGGGCTAAAGGGATTACAAAGTATGAATGGCCTACTCCTGTACCTATTTCTTATTGTCTTAATGGAAAAAAAAGGTTGATATTAGATGAGTCATCTGTTTCATTCCGGTAAGTTTCCTAGTACCCATCATAATCAGCCACATTTACTCCCCCTACCACCACCCTCTCCTACCGCCCTCCCCTTCTCAAATTAGCAAAAATACAAAAACAACACCTTAACTGCCTATGGCTCCACTTATCTTTCTAATTAAGACCTTAGATAGTTTTTACAGGTTGATTTGGCTCCAGAGAATGTGCGGTGTGAAAATTATCTTCGCATTGATTCAGTAGCAGTAAAAATTGCAACTAATTGAGTACTTTTCTCAGCAAGGTACTTTAGTCCTGTCTTTGGGGCTGGCCAATACTTTTCAGTAATAGCTGTGTGTGTTATGAATGATTCAATTCCTCTCATGACGCTAATGATTAGACAATCATTTTCAAAATGCCATTGAAGGATATTGAGCGAAGACCATTATGCTGTTATGTCTAGTTGGGTCTTTCCCTGAAGTGTATGAAATGCTTGATATGGGTGGAGTCTCAATGCAGTTCAAATAAAGCTAGGGGAGGCATGGCTGGAAACAAAGATTCTCAGTCAGAGAGTTTCCTGGGCCCATTCTTGTGGTGTGTCAGTGGTGCACTGTGATGTATGCAATTCAGCCTACTGGCTAACTGTATCAATGATCTGGGAAGTTTATAAAAATACTTTATTTATTTAATAATTTAGGAGGCCATTGGATGAGTTTCCTTGATCTTTTCAGGACAGTAGGTGCACCAAATCTCAGACTTCAGGGCCTTTCACTAGTTCTTGTAATTTTCAATCTCAGAACATCAACGACCTCAGAAGTGTACACTATTAATGAACCAGAAACCCACTGCCATCATTTAAATGAAGCAAACTTTCTCTGATTCTGCAAATTTTGGCAGCATCAATGCCGACAGTCATTTGTGGATTTCTTTTTGCCTGAGTGAAAGCTTAATGGGATCTTAATCCCAAAATGTTTATCCATTTCTTTTGGAGCAGAGCGGGAAATTCTCCTAGTGTTCTGGGTCCATATTCCTTCCCCAGGATTCCAGATTAGGATATCTATCTGTCCTTGACAAGGAAAACAGACTTTGTTCGCTGACTAGAATTTCATGCCTGTAGCATTGTTAAACTATGTGAATCTGATTGCATCAAGTGAAGATTGTAGGATGGTACAGAAACAAAGTTGCTGGAAAAGCTCAGCAGGTATGGCAGCATCTGTGAAGGGAAAAACAGAGTTAACATTTCGGGTCCGGTGACTCTTCCTCAGAACTGACCAAAACATCAACTCTGTTTTTCCCTTCACAGGCGCTGCCAGACCTGCTGAGCTTCTCCAGCAGCTTTGTTTTTGTTCCTGATACACAGCGTCTGCAGTTCTTTCAATTTTTATTGTAGGATGTTACTCCACACTAATTCATTTTTTCTGTTTGTGGGCCATTGCAAACTGGCTAATGGGATCCCCTACATAATAATGGTGATTTCAAAAGTAATCTATTTATTGTAAATCATTTTGAGAATTCATTTGCATTTGTTAAGGCTCTGAATGAATGCAAATTCTAACTTTATTTGGTAAAAGGGGCTTTCCATCTTGATTGAATTTTCACTGCCCTTGCAATTTTATTTAATCAAATTCATAACATCATTTGCATCGATAAAACTTCTTCAATGTGTTTAGCTACCTAAGGTATTTCAAAGAGGAAAAACAGGTGTCAACACTGAGAAAGAAAAATTAACCAGATACATATTTGAAGAAATAGGTGCTGGAGATGATTTTAAAGATAACGAGGGAGTAACCAAATTGAAAGATGGGGAAAGTCCCAGGGTGTACAGTCAAGACTGTTCAAAGATTTTTCAACTGATAGGGAGTGGGAGAATACATGTGAAGCTACAACGTGGACAAAAGGAGGTGGACTAAGTTATGTTTGAGTACGTTACTGTAGTAAGGTAGGACATGGTCATGTGGCTTTCTGGATTTGTAACCATACACTTGGATGGAAGCAAAGGAGACATCAATCGACGGGTAACAGAACAGGAACAAAGGTTCTTTGATGAGTGGAATGCAGGGTTTAAGGTTTCTGTCATGTATGGGAAAGGTTGACCAAACCTTTACTCTAATAATTGCTCCAGAGCATGTGCTTTGGCTTATGAACCAGAGGTAACATAAAGAAAGTTTTCTTTATATGGCGAATTGTTGTGCGCTGCCGGAACTGATTGTCAAAACCGTGTTAGTAACAAAATTCAAAAGAAAACTGGTATAAACTTGAAGGGAAAACATTTAGAAGGCTATGGTGAAAGAGCAGGGGAGTGGGAATAATTACTAAACTCTACCAAAGACCCAGCTCAGATACAGTGGCCTCATTCTGTTCTGTATGCTTTTGAGATTCCATGTCTGAATTGCTCTTTCTGGCACTTTCTCTGTACGGTGATGGTCACAGGGGCAGTGTGCTGATAAAGCTGAGTATCACAGAATTACGGGATTGTTACAGCGCAGAGGGAAGTCATTCAGCCCATTACATCTGTTTTGGAACTCTGTGTGAAAAATGTAACCAAGTGAAATTGCCCTGTCTCCTCCACATAGTCCTGCACATCCATCCTTTACAGGAGGCAATCCATTTCCTTCTTGAATGCTTCAACTGAACCTGGCTCACCGCACTCTCAGATACTGTCAACATTTGCTCTTTCTAAGCTTTTCCTTGGTTCTGTTGTCAGCATACTTGGGGAAGCTGCCCTTATGGATAATGCATTTTTGAAGTTAAACTTAGTTCATGATAAATTAAAGCAAATTATTGAAGAAAAAAGTGCATTACTCAAATAAATTTTATCAGTATTTCAATCAGAAGAGACATGACTGTGTTTGTTGGTTAAAGGGACCATCGCTGTTTCTGCAGTGAGGAAGCATCAAAGAAATCTACAATGAAACATCATTATGTAAGACATAGAAGCATTCTTGTCCCAGTGAGAGAGCAGTTTACCAAGTCACAGCTTCTTGTGGTGAGAAACAGAATAAAGATACAAAAGTGCAGATTTTGACGTACAAAAGATGAAATAAAGAAATAATAACACTTGTCAGTAAACATGAGTTTAAAAAAACCCTTAGATTGCAACAGGAAGGAAAGCTATAAGAATATCATAACTTTTGAAGTCCTGGGATATATTTTGAGGTCCTAGGCAGTAGTTCGAGACAACTTTCACCACAACTTTCTCAGGCTAATTAGGAATGGGTAATAAATGCTAACCAGTCAGTGAAGCCCACATCCCAATAATTAATTTCTAAAAACAAAGGGGGTGATTGGATTCAATGGACCTGTGGAAGAACTGATAGAAAACCCATGTCCCCTCTCCCAGAACAGCCAATTCAATTTAAGTGCAATCAGGCATGAAAGTGGGCTCTGTCAGGCCAGCTGTGGAATCAAAGTAAGAATTAGGTTTATTGTCACGTATGCTCAAGTACAGGGATACAGGAGTACAGTGAAAAGCGTATAATGTTGCCATTCACGCCGCCATCTTAGGTACAAGGTAACTGGGTACAATATCGTGGGTATAAAGAAGAGAAATAAAGAAATAAGTTGAAAGTTCAACATCACAGCTCTTCTCAGAATAAAGTAGTAAATAAGAAATAATGTTAAAAGTTCCAAATATTCCTCAGTAGAGTAGAAATCTTGCCCCGAGAGCTGTCAGCCAATCAGAGGTTAGCAGCTCTACATTAGATCACCGAGATTGACGGCTACCGACAACGATTGAGTGATGCCATCACTGGTGAACATCGCTGGGTCCCTGGATGTAGGTAAGCAAGGGCATGTTGGCGTCACAGGGAGATGCTGTTAGCAAAGAAGAGTGGAGTGTATAAGGGTGGTCAGCACTCTGCAGGCACCCCCATCCTGATGTCAGGTCTTTCCATCAGAACTAAGTCTGAATTTTGGTAGACACTGAAAGCCTTTCTGTCATTATAAATATGATAGTTGAGGCCTGGATACAGAAGTTCCACTGTCAAATCAAGCACCTGTTGGTGGTGAAATGGAGGGGGGACTTTTAATTGACACATTGTGGTACACAGAGGCAACTGCACATGTCAAAGAGAAGCTGCCTAATGGTGATCTGATTTTCGCTAGTGAAATGTTCCAAACATTAGTTTCAATTTTTAAACAATGAGTAAAAATGTCAAAAGATGCCAGATTTCTTTGGAAAGGTAAACCATTCTTTTTTGTAAGAAGTAAGATATAGTTTTTGACCACATACTGATACTGAGACTTGGGAGAGAGGTCAGGTGCCCTTTTGAGGAGGCAAACTGCTCTTTGTAGAAGGTAAGAGGCATTTTGGAATCGTTAAAAGCAGACAAAACTAGAAACAGCTGACTAAAGAGTTCTCAAAAATAGTTTGTCAACAGGTTTGTCAAAAGGAGCTGGCAAAGAGAGGTATCTACCTGTCAGATCATTTATACGTCTTTTCCTTTAAATATATGTAAAAAGAGGCTGCAATATTTAAAAATGATCAGTACTTGCTATTTGACATTGTCTGTTGCCTTAAGCTTGAAGGTTATGATTACAGTATCAATGCTACATTACTGATTTCATAACCATTTATTAGCACAAAGCGATGCCTTCCATTTCACAAACTGATTTACAACTCCAGTAGTTGTCAACTCTTTCAAGTGAAATTATGAATTCTAATGCTTTTATTTATAAGGGTTTAAAGGAATTTGAATGTAGTGAATGGGATTTTATCACTGTTTATTCAAAACTAAATTCATTAATAGAGATTTAAGGACTTTGTTTAATCTCAGCATAAGTCCTGAGGTGTGCCCCAGTTGATGGCAAGGGGAGATGGGTGGTAGGCATGTGTTGGCATAAGTTGACATGGGACTATAAAGAGAAATTGGAGTGGGTACAGGGGTATAGGTTGCTTAGAAGGTATGAAGGGTGGGTGGGTACAGATGTGTAGATTGGCATGAAGGGTATGAGGGGCCATAGTGGATGGGAGGGGCAAAGGTAGAGTGGTCTGGCATGTATGAGTCATGGACAGTGTCTGGGGAGGTGAATTGTTGCTTCAAATGAGGGCTGATTTTTGGAGGTTGTTTCACACATCCTCAAAAGAGAACTGATGTGTCAAATTAGATTAGCCTGTCTTGCACCTGGTGCCCTGCACGCTGTTTCTTGGGTCACCATCCTGACTACTAACACCCCTGCCATCACTCACTAGCCCAAGAATGAAAATACAACTTTTGGGGCACCCTTTCCCAGGTCAGAAGATTTGCTGAGGCACCACTAAATCCCAGTGAGTCTAGAGATAATGGCTTTTAGTGGCCCAATGTTAACACGTTAACTAGCGGGCAGGTTCCCTGCATTCTCACTACTGCCTCAAGAGGAATCACTTTTCTCACCTGCAGGAAGGAAGTGTATGACTTCGCCTGTAATTGTGCAAATTTGCCCATCACCTTTCCTGCCCTAGAGGGCTCTATTAAAGCTCACTTGGAGTTAATGCTAGAAATTGTCTCTGACCTTTCAACCTAATGCGCCTTTACAGATTACAAACATACTCCATCTCTGTGCTGTCAGGACCCCCATAACAAACACAACAACAAAAACTAATTGCTGGAAAAGCTCAGCAGGTCCGGCAGCATCTGTGAAGAAAAGATTAGAGTTAATGTTTTGGGTCTGGTGACACTTCCTACCATATGATAGTAGGTAAATGATAGTTTACCTATTAATTCGTCCTACCAAAATGGATGACTTCATATTTATCTATATTAAACTCTATCTGCCAGGTTTTTGATCACTCCGCAATCTACCTATATCCACTTGCAGATTCTTTATGTCCTCATTGTAACAGGCTCTCCCAACTATTTTTGTATCATCAGCAAATTTAGACTCTGTCCGCTCCAAGTCTTTACCAAAGGTTGTAAATAACTGAGCCTCTAACACTGATCCTTGTGACATTCCTCTAGTTATGTCTTTCCAACCTGATTAATCCTGACACTGTTTGCTGTGTGCCCGCTAACCCTCAGCACAAGCTAATTCACTGTAAGCTCTTATGTCATACAATAACCTTTTATCTGGTACCTTACTGAATACCTTCTGGAAATGCAAATACACTGCATCTACCAGTACCCCTTCATCAACTCTGCTTGCTATATCCTCAAAGAACTCCGGCAAATCTGTCAAATAGTATTTCCATTTTAACGGGGGTGGGCAATGGCCTAGTGGTATTACTGCTAGACTGTTAATCCAGAGACCCAGATAACATTCTGAGGATCCAGCTTCAAATCCCACCACGGCAGATGGTGGAATTTGAATTCAATCAAATTTCTGGAAATAAGAACTAATGATGACCATGAATCCATTGTTCACTGTTGGAAAAATCCACCCAGTTCACGAATGTTATTTAAGGAAGGAAATTGCCAAACTTACCTGGTCTGGCCTACATGTGAATCCAGACCCACATTAATGTGGTTGACTCTCAACTGCCCTCTGGGCAATTAGGGATGGGCAATAAATGTTAGCCTAGCCAGCGATGCCCTCATCCCATGAATGAATAAAAAAAACACATTGACTCTTTTCAGAGAAGATAGGAACTGCAGATGCTGGAGAATCAGAGATAACAAGGTGTAGAGCTGGATGAACACAGCAGGCTAAGCAGCATCATAGGAGCAGGAAGGCTGACGTTTCAGACCTAGACCCTTCATCAGAAATGGGGGAGGGGAAGGGGGTTCTGAAATAAATAGGGAGAGAGGGGGAGGCGGATAGAAGATGGATAGAGGAGAAATAGGTGGAGAGGAGCCAGACAGGTCAAAGAGGCGCGGATGGAGCCAGTAAAGGTGAGTGTAACTGGGGACGTAGGGAGGAGATAGGTCAGTCCAGGGAGGACGGACAGATCAAGGGGGCAGGATGAGGTTAGTAGGTAGGAAATGGGGGTGCGGATTGAGGGAGGAGGAGGGGATAGGTGAGAGGAAGTATAGGTTAGGGAGGCGGGGACGAGCTGGGCTGGTTTTGGGATGCGGTAGGGGGAGGGGAGATTTTGAAGCTTGTGAAATCCACATTGATACCATTGGGCTGCAGGGTTCCCAAGCGGAATATAAGTTGCTGTTCCTGCAACCTTCCGGTAGCATCGTTGTGGCACTGCAGGAGGCCCAGGATGGACATGTCATCTGAGGAATAGGAGGGGGAGTTGAAATGGTTCGCGACTGGGGCGTGCAGTTGTTTATTGCGAACCGAGCGTAGGTGTTCTGCAAAGCGGTCCCCAAGCTTCCGCTTGTTTTCCCCGATGTAGAGGAGGCCACAACAGGTACAGCGGATGCAGTATACCACATTGGCAAATGTGCAGGTAAACATCTGCTTCATGTGGAATGTCTTCTTGGGGCTTGGGATGGGGATGAGGGAGGAGATGTGGGGGCAGGTGTAGCACTTCCTGCGGTTGCAGGGAAAAGTGCCGGGTGTGGTGGGGCTGGAGGGGAGTGTGGAGCGGACAAGGAGTCATGGAGAGAGTTATCCCTCTGGAAAGCAGACAAGGGTGGGGAGGGAAAGATGTCTTTGGTGGTGGGGTTGGATTGCAGATGGCGGAAGTGTTAGAGGATGATGCTTTGGATCCGGAGGTTGGTGGGGTGGTACGTGAGGATGAGGGGGATTCTTTTTTGGTTGTTATTGCAGGGACGGGTTGTGAGGGATGAGTTGCAGGAAATGCGGGAAACACGGTCGAGCGTGTTCTCGACCACTGCGGAGGGGAAGTTACAGTCCTTGAAGAACGAAGACACCTGAGAGGTACAGGAGTGGAATGCCTGACCAGTCCCCCTCCACTGACATCCTCATCTGCTTAGCTGAACTCGTCCTCACCCTCAACAACTTTTCTTTCAATTTCTCACACTTCCTACAGACAAAGGGGGTGGCCATGGGTACCCACAAGGGCCCAAGCTATGCCTGCCTCTTTGTAGGTTACGTGGAACAATCCCTCTTCCATACTGACACTGGCCCTAAACCCCACCTCTTCCTCTGTTACATTGATGACTGTATCGGCGCTGCCTCGTGCTCCAACAGTTCATCCCCTTCACCAACACCTTCCACCCCAACCTTAAGTTGACCTGGACCATCTCCAACACCTCTCTCACTTTCCTGGACCTCTCTGTCTCCACCTCTGGCAACCACCGAGAAACCGATATCCATTTCAAGCTCACCGATTCCCACAGATACCTAGAATACACCTCCTCCCACCCACCTTCCTGCAAAAATGCCATCCCCTATTCCCAATTCCTTCGCCACCACCGCATCTGCTCCCAGGATGAAGCATTCCACTCCCCCACCACAGCCCCACCACAGCCGGCACTTTTCCCTGCAACCGCAGGAAGTGCTTCACCTGCCCCCACACCTCCTCCCTCACCCCCATCCCAGGCCCCAAGAAGACTTTCCACATCAGGCAGATGTTCACCTGCACATCTGCCAATGTGGTATACTGCATCTGCTGTACCCGTTGTGGCCTCCGCTACATCGGGGAAACCAAGCGGAAGCTTGGGGACCACTTTGCAGAACACCTGCGCTCAGTTCGCAACAAACAACTGCACCTCCCGGTCGCGAACCATTTCAACTCCCCCTCCCATTCCTCAGACGACATGTCCATCCTGGGCCTCCTGCAGTGCCACAACGATGTCACCCGAAGGCTGCAGGAACAGCAACTCATATTCCGCTTGGGAACCCTGCAGCCCAATGGTATCAATGTGGATTTCACAAGCTTCAAAATCTCCCCTCCCCCAACCACATCCCAAAACCAGCCCAGCTCGTCCCCGCCTCCCTAACCTGTACTTCCTCTCAACTATCCCCTCCTCCTACCTCAAGCCACACCCCCATCTCCAACCTACTAACCTCATCCTGCCCCCTTGATCTGTCCGTCCTCCCTGGACTGACCTATCTCCTCCCTACCTCCCCACCTACACTCACCTTTACTGGTCCCATCCCCGCCTCTTTGACTTGTCTGGCTCCTCTCCACCTTTCTTCTCCTCTATCCATCTTCTATCCGCCTCCCCCTCTCTCCCTATTTATTTCAGAACCCCCTTCCCCTCCCCCATTTCTGATGAAGGGTCTAGGCCCGAAATGTCAGCCTTCCTGCTCCTATGATGCTGCTTGGCCTGCTGTGTTCATCCAGCTCTACACCTCATTGCATTGACTCTTTTATTCTGTTAAGTTTTTCTAAAAGTCTTGTTATTTCTTCCCTACTAATGGACTCTAGAATTTTACAAATGACAGATGTTAGGCATCTGCATGCTGTCTCCTTTCCTTCCTGAAAAGGAGCATCACATTCATAGCTTTCCAATCCACTGTAATGCTTCTGAAATCCCAGAATCCAGTGAATTCTTGGAAACAAAAAGCAACTTTCTTTCGTACTCCTTCAAGGAACTTTTGGCTTTCCTCAGGAAGGCAGCTTATCCTCCTGTTGGTGAATTGACTTTGTTTTATTTCTTTGTCTAATTAATTATTGAAAAGTGCTCAATTTTATTTCAATCATTTTCATCAAATAGATTCTAAGATTCCCATGATGAGAGTTATAAATGATTTGGATAAAAATGTAGGTTGTCTGGCTACTAAATTTACAGACAGCATGAGAATTAGTAAATTTGCAGATAATGAGGAAGGTTGTCAAATAATACAGCAGGATATAGATCAGTTGGAAATTTGTATGGAGAAATGGCAGATGGAGTTTAATCTGAATAAGCGTGAGGTGATGCATTTTTGGAGGTCAAATCCAAGAGGAAAGTATTTGAAAATGGCAAGGCCCTTAGTAGCATTGACATAGAGAAGGATCTTGGGGTGCAAGTCCATAGCTCCCTGAGAGTAACAACACAAGTGGATAAGGTGGTAAAGAAGGCATGTAGCATGCTTGCCTTCATTGGTCGGGGCATTGAGTATAAAAGTCAGCAAGGCATGTTGCAGCTGCGTAAAATTTGGACCATGTTTGGAGTATCGTGTTCCGTTCTAGTCTGTGCATTATAGGAAGGATGCAGAGGCTTTGGAGAGAGTGCAAAAAGAGGTTTACGACAATGTTGCTTGGATTGGAGTGTATAAGCTGTAAGGAGAGGTTGGACAAACTTGGATTGTTTTCGCTAGCGCGTCGGAGACTGAGGGGCAACCTGACAGAAGTACGTGAAATTATCAGAGACATGGATAGGGTGGATAGTCAGAGTCATTTTCTCAGGGTGGAAGTGTCAAATGCTAGGGGACATAGGCTTAAAGTGAGAGGGGGAAAGTTTAAAGTAGATGTATGAGATCAACTTTTTTATGCAGAGGATGGCAGGTGCCTGGAATACAGTGGATGTGGAAAAATCAGATACAATAGTAATGTTTATGAAGTAATTAGAGAATCACACGAACAGGCAGGGAATAGAAGAATACAAACCAAATGCAGGCAGATGGGATGATTATAGAATTACATCATGTTCGGCACAGACAGGGTGGGCTGAATGGCCTGTTCCGTTGCTATATTGTTCTATATTTAAATATGCATGTAAGAAAATAACACAGGCTGTGCTCTTGTCACTTGTACGAGAAGTCAAAATAAGATGTTCTTAATTCAAGAATTTGCCTTACTAAACCTCTCTGCTCTTTAAATCCTAGCTCCTTCACCAATTTGTTTTAACATCCCTTGAACTGGCTTAGTTGAGAAGTTTGTTTGATAATGCTCCAATTGGTGCTTTGGAACATATAACTTCATTAGAAACTCTACAAATGCAGGTTATTTTTCTGGATGGCCCAAGTCCAAAGGAAAAACAAAACATGTCAGTATTACAGAGTCATAGAATTGTACAGCACGGAAAAAGACCCTTTGATCCAACTCGTCCATGCTGACCAGCTATCCTAAGTAAATCTATTTCCACTTCCCAGTATTTGGCCTATATCCATCCAAGCCCTTCCTATTCGTATACCCACCCAGATGCTTTTTAAATGTTGTTATTGTACTAGCATCCATCACTTCCTCTGGCTGCTCAATCCATACATGCACCACCCTGTGAAGGAAAAAGTTGCTCCTTAAATCCTTCCTAAAGCAGGGAGACCAGAATTGCTTGCAGTATTCCAAAAGTGGCCTAACCAATGTCCTGTTACAGCTGCAACATGACCTCCCAAATCCTATACTCAATGTACTGATCAATAAAGGCAAACATTCCAAATGCCTTCTTCACAATCCTGTCTACCTGGGACTCCACTTTCAAGGTCTCTTTGTTTAACAACTCTCCCCAGAACCTTACCATTAAGTGTATATTCCTGCCTGATTTGCCTTTCCAAAATGCAGCACCTCAAACTTGTCTAAACTAAACCACATCTGCCACTCGTCGGCCCATTGGCTCATCTGATCAAGGTCCCGTTGTACTCTGAAGTAGCCTTCTTCACTGTCCACTACACCTCCAAGTTTGGTGTTGTCTGAAAACTTACTAACCTTACTTCATATGTACACTTATATGAAGATGAATATAAGGTATGGATGCTATAGGAAGGATAGAAAGGGAGGCAAGAGAGGAGGGGGAGTGGCGTTTTTGATTAGGGATGACCTTACAGCTCTATTTAGGGAGGATGTTCCTGGGAATACATCCACAGAAGTTATTTAGGTGGAAAAGAGAAATAAAAAAGGGATGATCACCTTATTGAGATTGTACTATAGATCTCCCAATAGTCAGCAGGAAATTGAAAAACAAATTTGTGAGGAGATCTCAGTTGCCAATGAAAGGAGCATTTTTCTCTTCCAGAGGATGGGTCAGGTTAAGTCCTCAGAACTACAGCCTATTCCAATAATTCAGCTGCCATGTTATCAACGCTGTGACTCAGAATTTGCACTTTCGCAACTATTATTGCTGCAATGGAATAAAAAGGTTTTTAACAGTTGTAAAAAGGATTTGGCTAAAATTATAATTATATCAATAACTGGCTAATGGCAATTTAACCAACTAAATTATATCATTGTTCTTTATAAATCGAAAGACATCAGCAAGACAAATTTGTCCAGAATCCAATTTGCCTTGTCAATGTTCTGTGCGCACTACCAAAGCACCCTTTCATGCTTCAGCTCTGAACTTGAGTTTTAAATAAAAGCACATCATTTAAAAAAGCTGAGGTCTCCACCAAACACACAAAGCATTGATTTAATCATATGCTTCTAAACCAAAATCACACAACACCAGGTTATATTCCAGCAGGTTTATTTGAAAACATAAGCCTTTGGAGGGCTTTGAAAGCTTGTGTTTTCAAATAAGCCTGTTGGGCTACAACCTGACATTGTGTGATTTCTGATCTTGTTCACTCCAGTCCAACACCGACACCTCCACATCATGGTTTCTAATCCAGTTACAATTCAGTTTGATATAATTTAGTCTCCATTCTCTTCCAACATAATATGAGTATGGCTTTAGAAGATCAGCTCAAGTGTAATTTAAACCATATGCACTCTGCAAAGTACTTTCAAGGCAAGAGGCCAGACATGTCTGTAAATTGCAATGTCTAAGTTGCTTTGGTCTGTGCCTCTCAATTTAATTTTTCATTATTCTTGTAAGTTAAGAGACCAAGAAAAATTGTACTGTAATACTGAGGAACAGTACCATTTGTAAGAATACAATTTGCGCATTCAATTTGTAACTCATTATAAATAAATAATCTGGAAAAGAATTGCTTTTAGTTCTCTTGCCAATTTTTTTTAATGCCGATCTGAAATGATTACTGAGCAAATGATTTTATGGCAGTAATAAACAATAGCAAGACTAATGGAAACTCTGAGCAAAGATTTGAGCAAAGTTGAGTAGCCAGCGCGGAAACAGTTAAGTGGAAGCAACATTCAACACATTTTCAAATGACCACATCCTTTCAAGAGCTAGTAAAATTCTTGCAGTCATTTGACTTCCTTTGTACTCTAAAGCATCTATGCAGTTTAGATAACAGCACTTTCACATCTAGATCTAGTCATATAGATTATGGAATCTTGAAAGTTGTTGGCAATGCTAACTTTCAGATGACATATACTGAAGCCATGTCTCGTCAATGTCAAAACTCAAAGACAGAAAATTCTAAGTGAACAGTTCCTCAATGTATGGGTTAATATTTCTGCCTTGCTGCTGTGCAGTCTTTGGAACCTTACTGAGCACAAGTGGATTGCTGTGTTTTCCCAAAGCTACAGCTTGGGGAATTTCTACATCGATTATAAAAGTGCATTTGGATATGACAAGGTTGAATTGATTATTGTTATTGGGGAGAATGAAGAAATTGTGCCTGTTTGAGGTTTATTCAAATTGGTGCTAAGAAGGAACTGATCAACAGTTGGGGAGCTGTTGCTAACAATTGTTTGAGGAAATGCAAAGTGTTATCACAGCTGACAATCTTTGTTATATGCAGGAAGTATTAGACCCAAAAAGCAGTCAATATTAAATGGTATTAAATGTTCAAAAATAGTTTGCAGGACAATCTCCACCGTGAAGAATATTGTACAGCATACATGATTACTACTCTGTTAGACACCTGGACTTCCAGTTTACAATTTGCCAAAGAAAATATTTCTTTGGATTCACAGAAACTCACAATTTCCCACCAACAGCAACTGGTGTTTACTAAAAAAAAAGTTTTCCTTGATCACAATGAATATGAGAAATGAGAAAAGACTTGTCTTATTTTAATAAGTTTGCAAAAAGTAAAATGTTTCCACACAGATGTTTTTTTTTTATGTGGAATGAACTGCCTGAAGTAATGGTAGATGCAGGTACAGTTACAATATTTAAAAGACGTTTGGACATGTACACGATTAGGAAAGGTATAGAGGGATATGTGCCAAATGCAGGCAAAGGGGGCTCATTTAGTTTGGGAAACCTAGTCAGCATGGACAACCGAGACTGAAGAGTGTGTTTCTATGCTGTATGGCCCTATGACTCTAATCTCTTCATTGCTGGTACTGTTTGAGAGGATCAAATCAAATAATTATTAATGTATTTCAGCTAAACTTTTCAAAAGCTGTTTAAACCAAATTAGACTTGGGCTTGATTACTCAGTTTAACTTCTGCACTGTGCATCACTGATCTCAGCTCTCACTACCACATAGGGCCACAGTGTAGTGGCAGAAGAATTCAGAGCTGTAAATGGGACCAGGTAATGGGGATTTCCAACAGCTAAGTTATTGTTGACCTTGTATCTTTGGACAATTCACACAGAACGTAGACACCAGAAGGTATGGTTTACATGGCCCTTGAAATATAATTTGATAAACTACCACAAATGACATCTGCAGATGATGGCACACTGAACTAAAGGGATGGTGACCAAAGGGTTAGAAAGCTCCTTGGATGAGGGGTAAACAACTAAGAATAAAGGTTTTGAGATAGTTTAGAAGGATGGAAAGATGTAGTGAGGGATTCCTGGTGGACATGGAAGGGTAGATGCAGAAAGGTTGTTTCACCTTGGAGGACCAGAAGACATAATCTCAGAATAAGGAGTGGCACATTTAAGAAAGAGATGAGGAGGAATTTTTTCTCTCAGAGCGGAATGAATCTATGGAATGCTTTACCACAGACAGCTGTTGAGGCTGAGTCAAGCGTTGTTCCCCTGTGATGTTAACAGTGGACCTGGCTAAAGTTGGGTTGAACTACGTTATTTTACTGCAGAGGGTTGTTGAATCTGGGTTGTTGAGGATACACAATGTGAAAACAGTCAGATTTTTAATCAGTAAGGAAATTAAGCATGATGGTGAGAAGGGAGGAGAGAGGGCATGAGGGTTATCACATCAGCCATGATCTCATTGAATGGTGGAGCAAACTTGATGAGCTGAATAGCCTATTTCTGTTCCTATGTCTTATGAAATGATGATCCAAGTGGGCCGATAGTGGTTGTTAATGGTGTGCTAATTATGTTGTTAATACACACAAGTGTACAGTTCTCAATTAAGCACTTGATTTGTGTGTTGGTTCATGCTTCATCGCGTGGCTTAGGATTTATACTGGAAAGACCCTTATGCTGTTGTACACAAAAGGCTCTGAATTTAGGAATAGAACTAAGATTATTAAAATTGCTGCCGATGGATGGTGAAATAATATGACAAACAATGATGAGCATTTTGGAAGTTTGCATCAGAATATAGGCAAAGCTGCCTGGACAGATGCTGGTCACTATCAATGGCAGTGTAAGTAAATAAGGAAATAACAATGGCAAACAGAATGTGGCGTTTGTATTCCAAACAAGGATAATAGCATAGATGAGGCAGCCTTGTAGAAGTTTATAAAATAATGAGGGGTTTAGACAGAGGTAATGTTAGTTGTCTTTTCTCTTGGATCGGGGACTGCAAGACCGCAGGCACAATTTTAAGATGAGAGCAGAGACATTTAATAAAGACATGATGGGCAATTTTTTTTTTTTTTACACAGAGGGTGGTTCGCACGTGGGATGAACTTCCTAAGGAAGTGGTGGATAGGATACAGTTACAATGTTTAAAAGACATTTAGGTATGTATATGAATAGGAAAGGTTTGGAGCGACAGGATTTGGTGGGACTAGTTCAGTTTGGGATTATGCTCAGCATGGACTGTTTGAATCGAAGGGTCTGTTTCCGTGTTGTATGAGTCTATGATTCTATGATTCTATAAGTTATGTTATGATCTGAGTCATGTAGAGGCTTGGAGTAGAGTCATGAGCTTAAATTTACCACAAAATATGAGGAATGTTAATAAAATGCTACAATCAGTAATGGTGAGTACTTAGCTTCCAGATATTTATAAAAATTTGTCTGATTCTCTTCTCTCCTTTCAATGAGGGATATCTACTGCCCTTATTTGGGGTGGTTGATAGGTGACTCCAGGTATACTGTAATGACTTTTAACTGTCCTTTGACATTGCATAAACAAGCCATCCAGTTGGCTTAGATTTTGGCTCACCACCGACTCTGCAGGTACAGATTAAGGATTGTAATAAACGAATACAATAGATATTACCATTGGGAGTCAATTATTTAAGAGGCTGATGGATTTTGGTTTCAGTTTTGTGAAGGTTAGTTCTTTTTGTTAAATCAGGTCAGAAAGTCCTGCGGAACAGTGGCCTAAATAATTTATTTCCAAGAAAGCATGTGACTCAGTTAAGCTCTCAGCTAGATGCATGTAATGTTAATTTATGGCATGTTCATAATGTTGCATCTGCAACAGAGAGAACAGACCAGGGGCAGTTGGGTTAGCTTTGATTCTGATTCAGAAGAATCAGGAGTTCAATTCAGAAGAGAATTTTCTTAGCTCCTAGCAGAAGAATCAAGTTTTTTTTTAAATTTCAGAGATCAGTCATTATGATAGAAGGGACTTAGTTGAGGAAGACTCCAAGTTTGAACAGAGGTTTTTAAATTGTCAGAACTGAGAGCAAGTTCAGGCCATCAGAAATAGAAAGGGATAGTAAAGCTGTCTCAACATTCCAATGAGGAGAACTGGAAATAGTCTGTTCACTAAGAAAATAAATATAGGAGATAGGAGTGCTATTTCTTCGGGATAGAATACCTATAAAAGGAAATTATTTGGAAATAGATTGAAACTTTTTTGCTGTTTGTGTTAAGATCATTTTGAACTGTCATTTTTATAGATATAACTTTTTTTCTCTCTTTTGTCTGATAGACTGTGTTGTTTTACAAAAGAACACTTGCAGCCTTGTGCATGTTCAGCTTAACCACCACAAGAACCAATTGCAAAATTAGGTTAAATATCTATCAAGCCAAATTTCACCTGGAACTTGACGTATCCAGTATGGCCATCAGCTGGAACCACAATAGGATTTGAATAAATGCTTCATCAGCAACACTCACATTGTGTGACCAATTGAAAATAAATTGATTTCAAAAGCACAAAGATGAGATATTATAGAATCCCTACAGTATTGAAGTAGGCCATTCAGCCCATCAGTTCCCCACTGAAGAGCATCCCACCCAGACCCAGCCCCCTACCCTACATTCCCCATGGCTAATCCACCTAACTGGCACATCTTTGGACTGTGGGAGAAAAACCATGCAGAGAATATACAAACTCCACACAGGCATTTGCTCAAGAGTGGAATTGAACCCAGGGCCCTAGTGCTGCGAGGGAGCAGTGCTAACCACTAAGCCACCCTTTGGGCTCAGGTAACACACCTGAAATCCCCTCTCCCTATGACAAGTGGGACATATCAAAGCCAATAATTTTGAGAGCTAAAGGCAGGCTGGCTAAAGGAAATACTACTGATTGAAGGGAGGATCAGGGAACAAGAGAGGAGCTGAATCTTGAGCTCCCAGTGGGGGCAAGCCTGGAGGTGAGAAAGTAGTTTCATGAGATGGGACGGTAGTGTACCTGAACCACACTACCTTCTTGACTTTACCTGAATTACATTCTGAGTAGAAGGCCCAAGCTTGACCCTCCCACCCCAATGCTGATTGAGACCTGTAAATTGTCAATTAATTGTTATCTAAGGACATCTTCCTGCCATTTCCAGGAATAACCTCGCTCCAGGTGGGCCTGCTGATAGGTGGTCTGCATGACTGACCAAAGAGTGTGGAGCACATCACCTGAGAGAGGAGGGAGGCATCAATAAAATGAACTCAGTAGCTGATTGAAGGCATGGGAAATCCCACATAGATGTGGTGGTCAAAAAGGCACAACAAAGCCTCTTCTTCCTCAGGCAGTTCAGGAGATTTGGCACATCCAAGAGGTCCCTCACCAACTTTTATAGATGTGCAATTGAAAGCACACTGTCCAGGTGCAGAACGGCCTGGTACGGCAACAGCTCTGCCTAGCACCATAAGAAACTACAAAAGGTTATATTCACAGCCCAGAACATCATGGAAGCCAACCTTCCATCTATGGACTCCATTTACATGGCTTGTTGCCAAAGAAAATCTGCCAACATTATCAATGACCCATCGCTCCCCGGTAATGATCTCCTACAACCTCTTCGGTCAGGCAGAAGATACTGAACACATGCACCAGCAGGTTCAGGGGCAATTTCTTCCTGGCTGCTATTAGACTGATGAATGGACTCTCTAACTTCAAATAATGCTGATCTTGCTATCGTTGACCTTGCCTACCACAGGCCCTGTGTAAAGTTACCTGCAGGCCTTTGTCTAAGTGTTTTTTTCACCCTCTGACCTGTACGTCCTTGCTTACTATGATCTGTCTGTATTTCTCATAAAAGGTCTTTTCACTGTGCTTAGGTAGATGTGACAACAAATCAAATCAAATCAATGGGCAAGGATCTGTTGGCTAGAGGACAGCACCTGCCTGCTCTTGCTTCTGACACACCTGAAACCACTCCCCCCCCGCATCTCTCCCTGTGATCCCCAACCACAGAAGCAACTCCCTCTCATTATTCTCTGGTACCTCCCTCATGACTAGGACATCCATGCTGCCATCCCCTTCCCCACCCCAGCCTCTAGAGAAAGACCCAGAGGTATCTTGTAGATTGGTGATTGGAAGAACGTTTCCTGAAAAGTCAATTTAGTTCTCTCACCACTTTTTAAGCAGCAAGCAACGCACACAAAGGAAACCAAAGATTCCACTGTAGGGGACGGCAAAGTTTGCAGAAGCGAAGTATTCACACTTTCATGGTTGAAATCAGAGACAACACAGTGCGGAGCTGGAAGAACACAGCAGTTCAGGCAGTATCAGAGGAGCAGGAAAGTTGATGTTTCAGATCAGGGCCCTTCCATGGTTAAAATGATGTTTTGAGTATTTCTTAGCAGTTTAGGGATGATACATTAATACTTCAAGTACCTTTATTACAATGATACATGTTCTTTCGGCATTGCAAAATGGTTTGCTTGTGGAAATGATAATTACTGGTTTGATTCAAAGAATAGCACTTCAAATTCCCACTGACACAAACATAATCAAATGAATTCAATAGAAATTTGAATGTAAATTTAAGCGTTCTTTTCTTTAAATTGCAACTTGTGGTTGCCAAATACTGGAGCCTTTTGGATTACTAGACGGAGTTAAGTGACATTTGATTCAGTTCTGCAGTTGAAGTCTGCGGATATATTCATATATTTAAACGTGGATATTGACGGAATGGTTGCAACTAAATCTATGCATCTTCAATACAACCGAGTATTTCAGTGCCATAAGTGTGGCAGAGAAGGACAACAGTTGGTCATCCACATCCGGCAAGTGGTATACAGCTTTTGCATTATGGCTTTATGCCATCTAACCTGAAACTGAGCAGGATACTAGCAAGGGTTGAAGGAATGTGTTATGGTGAAGTCCAGCGCTATTTCACAGACTAACTGCTATTTTCTTTCTCCTTGCCGGAAATGCCAGTGGGCTTTTTCTTTTCCACATATGAAAATGGAAGGAGGAGGGAAGCCAACGTCTCCAGTACATTTCCCAGCATCGCAAGGCTGCCATGAGAAGGATATTGGCAAAGGTCCTGGGAGTTGAGTCATAACCCTCAGTTTCTCACAAGGAAGTGAGGGCATATTGAGACCACATCACCTTCCATCTTTGGAATTTAACAAGCATACCTTTGGGATTCTTTCCTCCTAGAAAGCTGTGGGTAGTCAGTCAAAGAGAATATTCATGACTGACATCAATAGATTTTCAGCTCTAGAGCTATGCCTACACCACACGGACAACAGTAGATCAATAAGGCAGCTCAACACTACCTTGACAAGGACAGTTGGAGATGAACAACAATTGTTAGCCTTAGTGATCATGTCCCATAAATAAAAATAAAAACAAAAGCTTAGCAAATCAGGTGATATAGGGATAGAGGCACGAAAGGAAAGTTGATATCTACAAGTTTAGCTATGGTTTTAGTCGTAGGCTTTATTCCCACTTTCCCTGGACTGTCAGGTTTACTCTGAATATCAATAACCCAAGACAATTCTGACTAAAGAACATACACAATGTTCTTTATCAAAACAACGTACTGCAAGAAAAAGTACTGCAAGAAAAATCTTGCCCTATAATGCTTACAATCACGAGTGAATCATTGTCTGAAAATCAGACCAGAACAAGTGATCAGCCTGCTTTATTACAACTTCCGGCCATTAATCTGGTGACCTCTTCCCTGAGCTACCTAACTGTGCTGTGAGGCATGGACTTTATAACACTCTTTCAATACAAAGAAACTCTACATTCAAACTCTTGACGTTATCCAGTCTCCAGCAAATGATCATTTTGGCCACTGGCAAGCATCACAAATTTGTCACTTACCATAGCTAGTTTAAATCAATTAAATCCTTAGGACTTAGTTGTGTCTCCTTGGAAAGAAGCTTATCTCTTGCTTTTAATGAACTCGTTTAGCTCGCTTTTGCTTTCTGTCTCTCAATCAACCAAATGATATTTACATAGCACAGTTCTATGACAATCACTAATTGTTAACTGATAAATCATCCACATTATTGCATCTATTTACTGCATGTGTTTTTAAACAAAACTTTTCAGCTTTTTTTTTAATGACAGCTCAGTCCAGTAGTGTTGAGTTACAATGCTCGCTGTAAACACATACACATTCCTTCAGCAAAACATGGAAGCACGTTAAAACCAGCGACATTTCTAATCATTAGGTCATCATCAGGTTTCATATATATTCCCCATTTCTTTCCATTTAACTTCATTTTGGCTTACCCAGCAAATCTTAGGTTAATATCTACATATTGAAGCAGGGATAAAGAGCCTACTTTGGCTCCTGATTTTTATGTGCCAACCTAATGCTCACTGGTTGAGAGCAAATAGCATATTTTTGGGCCTCTCTCAATGTTGCTCTATGGAGTTCATTTGAAAGGAAGAAGTAGCTTTCTTTGGGGCTGTCCCCAGAACTGATTTTCTTTCCCAGAGAAGAAGTTAAAGCAGAAGTTCTGTCCAATTCCCTCATTCTGTATCACATTCTCTTGGTTCATTGTTCATGAAGGGTGGTTGAGGTGTATGATCCCACTGAGCTAAGAGAGGGAGCGTGGTGTAGTAGGGCATCAGCGAAAAGTCTGGTTCACTTTGTCTAATTTGGCCTCTCTGCTCATTAACCAAACCTTTCTAATTAACCCTTTAAAGAACCTCTACATACTCAATTTCAAAAACAATTTGCAGTATATTCTAGATTCTAACTACCCTTTGTGTGAGTCTACTTAATCGTCATCTGAGGTGTTTTTATGATAATTTTAATTCTGTTCCCACTCATTGCCAATTTTGCTGACAAATAGAGCTAATCTATCTGTGCGGCACTAGACAGCCTACTCCTGCTTCTATTAGCTATTCTCACATGGCATGCATTATCTTAGTCTTTCATTATCTTGAAAACCTTCATCATGTGTGGGAATACCGACACCACATAGACTGCAGTTGTTCAAATCGGCAGCTCACTGCTATAGTTTGTCACAAATGGCAAAGCTGGCATCCCTTCAATGTATAAATAAATAAATATCCAAACAACTTTCTCATCTCTAGTTTCTACTCCAGGAAATTAAGTAACAATTGGAGGTACGACCTCTTCGATCCATCCCACCCATCCATCAAAAGTGTTCCCTGATGTTTCTCTATTTGTTGGCAAAATGTATTCAATTTGTTCTTGAAACCCACAAAGATCTCTTGCTTCATTACCAAAACCATCCTTTCAGTAAAATATTCCTGCAGCATCTCTAATTTGCTTTTCCTTCATCTCATATTTAAAGACAAACTGAAGACAACAAAAGGCAATTTATCAGAATTAATAAGCCCTGCTCTCACCACAGAACATTTTCAAACTCTACATGGTAACACCAAAATGAATACCCAGACATCAGAATATTTGGTTTCGGAGTTTCCGCAATCACCATCAGTACTTTCACAAATAGGTTCAGTCATACTTACAGCAGACAAAGTGCATACGCTCCAACCACTGACTCGCTGCCTCTCACCAGGAAGCTCCCATCCATTCCAGCCTTAGCGAGCAGTTCCTCAGCTTGAGCTCGGCTAATGTCCAAGTGATACCACGGTGGACCTGCCGTAGCCATTCTGACCACACCCAATAGAAACTGATCAGCAAAACCCTGGGAGGAAAGAAACAAGTCATCAGCAAGATATTAATGAATGTGTATAAATAGGTGTCAACCGGTACTCTCATTGCTGATAGCACTGTTGCTGCAGAGTAAGAAGGTTGTAGGTAGATGATTTAAGCACAAAATCTAGTTTACTGTTGGGGATGCTTTCTTCTCTTCCAGATAGATGCCAAAGATTCCGTATCACAGTTTCAAAGAATAACAGTGGAATTCTCGCTGGTGTCTCGGCTAATACTTATTCATCAACCAACATTACTGAGAGATTATCTGGTTACTTCAAAATAATTATTGGTATGCATATTGGTTGTGCAGTTTCTTTGTATAATATAAGTATATGTATTACAAGAGTAGCAAGATACTTTGGACCAGCCCTAGATCATGAAGGGTGCCGTATAAATGCAAGTCTTTCTTTCTAGCTTTCCAATGAATTGTATTTGATTTCATGTCCAATGTCTGCTCCTTGGCTGTGTATAACAATTTATATACGTATTTGGCCAAGTCTCGCCTCACAAAAAGTCGGTTTACAAAGATTTGGCCACTGATCTTCATTTTCACCTCCCAAACCTCAGTTGGGCAGTCAGCCTCCAGCAATGAGGATGGGCCGAATGGTCCACTCCCATTCCTGTTTTCTATGTTTCTCAGGTTTGTTCATTGCTGCACACCTTGGAGGTCAGAGCCAGTATAAGCCCCTGTCAATTTCTGGATATATCCAGTTGTTACTGAATGACCTCCAATCCCTTACTCCTGGGACTGGCCAAGAACCATTTTCAACTTATTTTCTCATTGGCAGCCCTTTTGATCCAAGGCAGCAGGCACCAATCTCCAACATACACCTGCTCTCAGCACTTTTCCTGTCTTTGGACTAACTTATCTTGCTGAGATCCAGAAAAATGATGCAGGAAAAATTGAAGGTAAAGGTCGAAAGCACTTCAGTTAAATTTTAATGCCTCAGTCTGTCACAGGGAATGCAGTTCGAGAGCAAATGTGACAGAGACCCAGCATTCTCATACATATTGTGTCTGGGTCTGAGAGTGTCTGAAAGGTTTAATATTTGATTGAAAGGTGTAACCACTACACACTATGATGATGTCAGAATAGTTTGGTCTGAATAGAGTAGGAACCATTAAGGGGAAAGACTCAAGACTAGTGTGCTCCTCGTAGCAGTCTCTACAGTAAGAGTGATCATATTCATGCTATCTATGAATAATCACAGTATTAGAATAACCCTCCCACTATTTACTGAACAAAAATCTTCTGGTTAAGCTGGAAAGGTGGCCTTCCACATCCATTTTGAGTTTAAAGGAACACACACATGAAAAAAACGAACACCCAAGAACACAAACACACATACACATGAATGCAAACAGACACACAAACACAAACACATATGAACCCAAACATATGCGAACACACATACAAACACCCACATACAAACATATGTACATCCCCAATTCAGTGTCTTCAGATGCGTACGACTGAGCTCTGGAACACACTCTCGAAATTTCTCCTCCAGACATCTTATGTGCAAAGTTGTTACTCTGAAGATTTGCCCTTCCTTCTGTGGCTAGACTGCTGGTTTGTGATACAGAGTGACGCTAATGGTGTGGGTTCAGTTCCCCCACTGGCTGAGGCTACAAAGAAGGGCTTTCCTTCTCAACCCTTCCTCACCCCACTTGCGGTGACCCTCAGGTTAAAGTGCCACAAGTCGTCCCTAATGGGAGAGCAGCCCTGTAGTCAAGTAATACAATACATTTACTTCTTACTATTTTCTAGTTGGTCCCCACACTATAGGATAGATTTTTTGCTCTCCTGTGAATGGGGCTGAAGATGGGCAATGGGGGAATTAGATGGAACATAAAATCCAGTGACTGCCTGCTCATCAAATAACTGTCTGCTCCGGAACTGTCTGAAATGTTACGGGGGTTGGGGGAGGGGTGGTGACGAGAGAGATGGTGTCCAATGGCCTGTCCATTCTGGGCCTTCCAGACTCTTCATTGGGCAGCACAACTGGGCAAAGGACTCTTCTACCCCATGGCACGGTGGGTGGAATGGATACGCTTGCTAAACCAGAATGTGGAATTGTGGGTTTTCATGTCGGACTTCCATCCTGGGTCACCTCAACCTATTGGAGGCTTACCTCCTCAAAGCTATAACCACTTCTTAACCATCGTCTAGCCTCTTGCACCCCAGCCCCTGCCTTGCACAACTTTCATGCCCCACCCTACTCCCTATGCAACTCCTTGTTAAAACCTCCAACACCATCTCGATCTGTTAACACAGCAAAGCTGCCAGCCATCCAGTTGAAAAGACAACACTGGAAGTCTTGTCTTAAAGCAACGAGCACTGTTGTCAGGGTTACCTGGTTGTGAGGCAGTTTTCAGGAGAGGGCCATGAGAATAGGGTTGCCAACCTGTAGTCTCCAGAAATTGAAAACCAACCTCCAGGATGCTGCTCTATGTGACCCTAGAGAAAGAATTGGAGATGTGTCACCATTCCTTCAGTGTCGTTGGTTCAAATCCAGGGATTCCCTCCCAAAAGGCATTGTGGGTCTAACTACAGCACAGGCACTGCAGCAGTTTAAGAAGATGGCTCACTGGCATCTTCTCAAGGGCAGCTAGGGATTGGCTTAGTCAACGATGGCCACATCTCATGAGTGATTTTTAAAAAATTATTGCAACATTAGAAATGCTCTTCCATTATTCTTTTAAAAAGACAAATGATAGTGGGAGAAGAAACAAACTGCTTGTTTAACAGATAGTAGGAACTGCCAATGCTGGAGAATCTGAGATAACAAGGTGTAGAACTGAATGAACACAGTAGGCCGAGCAGCATCAGGGGAGCAGGAAAGCTGACATTTCAGGTCTGGACCCTTCTTCAGAAATGCTGCTCGGCCTGCTGTGTTCATCCAGCTCTACACCTTGTTACCTCTGCTTGTTGAACAGTCAATGTTCATCCCCTGAGGCTAATAAGCATTTTCACTTTCCTATTAGAAGATCATAGAACTCCTACCGTGTGGAAACAGGCCCTTCGGCCCAACGAGTCCATACTAAACCTCAGAGCATCCCACCCAGACCTATTCTCCTCTAAAAACCAAAAGAACTGCGGATGCTGTAAATCAGGAACAAAAACAAAATTGCTGGAAAAGCTCAGCAGGTCTGGCAGCATCTGTGGAGAAGAAAACAGAATTAACGTTTCGCTTTGAGGACGCTGCCAGACCTGCTGAGCTTTTCCAGCAACTTTGTTTTTATTCCTATTCCCCTATAACCCATCTTATCTACACACCCCTGAACACAATGGGCAATTTAGTATGGCCAATCAACTGAGCCTGCACGTCGTTGGACTGTGGGAAGAAGCCAGAACACCTGGAGGAAACCCACACAGACACAGGGAGAATGTGCAAACTCCACACAGAGGGTCACCTGAGGGTGGAATTGAACCCGGGTCACTGGTGCTGTGAGGCAGCAGTGCCAACCATTGACCCACCAATTGGTGTAAGAAAACAGCATGTCACAAGGGTGGATATAATTGTCAATTAATGGCTGGGAGCATGAGCGTGGGTCAAGTCATTAAACCTCTAGGAATGCATCCAAACACATTTGGCAACCCCACACAAAGGTATGGGCTGTGTCACCCCATCTGATCCCCACAGATTTTCACTGTTCACTCAAGTTACTCAACGTTTGTATTAAAAAAAGACCAGTGAAATAGACGGGAACATTTAGATGAAATTTAATACAGAGAAATGCGGTGCAGCATTTTGAAAGGAAGACTGAGGAAAGGGGAAAATAAATTGAGTTGTAAAGGGCTGGTAAAAGAGCATCCTTGGCTTTATAAGTGTGGGGTGGAATATAAAGCAAGAAAATAGCATACAAATTTTGTAAAACACCTTTGAGACCTCAGCTGGAGTACTGTGTTCAAGCACTACACTTTAGGATAAATAACCAGGCCTTGGAGAGGGCCCCCATCATTTTTACAAGACCAGAATAGGGATGAGGGCCTTTATTTACATGTAGAAATGGAAAAAGGTGGGATTGTTCTTCTTAAACTAAAGAAGGTTAAGGCTTCAAAGGAGAGGTTCAAAATATGTAAAGGTGTGTTACAGAGTAAATAAGAAGAAGCTGTTTCCATTCTCAGGTTGGTCAGTTGTCAGGGGACACATTTAAAATGGTCGGTGAAAGGATGAGGGAGGAAAAGAATTTTTTCATGCAGTGTGTTGTTATGACTGGAATGCATTGTGCGAAGAGATGGTGGGACTGATTAAAGAGCAGTTTGCAAATGGAAATTTGATATAAAAGGAAACATTTGCAGAGATATGGACAAAGAGCAGGACCGTGTAACTAATTTTTTCAGAGAGGCAATGCAGACACAATGAGCCAAGTGAATTCTTTTTGGGATGTATCATTCTGTAATCCTCTCATGGTTGTGGCCCTTTTTTAGAATATGCCACTGGCAGTAATGTTTAATAGTAATTATTTCCACTACAATTGCTGACTCGGCCTGGAGTTTGTCATTTGTACATTGTCTGCTCAACAAGTCATGGAAAAGTAACAGTGAAACATGGGGAGAGGAGGAGGCCATTCAGCCCATCAAGCTAGGCTGCCATTCAACATAATTATGGTTGATCATCCAACTCAGTATCCTATTCCCATTTTCACCTCATACCTTTCTATCCTTTGAGAGCCAAGAACTAAGAATCCAGGTAAATATCCCATTTTGAATGGACATCTGCTTGGTTAGAAATCAACCACAAGTTTCACATTACCTAACAGTGTCACCAGATTAAATCTCTCACCCTAAAAGTTGTGAATCTCAGAATGTATTAGATGCTGTTAGGTGGAGTTCAATGTCCCCTCCAGGCATGTTTGCGGGGGTGGGGGGGCTGTTGTCCAAATGATCAGGCAGCAGGCATTACAGAAGTGATCCCACTGCCTTCCTCCCTCACTTTGATTAAATCCGTGGCTGGAAGGCTTGTTGTACTCAATGACTAATGGGGCAGATTCACGATGCAAGGAGATCACCCAGATTTGCTGACAGATTCGTGGGGCTAGTAATAGGCCTGAATGAGGGACCCAACATCATGAGAGGGGACTTGCTAAGAGACAGGCACTTCAAAGCCATTTCCTCTGATCCCAATCTCTCACCTTTCCCCACCTCCCTCCCATGCTGCTGGTGACCCTCTCCCACAGGCCTTACCCTGCTCTCACTCACCTTTCTCCAGTGATTCCTGTTGGAGGCCTAAGCGTATTACCAGTAGCAGGCACTGGTGCCAATATTACTGTTATTAATGGACAACTATTGATGTCTGACTGGCCGGGAGCTCTTGAAGACAGGTTTTCCACCCCCTCACTGGGACAAGTCCTTGAAATAAATGTCCACATGGATGTGAGAGTCCTAGTGATAGGGTTCCCACTGGCAATTAATCCCTTGACGCACCTGAAATCTGTTCCGCGGCAATATTGCCAGCTATTGTGATCAACAACACGCCTCACAGCCTGCTCTTTAAATTCCACCTAATCTCTTCATCACAAAGACCTGTTTCTACTTTCATAGTATAGACCTGGTTCTACTTTCATTAAATCCCTCTGGACAGAGTTAAACCCAGGCCCCACAGTCCATTCCACATAGGATTTCCTAACCAGAGCAAGGAAAGCTCCCTGAGCATCAGTATGATTTGTGTAAGGTCAAGGTCATCCAATATATAGCACGAGCCACAAAAAGCTACAGAATCATTACAGCACAGTAGAAGTCCATTTGGCCAGTTGCATGAGTGCTGTTTGTCTGAATTAACATGTTCAACCCCATTCTCCCACCTTTTTCTCCATAACCTTGCACATTCTTCCTTTTTGAATAATAACTCCATTCTCTCCTGAATGTTCAAGCTGTATTGTCTCATCAAATTCAACCTTGAGTGCTAAGTTTGGTCACAAAAGCGCAAGAGGAAAGTTCTCATGTACGATGCATCTCCAAGAAAAGCAACAGGGTTGATCCCAAATATCAAACAATGATTCATGGGAAAATAATGGAAAGACCTAGCTTTTACAGTCTGAGAGGCAAACTGGTATCAAACATTGAAAATGATGTGGAAAGGGTAGATCTGGAAAACAGCTACAAGCTGAATTGGGAGAGTAGAGCACAAGAACAATTTAAAACTCATAAAAGACAATCTTAGGACTTAAAGTATGAATTTTCTGCAATTAAATAGTGACCAATTTATCCGGCTTTTCAGACAGAATATAGAAGCAAGAGCCCTGAAACAGCTTAATAAGCAAAGGGAGGCTGCGAGAGCAGCACTTTTGCATTTTTTAGATGGATGAATATAGGTTGCTCAAATAGCATTTGCCATATTTATGTAATTCTGCAAGCTTGCGGAAAGTACACTCAGAACTTTGCAAACAGTAGTCTGGCAGAGCAGAGACATAAAAGGCTTTGGACTTTGCACAGTGGAAAAAAAAAACAACAGTACATTGTGATGTTGATCAAACCATTTCCTTTATCTTTTCCATCATGGTCAGCAAGACAACAACTCAAATTAAGTTCCCTTCAAAGAGTGGAGGTACACACATTATTGACAGGAATAATAATGCATAACTGTGGCAATAAAGTATGAAATTACAGAAATTCACAGCCTAAGAGTCTATTCAGCCTATTCAGCCATCATATTTGTGCCAATCAACAATAAAAGGGTCACCCACCTCTTGGCTTTTAAATATCAAAGTTATGGCATTGACAATGTCTATCTAAGAGTTTTTAAAACACAGCGAGGGTTTCTGCCTCCACTACCATTTTAAGCTCTGAGTTCAGACCTCCATCACACTCTGGGTAAAAATGTTACTCCTCAACTTTGCGCGAATCCTTCTACCAATTACTTTAAATCAATGCCCCCTGATATTGGCTCCTCTTCCAAGGACAACAGGTCTTCCCTATCCTTTTCTCTCCATTGTGGCTAAATTACCTGGAGAAATTTTGGAATGTGCATTTAAGCTAATTATTCAAAATGTAGAACTGTAAGGTGTACAGGATAGTTCATGCGTTCATGGTTTGTCTCATGTCTTTCTGACTAAAACCAGACTGTTTCCAGTAGTTGAGTGGTCTAGATCAGGAGAACTAGAACATGAATTCCCAAAATAACACAATGAACCTGCTATGTTGAACATTATACAATATTCCCCATCTTATCCAACACTGATAGACCTCTACATTAAAGCAAAAATAACACGGGAAATCATAGAAAAAGAAAGGTATCTCCAGGTTTTTAGTTCCTCAGGAAGAACCGCATTTTGCTCCAAATATTAACTCTATTTCTCTCCAGATGATGCCAGACCTACTGAGTATCTCCAGTGCTTTCTATTTTTATTACAATTCACTCTACCTAATCCAGCTGAACGCCTAAATATCCATCAGACCTCAAGTCCCACATGATTAATCCTTCACTGACTGCCTTAAATTACAAGAGAACTCATTACTTCCAGAACCCTCGGAGCTATGGTTCACATTCACTTTGTTCAGAGACCTCAAAGTGAATTAACCATCATGACATTGTGACAACCCCAATACACAAATTCATCTAATTCCTTTTAAAATGTAGGAAGAAAGCAAAGTTAACATTTTGAGGCCACCCCCTTCTGAAGGGTTCTGATGAAGAATCATTGAAGTTGAAACGTGAACTCTGTTTTCAACCTACAGATGCTAACAGACCTGTTGAGTTTCATCAGTAGTTTTTGTTTCTCTTTCAGATCTCTAACATCTGCAGTTCTTTGCTTTAGTCTTTGTAAGTGGAGCTGTCTTGTTCCACACAGACAAGAATGAGCTGTAGATCAGACCACCTTCAAATGCACATCGCAGACAGGCCTCTAAAGACCACAAGCAAGCAACAATTTAACATCCTTATTCAAAAAGGGAGGGCGACAGAAACAAATAACTACATGCCAGTTGGTTTAAAATCTGTTATTGGATATGCATTAAAATGATTTTTAAAGGATTTGATGGCAGACCATTTAGAAACACATGAAATAATGAAGCAGAGTCAGCATGCTTTCAGTAGGGGGAAATCATGCCTGACAAATTTATTACAGGCCTTTGAGGAGGTATCAAGTGGGATAGATAAAGGAGAACCAGTAGATGTAATACGTTTGGATTCCTAAAAAAAATTGATAAGGCACCACACATAAGGCTAATTAATAAGATGAAAGCCCATGGTTGGGGTAGTAAATTAGCTTGGATAGAAGATTGGCTAACTAATAGAAGACAGAGAGTTGGGATAAAGTGGGAATTTTCAGGATGGCAACATAGTAACACTGGAATGCCATAGTAATCAGTGCTGGGGCCATAATTACTTACAATACACATTAATGACTTGTATGATGGAAGTGGATGTATTATAGCCAAGTTTGTAGAAAGGACAAACAGAAATGGGATAGTGGGAAGGTTAGCAGTGCAGATGGCACATAGATTCTCCAGCAGAATATCGACATGTTAAGTGAGTGAGAAAAACCTTTGCAGATGGAATATACTATGGGAAAATGTGAGATTACGTATTTTGGCAGGAAGAATCGAAGAGCTGAAAATTATTTAAATCAGGAAAGACTGCAGAGAGCTGCAGCATTAAAGATTTCAGGATTGCATTGCATGACTCACAAAAAGATCAGCAGGTAATAGGAACGGCAAATGGACTGTTGTTCTTTATTTCAAAAGGAATGCAATATAAAAATAGGGAGGCCTTGTTAAAACTATACAAAGCCACAGACGGAATACTGCGAACAGCTTTGTTCCCTTATCTAAAGAAAGATGCACTGACATTGGAGGCAGTCTACAGAAGGTTCATTCGGTTGATCCCAGATATGCAGGTCTTCCTTCTGAGAAATGGTTGATCAGGTTGGGCCTGTAGTCATTGAAAATTGAGAGGAAACCTCATTGAAATATATGTGATTCTTAGGGGCTTTGGCAGGGTACATAACGAGAGGTTGCTTCCACTTGTGGAAGAGTCTACAAGCAGGGCACATAATCTCAGAGTAATGATGATGTGGAGGTGCCAGTGTTGGACTGGGATGGACAAAGTCAGAAGTCACATGACACTAGGTTATAGTCCAACAAGTTTGTTTGAAATCACAAAGTTACGTAGCATTGCTACTTCACCTGATGAAGGAGCAGCGCTCAGAAAGCTTGTGATTTCAAATTAACCTGTTGGACTATAATCTGGTGTCATTTGACTTCTGCCAAAGTAAAGAGTAAGACAGATATTAGAAGGATTTTTTTCTCTCGGAGGGTGGCATATCTGGCATTAGTAGCTGGAGAGGGGTGTTGAAGGTGGGTCTTTAAGTACCTTCAAGGCTAAGATAAACAAATTTGTAATCAGTAAGAGAATCAAGGGTTGTAGCATGGAAACAGGGAAGTGGAGTTGAGGAGTTTCAGATCAACCATGATGGTACAACAGAACTAATGGGGTAAATGGTCTACATATGTTCCTACACCTTCTGATTTTATGATCCAAAATCTGGCATCGTGATTATGAAGTTAGTAATTAAATGTCAAGCGAGCAATCAAGTCGTCTGAAACCCAACCTCAAAATAAATGAAAGATCTTTGGTCTTATACTAAAGGCATATACGGCTACCCAAATGTTGGGCATTTGATTGAAAAAAACACTACCAAATCTATATCACTTGAACAGGATAATAAAGGAAATTGATATGAAATATCTATAGTAAAAAATATTTAAGAGAAACATGAAAGAAACTGTCCAAGCAGAGTCTGAAAGGCAAATAATTACAGTTCCAATAATTCGATTTTTCACTGTTGGTCTGTTTAAGCCTAAAGCAATGCAAGGATGTAGTTAGGGCTAGGCTTTTGCAATAGACTAAATTTATTTGAAACATCAATAGTAATAATAAGTAACATAAAGCACTGTGTAAATCAAAACATTGATTTGTTTATTTTAACAGCAGATTTCAAAGTCTGGATATTCCACTAGGCCCGTTTCACCACTAAGACCATATGGGTGAAAGACTGTAGCCCCTCACCCTGCTAACTACTGACTCTAACTTCCCAACCCACTCACCACTTCACCAGTCTAGGAAGCCAGAGTGCTTTCTCTCCCTTTGCCACGTGTTTTAACTTCCACTGTATCTAAGTATAGCATTAAGCATACCAGGAAGGGTATCAAGAGATGAAATAGCTGTGACAGTATTTTGCTACATAGGTTATAACAACCTGTTATGGTGGGCTCCAAATGGGTCAACTTGTCTGCTTTAGCATTGTCCTGCCCAGAACTTCAATCCCTTCATTTTAAAACTTGGTGCATTGTTTTCTCTGGTTGCTAGAGGTTGAAGGGTGACCTTATAGAGATTTATAAAATCATGAGGGGCACAGATAAAGTGATTAGCCAAGATATTTTCCCCAGGGTAGGGTAGTCCAAAAGTAGACGGCATAGGTTTAAGGTGAGAGTAAGAAGATTTAACAGGGAAACAGGGTCCTGAGGGGCAACGTTTTCACAAAGAGGTTGGTGCATACATAGAACGAGCTGCCGAGGGAGTGGTAAAGACAAGTACAATTACAAATTTAAAAGACATTTGGACAGGTACAGGGATAGGAAAGGTATGGAGGGATCTGGGCCAAATGCAGGTAAATGGGACTAGTTCAGTTTAGGAAACCTGGTCTTAAGAAACGAGTTGACCTAAAGGGTCTGTTTCCATGCTGTATGATTACATGACTCCATAACTGTATAACAGAGGACAGTAGAAATGGAAGATATCAACCAGGCTGTCAAACATATAAACCAAGTGGTGACAGAATTCACAATTCGTATCTATGGAGTGCTTTTCAGAATTTGTGAAGCTCAATAATTATGGGGTCAAATCACTTTGAGTTGGATAGGTTTCCCACTGATATTAATTTCTGACTGTTGGTTCCGAATGTTGAGTAGAGCTTAAGGTTGCCGCTGCAGTATGTGTTCATGTATTAACAGCAATTAAGCGAAAGCTGATGCGCTCATGATATGATCCTTAACAGACAATCAAAGAAGGATAGTTATTCATCGTTTGCAGTTCTCTCTGCTCCTTAAAACACCATCAACACTGGCTGATTTTTGTGCATTGGCCACTTATCTGAGTAACCATTTATTGTGTCTGATCTGAGTAACTAATTGTCAAGCAGAGGGTATCATAGGTACTTTCCATGTATTGACATTCTCTGGTAAAGTGATGGGGTGGCGTCAATGGACAATAATTATGGAATCATATAATGAGGAAGGCCATTCAGCCCCTCAATTCTGGCAGTTCATTTTTCTTCTACTTCAAAGCTGCATATACCAATTATAGTATTCCTGTCACTGTCATGATTGTAATCAGCTAACTCAGCATTGACCAGGGGTGTGGAATCTGGCAATCCCCAGTTTGCAGTTTAAAACTTGATAATCTTGAAGAATCAATGGTAAAGCCCCAAGAGGTAGATCTGAATGTTATAGAATCGTGTCAAACTGGTGACGGGGAATCATCAGCCCACACCACATTGCTCCCAGTATTTTTAGCTCCATCAAAGTCAATGAAAATTCTCCGTTATCTGTTTTACACCATCACACAGAGTCACAAAATACCCGAGTCAGTTTTCATTAGGTCATAAACAGCAAGATTAGCGTACAAACTGACAATCAAAATACTTTTATTGAAAAATGTGCATCACCAAAATCATGTAAAATAAAAGCCAAACAATAAAAAAACCAAAATCACAAGCAATCATGGAAAAATATGAAACTAACACCAATTTAATGAGTGTTATCAAAGAGAAATGGCACTGTGCGTGAAATGCGCTTCACCAAATGGCTACTTGTTGAGAGGTTGAGCACTGACCATCAAAATATTCTCTATTAAATTAAAAAGACAAAAGTGTAGCAACTCGACATTCTTGCCCAAACACAAGTAACCCACAGCAGCATATGTCATACACCATCCAAACCCTGACGCAGATGAACAATCGTTATTGATCAACATGGTGGGTGATTGGGGCGAACATCTTTGTTACTTTGAGAATGCAACATGTCTGATACTTATCTCGACAATGTTATCTACTTCAAACACAGACTGTTTTATTCTAAGAAGCCTATCAAACAGGAACACAAGAGCCAGTCTTACAACCATCCGATGTTACAAGTCTGACATGAAGCATATTCATTAAACCTAGTTTGAACATAAATAGTACTTTCCATTCTTTCATGTCTCTTATCTAAAACTAAATGTATGTAGCGAGAGTTTCTCAAAACACCACTCTTTGCAATGAAGCCATGCACCTACCCTTTTGGCCTGTTACTTGCTTGGAGTTTAAGCTTTGGACAATTCCTCTGTTGTTGCAGCTTCCGAGGAGATAGCCTTGTCTGTCTGCCCTGTTGCTTCAATCATGAGCTCTCCTGCATGTCTGCACTTTGTGCTGTTCACTGCCTGCCCTGTGTGTCACACAGGCCCTCCGGTGGTGGGATTCATCAGTGGCAGCGATCACTTCCTTGGTGTGAGAAAAGCACTACAAGTAGACGTGAGCTTTGAAAGGGGATATGTGTCATTCCTATGTTGAACTGAAAATCATGTGATCTCTAATTAAAACTATTAAATCTGCAGCGCTTAACCTTCCAAGCTGTTTTTATAAATAAGATATAAGCCAATTCACATTGAACACATTGAAATGATTAGGGTCCTGATGTTTCATAGCACAAAGGAGGAAACTTGAGGTTGGCTAATAGAAAGGGATGTTTCTTGTTTGCACTGGAGTGAAATGATCTTGCAGACAGGTGAATGAACAAGAAAGCGCAGTATGGGGAATGGAGTGGGATGGAAGCGATACAAAGTGACAACTCTTAGTGATGGAAGACATTAAGGATGGCAGGTGAAAGGGGGAAGAGACGTGGGTCAGCAGTCTATACCCTTAGGCCCCTTGAAAAATGTGTGGGAAAATGTGGATCAAAATGTGAGTAAAGGACAACATCTGTTTAAGACAGAAACAAGTTAGCGGAACAAATATATACGGATGTTCAAAACTGCCCCATGACAATGGAAAATACTAATCATTGCTTTCAAACAAAAAGCTTAACAGAAGGCTAGTGGAGATATTAAAAATAAAGAATATTGAGCTAACATCTACAATAGCACGTAGAGGAGTTGGTTACATTGGTTTTAATTTGGAGGAAGCAGTAAATGCATCTAGTGTTGGGGAGACTGAAAGCAAAAAAAAGTTTATACAAAAGAGTTTTACAGTCAACGCGATAGGAAATGTGACGAACAGGAAGTTTGTACTAGTTGCAAGAGTTTTGACTTGTTTCAACTTCAAGTGGTACCACGCCCATTGATTGGGAAAATATGCTGTTTTATACCAGTTAGGTTTTTTTGCAGCAGGTACACTCTGACCACACAGAATAGATTGCCAAGTCTCTCAGTGATAAGCAGGAGGGCAGGGTCACAGGGGTCACATTAATCCAAATGTGTTTCAGTTCAGCATTTCTCAGACATTAAGACAGATGGCACTGTTGCTCACTTTTAGTCTTTGACAGAATTCATCCAGCAAGTACACACACCAAAAGACTCCCATTGCCATCCAATATAGCAGGAAATGGAATCTCTGTCATTAACAGTATCCCACAACACAGGCATGGCACATTAGGAATCCTCAAACAGACTCCCCCAAACTGCCACCACCCTCCACCATCATTCCTTCGTTCCTTGTTCCATTTGACATTCAACAATAATAACACACAAGTTTTATTGGAAAGTTTGATTGAAGGCTTTTGTGATTATTTTTTAAAGGAAACCGTAACGAACTAACAACTTGAGATTTTTTGTCATCCAGGTGACCAATTGAATGCTTGCAACAATGTTGAACCTTGCTTTCCCATTGACTTCTACTTGATTCTCTCCCTGTGGTTTTGTGTCTGTACTAAATTGAAGCCTTCCCTATAGCTGAGTCTGTAAATTGAAGCTAGCAGAAACATTCATAGAATCCCTAAGTGTAGAACCAGACCCGTCGGCCCAACAAGTCCACACTGAACCTCACAGCATCCCACCCAGACCCATCCCCCTATAACCCACCTAATCTACACCTCCCTTGAACACTACAGGCAACTCAGCATGGCCAATCCACCTAACCCACACATCTTTGGACTGTGGGAGGAAATCCACACAGACACAGGGAGAATGTGCAAACTCCACACAGTCACCTGAGGCTGGAAACAAACCCAGGTCCCTGGCATTGTGAGACAGCAGTGCTAACCACTGTGCCACTGTACTGCCCTTCTTAAGGCCTCCCCAGTGGGGAATTGAACCCTGGTCTTCCCACATGACAGGCGGGGATACTAACCACTATACTACCAAGGACAGTGTGTGGCTGCCCCTGCCCATAAGAAGGCTACACCTAGATTTGAACTCAGATCCCAGAGTTCAGAAACCAGCGCACTTACCATTTCAGCATGGTAACCAGAGCCAAATGGCAAAAATATGGCAAAAGTAATATGAGCCTGGTATGTCTGGTTGAGAGAGCAAAGTGCAAAAAAGAACAAAGCAAGGGAATGCAAGGCAGGGATATTGAGAATAATACAGCGCAGGAACAGGCCCTTCGGCCCTGCAATCCTGCGCTAACACATTTTGCTTTTATACTAAACTTGCAGTCTTCACTTACAGGATCTGTTCTATTCATGTATTTGTCCAGGTGCTTCTTGAATGCTGCTATTGTGTCTGCTTCCACCACCTCCTCTGGCCACGCATTCCAGGTACTCATCGCCCTTTGTGTGAAAAACTTATCCCCCTACGCCCAACCCACTCATCTTGATCCTGTGTCCCCTAGTAATTGACCTCTCTACTCTGGGAAAAAGCTTCATTCTTTCCACTCTATCCATGCCATTCACAATCTCATAAACTTCTATTAGGTCACCCTTCAACCTCCTGCATTCCAATGAAAACAAACCCAGTCTATCCAACGTTTTTCATAGCTAAAATATCCATATTAGGTGACATCCTGGTAAACCTTTTCTGTATCCTCTCCAAAGCATCCACATCCTTCTGGTGGTGTGGTGACCGTAACTGTATGTGATATTCCAAGTGTGGCCTAACTACAGCTCTATAAGGCTGCAGCATAACTTTCCAATCCTTACACTCAATGCCCCTTCCAATGAAAGCAAGCATGTCATAGGCCTTTTGTATTACCATATCTACTTGCGCTGCCACCTTCAGTGATCTGAGGGCTTGCACACAAAGATCCCACTGCGTATCAATACTCCTAAGGGTTCTGCCATTCACAGTATAATTTCCACCTGTACTTGATCTTCCAAAATGTATCACCTTGCATTTGTCTGGATTAAACTACATCTGCCACTTTTCTGCCCATACCTCTAATTGATTTATGTCCTGCTGTATCCTCTGACAATCCTCCTCACTATCTACAACTCCACCAATCTTTGTATCATCCACAAACTTACTAAGGAGACCAGCCACATCTTCCTCCAAATCATTTATGTAGACCACAAACAGCTGAGGTCCCAGCACCGATCCCCATGGAACACCACTCCATTCCTAAAAGCAACTTTCCACCACTATACTCTGTCTCCTGTGACTAAGCCAGTTCTGTATCCATCATGCCAGTTCACATCTGATACCGTGTGCCTTCAGAAACAAAAACAGAAGTTGCTGGAAAATCTCAGCATGCCTGGCAGCATCTGTGAAGTGAAATCAGAGTTAACGTTTTGAGTCCTCTCCTCAGAACCGAACCCAAAATGTTAACTTTGATTTCTCTTCATAGATGCTGCCGGACCTGCTGATCTTTTCCAGCAACTTCTGTTTTGTTTCTGATTTACAGCATCCGCAGCTCTTTCAGTTTTTACCACGTGTCTTCACCCTTTGTACCAGCTTACCATGAGCGACCTCGTCAAAGGCTTTCTGAAGTCCTTGTAGACAACATCAACAGCATTTCCCTTATCAATCATCTTCGTCGCCTCCTCAAAAATTCGATCAAGTTCGTGAGGCACGACCACCCCTGCACAAAACCATGCTGTCTATTGTTAATAAGTCCCTTTTTAGTACTTCTATACAGTTTGGTCAAAGTGAATGAGTGCTATGGCGGTAACAGCCCAGAGATGCAGCCTGTTCCAGACCTTGAGTTGGGTGTGTGCCCCTTGCTGCAACATTACAATGATAGTTGACAGTGCAGCCCAAGTTGCAGCATTGAAGTACAGAAGGGTCCTCTAAGTGGATTGAAGATATGCCATGCAGGTTCTTTGAGGCTTTCACATGTCTGATGCCAATCCCCATGAGCATGGGATAAAAGGTACTGCAGATGCTGGAGAATCCGAGATAACGAGCATGGGGCCCATTTGACAAATGCCCAGGTAGCATGCCCTGAGATGTTGGAGCCCAGAATCCAACATTGAGGCCATCCGTGGTAAGTAGTGACCTAAATCTGCCAGATTGCCACTTTAGTTCCCATGTTGCGTTTTCTTCATGCCTAGCTTAGTAAGATAGAAAAATTATTATCAATGAAGTGAGTTGGGCAGTCAACAAGGCCTTGAACAAACTATCATCGAGCTTAAGTAACAACTGTCCACTGCCTAGAGAGAAACATGTAAAAGATGGAGCAAATGCTCTGGATGACAAGATGGGCCTCATGAGAATTTTTGTTGAATTTTGCCACATGTCTCGCCATAGACCACGTTGGTCAGATAACTATAAGATTCTGCCTAAAGTCTCTGTTCTTCCTCCTCCTCACAATTATCAGCACTTTTCTCCTCCTGTGCCTCCCAGTGCACAAAGGGAAGGCAACACCTAAGGGATTTGCCACCTGCAGACAGAGAATGGCTTAAAATCTTCTGTCTGTGTGAATCATCATATGGAAGTCAGGGCAAGAATGTAGATGCTCAGGCACTATCCTGGCCTTGGCAGTACATTACCAACTCCTCTGCTTCCCATCCCCAGAGTAGACTGTCATTAAGAGCTCAATTATCTTTACCTCTTATGGTATGACATCTATAATGGTGAATGCATGCCGACTTTCATGGCCTCTGCTGATTAATGTTGTGTCCCAATTTCTTCTGTAAGCAGTTGAGCAAATAAGGGGAAGGCTGGCAGCCAAGGAGTGTGGGCCAGCTGGCATTGGAGAATTGAAATAATGCAAACAAAATGCTGACATATACTGTCTGGCTCCGAATATGTCCTATTCTCACTTCAGCCATTCTTTAGCTGGTATGAGTTTATTAAAAAAAAGTCATCAGAAACGAAAAAGTGAGAAAAATAGTAGCTTGGTCAATCAAAACTTGACAATTGCTAAAAGAAAAGATATGCTGCCACAGATTTTGTCAGCACAAATCAGGACCAGAAGCAAGAGTACCAAATTTAAAAGGGAACTGCAATTGCCTCTTTGCTATCTTGAGTTATCAACAAAATTATTTTAAAAATTAATAATTGGGACAAAAACCTAAACACGTATCTTGAACCTAATATAGGGCTGCATTTCCATTTCTTTTAACTTGGTCATGGAAAGAAGGCATTGCTGGTCCAGCAGCCATTACCCTAATTTCCTTTGAGAGGTTGGTGGTGAGCCACCTCATGAACTACTGGAGTTCACGTGTTATACATATTTCCACAGCACTGTCAGGATGGAGTTCCAGGAGTTTAATAGTTAAAAAAAAGTAATATAATCTCAAGTCAGGTTAGTGTGTGAGTTTGAGGGGAGCCTGCAGCTTGTGGTTTGCAATGTGTCTGCCAGTTTTTTCCAACTAGACAATGGAGGTTATGAATTTGGAATGATCTGTTTATTTACTTATTCAGACCTTGAGAGGATTAATGTATCACCTAAACTAATTTCCAATACATAAATACTTAAAGAAATTGATTAAAGACTCATCACATTTGTTTCCTTGACCCATTATCCGTAGACAAGATATTACATCCATGCAAGGAAACCCCATGATTTATCTGAAATTACAAAGAAAATAGAAACAGAGGCAGGCCATTGAGTCCTTTGAATTTGCTCCACCATTCAATATGATCATGGCCGAGCATCTATCTCAACACCATATACCCAACTTCTCTCTCTATGCCTTTAATATCTATAAATGCATCAAATGTCTTTCATCAACATACTCAATGACCTGGCCTCCATGGCCTTCTCTGAATTCTACAATCTCTGAGTGAAGAAATATTTCTTCACTTCAGTTCAAAATGGCCTACTGTATATCCTAAGGTTGTGACCCCTGGTTTTACACACTGCAACCAGGGGAAAATATCCTCCTCGCATCTAGTATGCCTAGCCCAGTTAGAACTGTATTTCAATCATGTCCCTCTTATCCTTCTAAACTTCAGTAAGTACAGGACTATGCAAAATAATTGTTCCTCCTACAGCAGTCCTGCCATTAAATTCATTTAACATTTTTCACAATAAAGACCTGGAAATGGGGAATTGAGGCATATTTTTAAGAAGGGATGGCTAAATTTACCAATTCTCTTACTTTTCTTCTCCCCTTCCAATACTTATGTCAACTTAGGCTCCAGTTTGGCTCCTTGAATTTGAGGAATTCTCCATTACCCTCGTTTTTCAAATGGTTACTTTTCACACATAAGTATAGACAGTACATGTTTAGAGGTAATCCAGCAGTGAAGACATCCCATCCCATTCTTACTTTTTCCCAAAGTTGACACATTCATGCCTCAGAGCATCTAAAAACCAGATCAGAGAAGAGTAGATTTACCTTGTTTATTTGTGAAACCAGAAGAGTACTCCTCTGGTCTTCACAAGGAAGTATTAAAGCTTCTCCTCCCAAACCCTCAACATTTTGCAATTTGCATCTTCCACCCGACCTTAACTTTCCTCTCACTCACATCCATAACCTGGTCAATAGGAGAGATTTTCCTGAAAACCCTAATGGGCCGACAGCTTAAATCTTTCCAGGAAGTGTAGGATGACAGTCAAGGGCAATTAAACGAATTCTCAGAGTTAAAGTAGAAAGGTTGAAAAAATAATCAAAATTTTCCATCAAATACCGGTCAGAATGTGTCACAGTCTGCAATTAATCTTTCGAAATATCGCACAATCATCATAATGTAAATAGTCATCCAACATGTGCATAGAACTGTAATAGCCACGATATATCTGCCACAAAACAGTAAAAATCCAGTCACAGAATAAATGGGATATAAATCTCCTTGGACCTTAGCTTTTAAACCATAGTATGTGAGTCTACAGTACATAACACATGTCTTCTATGGTAAAAAACATCATATTGGTTTGAAGAATCAAAATCGACACTTGTTGGAGCACTTTACCAGATGCCTTTGTGATGAAAGGATTACTAAATAAAACTTTTTTTGAACTTCTGTTGTTCTGAAAGCGAAGCGTATAAATATGGGTTGGTGCTTTGAGGGCTTTATAAAAGAAAAGGTCAGAAAGTCATTCTGGAGCTTATGTAACTGAAGTGCAATAGTTCCAAGAAGACTTGCAACTGCAGACAAGTACTTAGGAGAAACTTGATAGAGTCTTAATAGAATAAGATGTCTAAACTTCTGCCTGACCTGCTGAATTTCTCTAGTGCTTTCTGTTTTTATTTTAGATTTCCAGCATCCATAGTACCGTGTTTTTGTCAACGTAACTTAAGTTTCTTATGTCTGAAACTATTTTTATTATTCTTTCCTGAACCCTTTCAGTGACTTATTAAGGTGTAGTAACCAGAACTGAACACAAGCTGAGATCAATCCAAATGTTGCTTTTACACATATAACCTCCTCGGTTTTGTTTTCTATTCCCAACTGACAAAGCCCAGGATGCAGCATGCTTTATTAAGCAGTCTCTCAACATGCCCTACTACCTTCAACGATTTTTGCATATCAGTATGAGCAGATGAGGAAGCGACATTGGCTTCTTTCTATTTAAACCCCTATGCTTGTTTGCAACAAATATTTTTACTTTTTTTTTAGTAAGCAGCTATCACATTTGTATTAAAATTTCATGAAAGAGAACAGCTTGACTGAAAAGAAGAGGAAAACAATAATAAAAAATGCCGCATCCAACACATACATGAACACAGGTGATAAATTTAAAAAGAAGGGCGAAGTGTCTATGAAGGCAGGAAGGTTTAGGTAGTTGCAATTTAAAGTTTTTAAAGTCTTTGACTCGCAAGAGTGAAACCTGAGTTTTTTGCTGATGTCCTGTTTCCTCACAATCTAGCAGAAAACCTTGACTTGTTGGTTTGTAATGGTTTTTCCAAGTTGCCTGATTTCTGTGACCGAGAGAAGCGGGGAAAGAAATGCTTTCAGGTATGCTTGCTGTAAGCAGTGCAGATTGCTTTCTCTCTGCTGTTTTACTCAAAGATTGCTGCTGATATACAGTTCCTTCCTGGATTGCAGTGTTGTGTCATTGTTTAGTTTCAAAAAGGATAGTTGTAGGCAACCTTTCATCTCTAATATGTGAATTCATCAGTGAGTAAAGAAAGAGATGCAAAAATCTTGATGCGTTACTGAGTTTCAGCATATTGTGATTGAAATGGTAATTCTAATGCAGCTGGTTTCACGTATACCATGTGGCTTTCCTGAGCCTGTCAAATGAGCACAGAAGCCATTTTAAGTCAGTAATGTTCTTTCTGTAAACCATTTTTACTCCATGGAAGTCTCAGACATTAAAGACAAGCGACGAAAAGTAAATATTGTTAGTCCTTTCTCACCACAATTATAACCAAAACCAGATCCAGGTCCCATTTGAATTTCACTTTATTTTGTCTCTCTCTACGACCTTCTTACTGAAAGGAATCGTTTCAATGTGTGAAATTTCATGTTTGCTCATTCTAATGAACTGTCCATATCCTTCTGAAGTTAAAGTCACAGAGAATCATGGAATCATAAAGTACAAGTCTGCAGCGACAAAATCTACTTTAAATCTACACTAGTCCCACTTTTCAATGCATGGCCTATAGCCTTGAATGTTAGGACATTTCAATCTCTCATCCAAGTACAGTTTAAAGGTTGTGAGTTTTCCCACACCAACTACCCCGCCAGGCAGTGCATTTCAGATTTCTGCCATCCTTTGAGGAAAACATTCTTTCCAGGGGAAAACAGTGTGTACAGAGGAGAGAATGATGGATGCTGAGGAAATAAGGGAAACAAGTGAGGATGTTTAGGACCACATATATATTACCACAGAAGAGGTGCTTGCAGCCTTAAAGTGCATTAAGGCGGATAAATCCCCTGGGCCTGATCAAGTCCATCCTCGGACATTGTGGAAGGTTGGGGAAGAAATTGAAGAGGCTATTGCAAAGATTTTTACTTCATCTTTAGCCGCTGGTGAAGTTCCGGAAGACTGGAGGGTGGCTAATGTTGTTCCATTGTTTAAAAAAAGTAGCAAAGACAAGCCAGGGAAACACAGGCCAGTGAGCCTGACATCAGTGATAGGCAAGTTAATAGAAAGGATGCCAAGGGACAGGATCAACCAATATTTGGATAGTCAAGGTCTGATTAGGTGTAGTCAGCATGGATTTGTGTGTGTGGTTCATGTCTGACAAATTTTTTAGAATTTGAGGTAACCAAGAGGATAGAAGAGGGAATGGCAGTGGATGTTGTCTATATGGACTTTAGTAAGGCCTTTGTTAAATTCCCACATGGCAGGCTAGTCAAAAAGGCTAGGTCACAAGGGATCCAGGGAGAGCTACCTAACTGGGTTCAAAATTGGCTCGATGGTAGGAAGCAGAGGGTAATGGTTGAACGTTGTTTCTCGGACTGGGAGCCTGTGACTAATGGTGTGCCACAGAGGACCGTTGTTATTTCTTATTTAAATAAATGATCTGGATGTGACTGCACAAGGCATGATTAGTAAATTTGCGGATAATACAAAATTAAGAGGTATTGTTGATAGTGAGGAAGATTATCAAAAAAAAAGAGGGCTTTGATCAGATGGGGAAGTGGGCTGAGGATTGGTAAATGCACTTCAATACAGATAAGTGTGAGGTGTTGCACATGGAAAGTCAAACCAACGTGGGACTTATACAGTAAAAGGTAAGGTCCTGAGGAGTCTTGTGGAACAGAGGGAATTAGGAGTACAAGTACACAGTTCATTGATAGCGGCATCACAGGTAGACAGGGTGGTGAATTAGGCATTTAGCATGTTGGCCTTCATCAGTCAAGGCACTGAGTATAGGAGTTGAGACGTTATGTTACAGTTGTATAAGTTGTTGGTGAGGCTGCACTTGGAGTCTTGTGTACCGTTTGGTCACCCTGTTATACGAAAAACATAGTTAAACTGGAAAGTGTGCAAAGAAGATTTATGAGGATGTTGGCCGGACTAGTAGGCCTGAGTTATAGGGAGAGGTTGGCCAGGATAGGACTTTATTCCTTGGAACGGAGGAGAATGAGGTGTGTAAAATCATGAGGGGCATAGAGAGAATGAATGCATATAGTCTTTTTCCCAGGGATGGGGAATTGAAAACTAGAGGACATTAGTTTAAAGTGAGAGGGGAAAGATTTAAGAAGACCTGGGGGGAAACTTCTTCATGCAGAGAGTGGTACATATATGGAAAGGGCTGCCACAGAAAGTGGTTGAGGCAGGTACAATAGCAGCATTTAAAACACGTTTGGATAGGTACATGGATGGGAAGGGTTTGGAGGGATATGGACCAAATGCGGGCAATTGGAACTAGTTGAGTGGGCACCATGATCAGCGTAGACCAGTTTGGACTGAAGAGCATGTTTCTATGCTGTATTACTCTATGATGCTATGACTCTAAATCCCCTTTAAACCTCCTGCCTTTCACCTTAACATTTTGCTGCATTCAACTAAGAGGAACAGCTACTTTTTTATCCACTCTGTCCATGTCATTCATTATCTTATAAAACTCAATCAGCCTTCTCTGATCTAAAGAAAACAACCCAAGCTTATCCAGCTTCCCTTCATAAATAAACTACTGCATCACAGGCAACATTCTGGTGAATCTCTCTGCACCCCCTCCAGTGCAATCCAATTATCTATTGTGTGGTGACCAGAACTGAACACAGTAAGAAGCCAATTTAATTAGCTATCTAATTTTGTGTGAACATTTATCAAGTAGAGGTCATAACACAATCAAGTTCAATGCAGCATTTGAAAGCAAAAGGTGTGAGTAGGCTACGACATTTTCAGGTTTAACTAAGGCCAACTTTACTATGTTCTATTCCTTTTAAGGCTATGAGACAGACTATCCACAGTAATGCGGGAATATCTGCCTGTGTGTAAAATAACTGAAGGACAACGGAGAGTGCTTAAAGAAACATTTAACCTAATACAAAACCAGTTCATACCCTGGGAGGGAAAAGCTCCACTTCACAGAAACAACTGCCATGGACAACAAAAGAGATAAGTGACGTCATAAAGCTAAAAGAACATGTTTACAAAAATACAAAAAACAGCATGGATCCTGCTGAATGGGAAGGATACAAAGACCAGCAAAGGACTACAAAGCAGCTTATAAAAACTACTAAAAAGGATTATGAAAGGAAACCTGCTCAAGACATAAAAATCAGTCAGAAATTTTACAGCTGCATAGAGAGAAAGTGAGTCAGTGACAATGTTGGCTCACTACAGACTGAAAGTGAGGATATTGTCAATGACTATGGGGAAATGGCAGATACGTTGAATAATTACTTTGTCTCATTATTTACAGTAGGAAAGGGAGGTAGTTTGCTGCAAGTCCTGAGAAAACTAATAGTGGATCAGGAACATGGACTGAATAAAATTAACAGAAGTAAAACTTTGGTATTGATGGAAGTAATTGATTGATGAGTGACAAATCTCCAGCACCTGATATTTCCTTCCAAGGTACTAAAGGAAGTGGGCGAGCACACTGTAGATGCTCTAATTATAATCTTTCAGATATAGTATCCATAGATGAAGGAGTCACCCCTCTGGATTATAAAATCACATGTCTCTCACTTTTTAAAGAATGCAAAAGAGGAAACCAAGGGGAAAATGTTGGAGGCTATAATCAAGGATTGGACAACTGACTACTTTAAACGTTTTCAGTGAATCAAGGAGAGCCAGCGTGGATTCATGACAAATAGGTCACACCTGACAAATTTCGATGAATTTTTTTGAAGCAGTGACTAAGGTAGTAAACAAGGGAATGTTATTTATAAGGACTCCCAGAAAACATTTAATAAAGTCCCACATTAGAGGTTGTTAACTAAGGTATAAACCCATAGAATTGAGGGCAAATTACTCACAAGTCTGGGAAATTGGTTGGATGCCAGGCAACAGAAAGTAGAGATAACGGGTGGGCACTCAAATCACCAGGATGTGATCAGTTGTGTCCCACAGGGATCTGTGTTAGGCCCTCAATTATTCACATTATTTATAATTTGACTTGGATCATGGCATAGAAACCACAGAAAATTGTGTGCATAGCCCAGACCACCATGAAAGCCAACCTCCCATCCATGGACTCTATTTACACTTCTTGTTGCCGCAAGAGAGGCTGACAACATCATCAAACCTCCCACCCCAGTAATACTCTCTTCCAACCTCTTCTGTCAGGCAGAAGGTACAGAAGCTTGAACATGCAGATCAACAGGTTCAAGAACAGCTTCTTCCCTGCTGTTATTAAAAGTGCTGAATGGAACTCTAATTTCAAACTAATGTTGACCTCGCTTTTGTGTACCTCCTGTGCAGTCATAACCTTACATACCTCACTCTGTCTAAGCATCCTATGATCTCTATGTCCTTGGTTGCTATGATCTGCCTCTACTGCTTGCAAGACAAAACTTTTCACTCCACTTATGTACACATGACTACAATAAATCAAATCAAATGGAAAGTCATATGTCCAAATTCGCTGATGACACAAAGTTAGGTGGCATTTTAGACAGTGCAGACAAAGGGACACTGATAGATAAAGTGAATGGGCAAAACTGTATCAGATGGAATTCAATGTAAGCCAATGTGAGGAGATCCATTTTGAACTGAAAAGGAATAGATCAGGATACCTTCTGAATGGTATGAAGTGGATGTCCAAAGACGCTTCAAGGTTCAGGTGCCTAGATCTTTAAAGTGTCACAAACAAGTGCAGAAAATAATCAAGAAAGCTAATACATGGCCTATATATTTAGATGATTGGAGTACAAGGATGTAGGAGTTATGCTAAAGCTACACAAAACCATGGTTAGACCCCACTTGTATGACTGTGAGCACATCTGGGCACCACACCTTTGGAAGGATATCCTGGCCTTGGCCAGAATACACCACAGGTTTACAAGCATAACACCTGAACTTGAGGGGTTAAGTTATGAAGAGAGACTATGTAAATTAGGCTTGTTTTCTTTCAAATTTAGAAAGTTATGGGGCGATCTATTTGAAGTCTTCCAAATATTGACAGGAAAAGACAGAATAGATAAAGGTGAATTTTTTTCCACTGGTTGGAGATTCGAGAACGTCGGTGGCAGAGTCTGAGAACTAGGGTCAGACTGTTCAGGATAGATGTTAGGACTCACTTCTACACACAAAGGGTAGGAGATGTTTGGAGCTCTCTTAATAGAATGTTAATGGTAGGGTCTTAGGGCATGTTGCCAAGGAGACCTAAGGGTGCAGGTTCATAGTTCCTTGGAAGGGGAGATGTAGGTGGATAGGGTAGTGAAAAAAGGCATTTGGCACGCTTGCCTTCATTGGTCAGTCCACTAACTATAGGAGCTGGGATGTCTGTAGTGGCTCTACAAGACATTGGTGAGGCCACTTTTAGAATACTGTGTTTAATTCTGGTCTCCCTGCTGTAGGAAAGATATTGTCAAACTTGAAAGGATTTTAAAAAGATTTAAAAGTATGTTGCAAGGATTGGAAGGTTTGAACTATAAGGAGAGGCTGAATAGGCTGGGCTTTCTTTCCCTGGAGCATCAGAGGCTGAGGGGTGACCTTACAGAGGTAAGTATAATCATGAGAGGCATGGACAAGGAGAATAGCCAAAGTCTTTTTCCCACGGTAGGGGAGTCTAAAACCAGAGGACATAGGTTTAAGATGAGAGGGAAAATATTTAAAAGAGGACTGAAGGGCAACTTTTTCATGCAGAGGGTGGTGAAGACATTGCTAACTATGATAGCATTTATTGCCCAGCCCAGAGGGTCGTCAAGAGTCAACAACATTGTTGTGTGTTTGAAGTCGCATGTCATCCACACAAGGTAAGGATGGCAGTTCCTCCCCTAAAGCTCAATAGAGAACCAGATGGGCTTTTCCAATGAATTCATGGTCTTTATTGGACTCTTAATTCCATATTTTACTAAATTCAAGTTCCAAGTTTTGTCCTGAAGATGTTCTTCAAAAGGAAATATTATGAGAGAATTGTACCTGAATTTTATTTGGTGGTCAGCAAGCTGAGCACTATTGGTTGCACATTTAGTTGCAGGGGTCAGATTTGACGGGTGAAGTAAACTGGATGAAAATCTGATTATAAAAGGGAAAACATCCACAAAATATTTGGCAAAATCCAGAAAAATAAATTTGAAACCTATTAATCCTTCTGATGGTTAGAGAAATGAGCCAGAAGTGATTTATTCTGTAGGCTGAAAAGATGGAAATAATTTTTTTTTGGCCTTGAAATGACACTGCATGATGTTAGAATGTCTGCATTAAATACAAGCATATAAAATTTCTTTGTCTGCTAAACTGCTTTAGTTTCATTCCATTACTTGACATGTGGTGCCCTTACAATACATACATTGTTCATCAAAGCCAGAGGAAGATTCTCTAACCGATTCATTAACTCACCAATCTGAGTACAAGTGACTTGAACAATTACAGAACTGTCAAGCATTGAGTTAGCATATAAGTGGAAGAGCTTATAGAGATACATTAAGAAGATTAAGAAAAATCATTGCTAATTAGAGATATAAAAAACACCATCTGTCTCTTTTCAAGCTCCATTCGTCTAACGTTCAGGACTTGAAAACATGTGGAACAAGAGGCTTAGTTAGTGGAAACGCATTAGTCTGAACAAATGGATAGAATGATTTACCCATCGTGGTCACCTTGGTGAAAATATCTACCATCTCATTCTTAATCAAGACTAATATATTTCTGTGTATTAAATCAAAAATTTATTCGTGTCGGACAGATCAAATATTCCAAAGAGCTTCAAATAAAAATCAATTTCTATCCATTCATGCGCTTGATTCGATCATCATCAGTATATTTTCCACTTGCTAATACTTGATGCAGCATCTCTACTATTGCCTGCTTGGAATCAACTGAACCCAGTTCAGACTAACTGAAGTGGAAACACATTGATCTGTGGAAGGTGCTCCAGCTTTGGGTAGCACCTTATCAACTTCACCATCAGAAAACCATATCCCTCGTGGAGTTGCCTTTTCCCACAATGAAATATGAAACAAAAAGAAACATGGAGGCACTGTCAGCTTCCCTTTCAGAGACAGGAGCAGACGGGCTGTATCCCTATTGAGTGCTCTGGTGGCCAACCTCACATGTCCTCTTGGACCAATCAAATAAATGAGGAAACAGAACCAAACTTAGTCCCATCTGCCATTATAGCAACAGAAGCAAGCAGGTCAAGAATCATATAAATGCTGCAGACCATTATGTTAGACCTAAATGTGCTGCATAACATAGAAGGGATGAATATTTCATCAGAACTATGACTGCCTTGTTGTACATTTTCTGATATTATCTGTCTGTAATTCAATTTTCTATTATTTGCAATTTAATTAAATAGACTCTTTGTGGTTGCAATATTTCTTCTTCATGCCTGTCTATGCCTTTTGTATCTGTCCCAGTTTTTGCATTATCTTGAACAAGTCATAAGTTGTCTGGGCTTTGTTTTTAAGCTGTATTATTGTTAAGAATAAAATCATATATCAAAGCTTCTAAGTACACCTTGTACCTCATGACTGATACCGAATTCTAATTTAGACAGCCATCTCACCAATGCCTGACTTCACATGTGACAATGGAAGGTCTGCTTGAACATTGTTTTACTTTCTATAATTAGGTGAAACATTAGCTTGCAAAAACCATGTGTGCTCTTTACTGAAGCTACTGCATACATCACCCATTCATCTATGAAATAATGTAATGCGAGGGATTCCAGTCCATTAGCTACCTGAGTCAGGTTGCGGCCTCTTTTGTCCATTGTCAGGATACAGATGAAATGCAAAATGATTACATCTTTTCCTGAAATTCAGTCCTAATTTTCAGAATCCATTTTCAAAGAAAGGTCTCTAAGTAAGAAGATATGAAAATATGTCTTTTTCATCACTGGCAATTGCTACACATAGGAACTGTGAACATAAAATATAGCAGATGAACATTTGCGCTAAGTCTGTTTCCCCATGTAACCTATCAACTGACAAAAATCCTTACTTAAGGCACTTATATCCTAATCTTCAACATTACTTGACACAAAGTGTAGACCTACACCCTTTGAATTCCTGAGTGACAGTCTCAAACCAGTTATTGGGATATAAATAGGAGCAAACATGGGGTGAACACCTCCTCTCCTGCCAAATACATTCACAAGTCAACAAAGCTGAGAATGGATATGTATGTCATAGATTTCCCACATTGGCTGAGTTTGCAATGAATGAATGCCCATCTGAATGTTTCCCCTTGTCAGTGGAATGGTGACACTCAGGTCAAACAACCACCAGTCATCTCTTTCTAATTAAAGAGTAACTCCATGATCAAGAAGGGCTGTGGCAACATAAAGTTTAACATATATCATGGGTGTGAATCTAGTTTTTGCCAGACTAAGATTCTTCATGTTCTTGCGTGACCTCGCGCTATAGAAAATCGCTATAGAAAATCGGCTTATAGGAAGATCACTATAGAAAATTGCTATACTGTATAGCAGAAAGTTCACGTTATCCAAATAGCATTGACTATTCATCAATCGCGTTACAGCCAATTTGCGTTAACGAAGCACGTATTATAGCAGAACTACCTGTACTCTCTCCTCTGTCTGAATAGCATGGATCAAGAAAATGGAGGTATCGCCCCTGTTGGGTTGCACCCGTTGGGATGGACTGTATCAACGATTGTGGAGAACTGCCCTTCCAGTGCAGACCTGTGTTAACAATTCCCAAAAGTAACATTTGACCTTCGAATCATTTAAATTTTTGCTACTATATATGTTCTCCAAGGAGATAGAGATTTCCATTTCAAATGTACTCATGTCTCCCAGGACACTGTACGAGGCAAGGAAGGAGATTGCTAGGGGCTTGACAGAGGCTTTTGTATCGTCTTTAGCCACAGGTAGGGTCCCAGAAGTCTGGAGAATAGCCAATGTTATATCTTTGTTTAAGAAGGGCAACAGAAATCGTGCAGGAAATTATAGACTGATGAGCCTTACATCGCTAGTGCAGAAATTATTGGAGAAGATTCTTCAGGACAAGATTTACTTGCGTTTGGAAAAGAATAGACTTATGAGGTATAGTCAGCCTGGCTTTGTCTGGGGAGGTCTTGTCTCACAAGTTTGAGTTTTTTGACAAAGTGACAGAGATAATTGATGAGGGTCCGACAATAATTGTGGTCCACATGGGCTTTGCTATAGCATTTGCCAAGGTCCTTCATGGTGGGCCGGTCCAGAAAATTAAACTGCATGGGTTCCACGGTCAGTTGGCAGCTTGGCTTGGTCATAGAAGACAGAAGGTAGTTGTGGAAGGGTGTTTTTCTAACTGGAGGTTTGTGACCGGTGATGTTCCTCAAGGATCAGTGCTTGGGTATCTGTAGTTTGTAATTTATATAAATGATTTGGATGAAAATGTACATGATATGATTAGTACATTTGCAGATGACACAAAAATTGTTGAAGTTGTGGACAGTGAGGAAAGTTGTCAAAGGTTACAGCAGGATATAGATCAGTTGGAAAGTTGGGCGAAGAAATGGCAGCCAGAGTTCTTTCCAGACAAGTCTGAAGTGATGCATTTTGGGAGGTTAAATGCAAGAGGAAAGTATACTGTAAATGGCAGGACCTTTCGGAGCATTGATATACAGAAGGATTTTGGGGTACCAACACATTGCTTTCTGAAAGTGGTAATACAGGTGGATAAGATTGGAAGGAAGGTGTAGGGCATGTTTGCCTTCATCAGTCAGGGCATTGAATATTAAGTTTAGCAAGTCATGTTGCAGCTGTGTAAAACTTTAGTAAGGCCCCATTTGGAGTATTGTGTGCAGTTCTGGTTGCCACACTGTAGGAAGGATGTGAAGACTTTACCAGGATGTTGCCTGTAATGGAGTGCGTTACCTATAAGCAGAAGTTGAACAAACTTGGATTATTTTTGCCAGAGGCTACAGAGTGAACTGATAGAGCATATGAAATTATAGGAGACATGGAAAGGGTGGATAGTGAGAGTCTTTTTCCCAGGGTGGAAATGTCAAATACTAGTGGGCATAGGTTTAAAGCAAGAGGGGAGGTGGGTAGTTTAAAGAAAATGTGTAAGGAAAGCTTTTTTACACAGAGGGTGGTAGTTGCCTGGAACACACTGCCAAGGAAAATGGTAGAAGCAGATACGATAGCAGTGTTTAAGAGGTATTTAGGCAGTCACATGATCAGACAGGGGATAGATGGAAACAGACCATATGGATGCAAATGGAATTAGTTTAGAATGACATCACAACTGACACAGACCAGGTGGGCGGAAGGACCTGTTCCTTTCCTGAACTGTTCTATGTTCTATATTAGAATTGGGAGCTCGTTTGGTGCAGTGGAGGGGCCTCTGGACTAAAAGACCTGGATTCAAGACTCAATTTCTCTTGAGGTGTATCATAGCCAGTCTGAACAGTTTGATTAAAATTATCGACCCTCCAGGATTATGCAACATACAAACAAGAAAAAGGGGGAGGCTATTCCACACTTTGAGCCTGCTCTGTCATTCAATAAGATTGTGACAAATTGGATTGTAACCTCAACTCTACATCCCTGCATGTTCTTGATAATCGTTCATCATCTCAGTTGACAAATTTAGATTTCTTTTCTCTGTAAGATAGCATTGCACAATTCGTCCATCCCCAGCTCATTCTTTATTCACAGTTTTCATTATTGAAGCAAGCGTTGTCAAACTACAGTGTACATATTATTGCAACTTGTTAACTTCAGCAGGTGTTCTCAGGATCAGACCATGCAGTGTTGATGATGGCACAGTTAGTATTCTCCACTTATGGGCTACACATGAATGAATTGTCTGCTGAAAGAAAGAACTTGCATTTATATATCACCCTTCAAAACATTTGAAAAACCCTCTCATAGCTAATTAAGCATGTTTTAAATGAAGGCATTGATGTAATCGTAAGGAAGCTAGCAACCAATTCATGAACAATAGTGTGATGATGGCCAGGTAAATGTCTTGTTTTGGTAAAAGTTGTTTGGTGGGGAGGAACGGAATGGAAGATTGTTGTGGCAAAGCCAGGGCACCCAGGTTCAAGCTCCATCTCCTTCAGAGGAGAGACATTATCTTCATTTGACAGGTTGATTACTAATATCCATAATGCTAACATGGTTGGGTGTGAGAGATAGTAGGAACTGCAGATGCTAGAGAATCTGAGATAACAAGGTGTAGAGCCGGATGAACACAGCAGGCCAAGCCGTATCAAAGGAGCAGGAAGGCTGACGTTTCGGGCCTAGACCCTTCTTAAGGGTCTAGGCCCAAAATGTCAGCCTTCCTGCTCCACTGATGCTGC
>JAHRHZ010000016.1:49579857-49591697 GCA_024137785.1 Ginglymostoma cirratum | reverse complement strand
GCAGCATCAGTGGAGCAGGAAGGCTGACATTTTGGGCCTAGACCCTTAAGAAGGGTCTAGGCCCGAAACGTCAGCCTTCCTGCTCCTTTGATACGGCTTGGCCTGCTGTGTTCATCCGGCTCTACACCTTGTTATCCATGGCTGGGTGTGAGATCTCTGAGAAGCTTGACCTAAAATATCTCAGACAAACACAGGAAATGCCAGAGAAACTCAGCAGGTCTGGCAGCAGCTGTGGAGAGACAGATACAGAGTTAACGTTTCCGGTCTAGTGTGACTCTGAAGATCAGGCCTAAGAGCTAAGGATCGTACCGGGATTCTAAATATTAACTCTTGTTTCTCTCTCCACAGATGCTGCTGAGTATCTCCAACATTTCTGTGTTTATTTTGGATTTCCAGCATCTGCAGTATTTTGATTTCATTGCTTTTAATAAAGTTACTAAGTGCTGATTTTCGAGCTGTGAGTTTAATGTGAAGGCTGGAAAGATTAAAAAAACATACACAAAAGTTGGTTGAGGGATAAACATTGGCCAAGACATTGAAAGGGAAACTCCCCAGAAAGAAATGTCATGGACACTTGGTGTTCAAATGGCACCACTTGGTTTAATGTTTCACCTGAAAGACACATCTCTGAAGGTGCAGCCCTGTTAATGAAATAAATGGGCAAAATAAATGATCCAAGACCTTTAGGTGAGTTATCCAACCAGTAGACAAAAACCATGTGTTTTTAAATATATGTCCTTGTCTGGTTCAACTAAAGGGCAAAGTGTTCTTGATATTAATCTCTCTTTCCGCACTGTCATTGAAACCTTTCCAGGTCTCACACACTGTGTGGCATACATAGCATTACTACAATGTAATATGCTTGATTAATCCTCGTAGATTGTCCTCAGTCATTTCACTGAGTGCCAGGATAATCTCTGCATCTCTTCTGGCTCTTCAAAACTCTTCAGTTGGTCTGAAGCAGTCAGTTATTTATAACACAAACTTTATCCAGTTAATAAATTAATAGGATTCAAATGAAAACACTGTCAAGGCAAGCTGCACTCCTGAATGCGGGGTCATGGCTATAAAGCAGACACCAAGTGTGACACTTGGAGACACATTGGGATTGTTACAGTCAGAATAAGTCGATGCAACATTATCCACTCGTGGAGTCAAAAAAGAACTAGTCAAGGTAATGATACGTGTATTTACTGAAACTGCTTGTTATTGTCTATGCTGAATATAACACTGTTCTAGCGCAGTTAAACCCATTCGCCTGCCTGTCTGTCTGTCTGTCTCTCTCTCTCTGTGTCTCTCTCTCTCTCTCTGTATAAGTATTAATTAAACCTGAACACTTCTGCCTGTCATCTTTATCCTTTCCTCTGGTCGGTCCTACAAAAGAACCAGGTGTTAGATCTGATCCTACGCCAAAGGAGGATAGAGATTGAGTACTGGCTGTGCCCAAAGAAAGCTGGCATAAATTGAAATGGGCAATGGGCAAGATGCCTTTTTCATTTGCAAGGGCACCCCTTCCAAATGAAAGAATGGCCTTCTGCCTCTTCGCCTAGGGATTGTGCTCTGTGCACGCCGTAGGTAATACACCTAAACAAGATTCGTCATTTTTTCTTTTAATCTGACCTGTTCTTCCTTTCAAAGGAGTGCTGACGTCCTTCACATTTACAACAGTTTTCCAATTGATCTTTCGCTTTTGGCATTCCCCACCCTCCAGCATCACCAAGTGCCCCGCATGTGCTGCTAACAATCTTGCCCTTCAAATATTTGAGACATTTGCCCCTATTTTCCATTTTTCTGAGGCTGCATCTTGCTGTTGGAATACTTAGTGTATTTATACAAAAAATTTCTCACTCCGCAAATACCAACTCGAGACAAGATCCAGTTATGAAACTGATTGGGATGACAAGGGTAAGCTCCATGGTGTGTGATAGCTGCAGTCTTAAAAAGACTTAAGGATAGTATCTATGAAAATAAATCAATCAAGGTTCAGTCATGTGAACTTTAATGTTAGATTTGCCTCCAAGAAGTTTCCATCAGAGCTAACTTAACAAGAAAGGTCTGCAGAATTCTGTTCTGGAAAGTTGTACCGGGCATTATCAGTGCCCTCAGCAGGTGAAAGCAATTTTTGAAGTACCAGATTGTTTAAATCTGGCATCAAAACTGCGGTACAGAAAACAAAGGCAAGGGTTACAGGTGTTCAGTCAAATGTCTTGTTCATATAGTTTTATTGCAGTCTTATACCAACTGTTCAATTCTAAAATTAAAACTGTATTAGCAGCATATTTTGATTGAAGTTGCTATAAATAAAATGAGCCAAACATTTGGATGCATTTCAAAGTTTAAAGTATGTAACTGAAAACCCACAGGGACGACTGGTGAGGCCATTAATAAGAACGTGAATGTGCAGTTTTGAATTTCCCGACTTGGAAAGAGCTTTATGCATCAGAGAGAATTGAGAGAAAAATCACAAAGATTAAAAGGACATAAATCACAATGAAGGATTCATTGAACTGAACTTAAGAAAGGAAAGTCTGTTAGGGTGGTGGGGTGGATATGAGATTTCTTTCTAACTGTTGAGAAGAATGGATGAGCAACTCAGTTAGTTCAGAACTAAAACCATGTGTGTTCAGAATGGATAGATGCAGGCACTGCTGCGTCTAGGTCTGTTTATCTCGCAGGAGAATGCCACACAAGAAAGCGTGGTAAAAAAAAGTCTCAGAAGTTGATTCTTTTAAAGACAACTCATTAAATAGTCACTCAGAGATAGTAAGAACTGCTGATGCTGGAGTCAGAGATAACACAGTGTGGAGGTGAAGGAACACAGCAGGCCAGGCAACATCAGAGGAGCAGGAAAGCTGACGGACGTTTCGGGTCGGGACCCTTCTTCAGAAAAAAGATCTTCAGATGTTGCCTGGCCTGCTGTGTTCTTCCAGCTCCACTCTGTGTTATCTCATTAAATAGTAAATAGTCAGTTCAGTATCAGACTGAAGTGTGTAGTGATAAGTTTGGACAGAAGTAATCAATCACTCCATGGGAAGCAAGTGTTCCTATGCCACCGGGGACACTTGTGATGGCGGTGCTGTTGATGAGTACAGCTCCAGCCAAGAAATTTAACACCATCTGTGACAAATCAGTTCACTTAAAGTACACTCCATCCATCATCTTCAACCCCAGTTGCTTCACCACCAGTGCACAGTGGCAACAGTGTGCATTATTTTCAAGATGCATTGTAGCAACTCAACAAAGCTCCCATGATTACACCTTCCAAACCTATGACTTCTACCACTGAGGTGAACAAGGGCAGCAGACATATGGGGACACCACCACTTGACCCTTTGAGTCACCCACCATCCTGAATTGTAACTACATCACTGTTCCTCCACTGTTGTTAGATGAAGCTTCTGGAATTCCCATCTTAATGGCACTATAGATGTACCTACGCCACATGGACTCCTGTGTTCAAGAAGGTGATTTGCCACCACCTTATTAAGGACAGTTAGGGAGGCTCACATCCAAGGAACAAAGAAGTAATGTTTCCATTCTAAGCATTGACATTTATAACTTTGATTAACACAAGAAGTACAAAATCACAAATTATTCACACCCCTACAATACAATCGTTACAGTAAAGTTAGGCCCATGGACTGTATAATAACATATTGCTTTGTGGTTTCTGGATACATTATCTTTTAATTATATTTCTGTTGTTCCAAATCTGAAGACATGACTTTTTTTAAATTTACTTTCATCACAGGTCTGACTCATGCACTGTGTAAATTCAGCTAACATACTCCCAAATTAAAGTATTCTCTTTTATCTTTCTAAAGGTTGGAAACAGCAGGACAGAGACAAGACAAATTAAGTATTGGTTAAGTGACACCCAGTTTTGCTTGTTAAAATCATGTCAGTTGTAAGAATAGAAGATATCAGGAAAACATGTGTGGAGGTCAAGGAAGAGGCGGAGTCAAATACGTTAATGTTTTCAACACAGAGGGGATGTAGAGAGGAAGAAGATTATGATGAATTGGATGCATTTGGAACCAGTGGCCAGTGTGGCATTAATAAAGCTGAAAAAAAATAAGCAACATTATATTAAAGTAGGTTTGAGGTTAGAGGTTGAACAAGGACAATCCATTACAAAACATGCATCAGAAAGTGAGTATGAGTAGTTCATAGGAAAGGATTGTGGCAGTAAATTGTGGATATCTGAGAATATTCCAGCATAGGATTACATTTGGGGTTTGATAGTACTTAGAGAAAACAAAAAAGATCTAAGATAAGGAAAGCAGCCCCTTACATGGGTTAGTAAAGTTGGCATCAGATCTATGGGGCAGAAGCCTGCGCGATTTCTCCCGGTCAATGTTTGCAGGATTCCTGGTCCAATGTTTCAAAGTGGAGTCGATTGCCAGCCATCTTTGGGTTCAATATACCTTACCTCAACCATCTGTCTATTCCTGGAAACACTATGATCCCCTGATAATCTTTGTTTTGTACACCCTGCACAAAGACATTTCAGAAAATTCCTGGAAGAGTAGAGTTCCTTTCCAGCTCCTGGTGCATCCCATTAGTCACCACTGATGCTAACTCAAAAAATTAGCACAATTTCTGTGGAGTTCCATTGCCAACATGTGACGCAAGTCATGGGAATGGGATTCAGCACCAGAGTACCAAAAGCAGAAAGGATAGAACTTTTAGACAAGTCCATTTTTCTCAACCTTTTCTGAAGATGAAGATTAACATAGATCTATATTGATATACAGTTGCAGTTTAACAGTGAGTTTACTACTGACACGAATGGAGATCTGCAATGTGCCACCCATGCTTGTTCTTCAATTCATTATTACAGTAACACACAGCTCAACTTTTTAATTGTCATTATTTGTCATGCTGTTTCTCCATCATCAGTTACTGGATGGACAGAAATTGCCTCCAACCAAATATTGAGAAGACTGAAATCATCACCTTCATTTCCCCAACACACTCCATTCCTGAGTCACAAACTCTGGCCCTCTCCATAGCTCCTGTCTGAGGCCAAACAAGATTACGTGTAACATAAACAGAAATTGCTGGAGAAACTCAGCAGATCTGATAGCATCTGAGGGAAGAAAGCAGAGTTAACATTTTTAGTCCGATGACTCTTCATCAGAACTGCTAGCAGCTGGAAAAAATGGTGCTTATGCAGAAAGCAAAGTTTGTGCAGGGATTGGGAAGGGGAGAGGTGAGCAGATAGATGGAGATGGAGCCCAGAGAGACAGAGATATGAAAAGGATAAGTAAGCAAGGAGGTTATATGTTATTCCAGTGTTGTCTTTGACCTTGAGATGCACTTCTGGGTCTTTAGGACTTGCTATGAAATGTGCCTCTTCGACCAGATATTTAGTCATCTACACTAATAAATCCTAAGTGCGAATTTTTGCTTGATAAAATTCCTGTGAAGTGCCTTGGAACAATTTACTATGTTAAGAAGGCAAAAGAGAAAGACAACTTGTTGATGTTGCAATATCTTCATATACTGAATTGGTTCTATGCAAGGAGCACACAAGTGACAGGAACATAACAGTTATATGTAAGTGGAATTTATAACTGAATTCCTTGCAGATGTGGTAAATTTGGTTCATAATTCAAATACATAATATGGTTATTACGTAATGCCCCGTTATGTTTTATGGGTGACTGAAATAAAGTGCAAAAGATAAGGCTGAAGCATTCGCAGCAATCTTCAGCTCGGTGTCCAAATGGATGATTTATCTAAATCTCCTTCAGGGTCCCCAGCATTACAGTTACCAGTCTTCAGCCAATTCAATTTACTCCCTGTGATATCAAGAAATGGTTAGATGCACCAGATACTAAAAAGACTATGGGCCCTGACAATATTCCAGTCATAGCACTGAAGACTTGTGCCATTCCCCTAGCCAAGCTCTTCCAGCACAGTTACAACACTGGCATTTACCTGACAGTGTGGAAAGTTGACCAGGATGGCCTGTACATAACAAAGCAGGACAAATTCAACCCGGCCAATTACGACCTCTTGAGCCTACTCTGGACCATCAGTAAAGTGGTAGAAGGTATCATCAACAGTGTTATTAAGTAGCACCTGCTCAGCAATAACCTGCTCAGTGACGCCCAGTTTGAGTTCCGCCAGGCCACTCAGCTCCTGACCTCATTACAGCTTTGGTTCCAACATTGACAAAAAAGCTGAAATCCAGAGGTGAGGTGAGAATGACAACCCTTGACATCAAGTGTGGCATCAAGGAGTCCAAGTAAAACTGGAATCAATGGGAATTAGGTGGAAAACTCTTTGCTGGTTGGAATCATATCTGGCACGTATTAAGATGATCGTGGTTTTTGGACGTCAGTCATCTCAGCTCCAGGACATCTCTGCAGGTGTTCCTCAGTGTAGTGCCCTAGACCAAACCATCTTTAGCTGCTTCATCAATGAACTTTCCTCCATGAAAAGGTCAGAAGTGGGAAAGTTTACCGATGATTGTACAATATTCAGTACCGTTCACGACTCCTGAGATACTGATGCAGTCCATGTTCAAATGCAACAAAATCTGGACAATATCCAGATTGGGCTGACCAGTGGCAAGTAACATTCATGCCACACAAATGCCTGGCCATGACTATTGCCAATAAGAAACAATCTAACCACCACCCCTTGACGTTCAATGATGTTACCATCACTGAATCCCTCACAATCAATACCCTGGGATTACCATCATTGACCAGAAACTCAACTGAACTCACCATTTAAACACAGTGGCTACAAGAGCTGCTCTGATGCTAGGAATATTGTTGCAAGTAACTCACCTCCTAACTCCCTAAAGCCTGTCCACCATCTACAAGGCACAAGAAAGGGGTATGATGGAATAGTCCCCACTTTCCTGGATGTGTGCAGCTCCAGCAACAATCAAGAAGCTTGACACCATCGAGAAAAAAGCAGCCCGCTTGATTAGCACTACACCCACTGCCTGCATTGCCAACACTCAGTAGCAGCAGTGCATACAATCTACAAGGTGCTCTGTAGAAATTCACCAAAGATTGTTAGGCAGCACCTTCCAAACCCATGACCACTTCCATCTGGAAGGACAAGGGGCAGCAGATAAATGGGAACACCAGCAGCTGGTGTTCCAAACCACTCAGGCTCCTCACTTGGAAACATATCACTGTTCCTTCACTGTTGCTGGGTCAAAATCCTGGAATTCCCTCCCTGAGAGCATTGTGCGTCAACTTACAGCACATCAACAGTGCCAGTTCAAGAAGGCAGCTCACCACCACCTTCTCAAGGACAACTGGGGACAGGGAATAAATGCTGGCCAGCCAGCGACACCTACATCCCACAAATGAATAAAAAAATGTGGAGAGAGTACTTGTTCTTCCGGGAGAATCCAGAGCCAAGAATTCACTGTTTTCAAAGCAGGAATCATCCATTAAAGATAGGGGTGAGGCATTTTTTTTTTCACAGTGTCATGATTCTTTGCAACTCTCTCCTAAAAAAGGCAATGGAAGTTGAGTCTGAATATTTTTAAAGCAAAGTTTGTTAGATTCTTGATAACCAATATAAACAAAGAACAAAGAAAATTACAGTACAAGAACAGACCCTTCCTCCCTCCAAGCCTGCACCAACATGCTGCTCGTCACAAGTAAAACCCCTTACCCTTCCAGGGACCGTATCCCTCTATTCCCATCCTATTCATGTATTTGTCAAGACATCCTTAAAAGTCACTATCGTATCTGCTTCCACTACCTTCTCCAGCAGCGATTTCCAGGCACCCACCACCCTCTGTATAAAAAACCTGCCTCATGCATCACCTTTAAACCTTGCCCCTCGCACCTTAAACCTATGGCCCCTGGTAACTGACTCTTCCACCCTGGGAAAAAGCTTCTGACTGCCCACCCTGTCCATGCCCTTCATAATCTTGTAGACCTCTATCAGGTACCCCCTCAACCTCCATCATTCCAGTGAGAACAACCCAAGTTTCTCCAAACTCACCTCATAACTAATACCCTCCATACCAGGCAACATCATGGTAAATCTTTTCTGTATCCTCTCCAAATCCACCACATCCTTCTGGTAGTGTGAAAGATTGTGAAAGATTATCAAGGCAGGTAGAAAGCGGACTTCATATTTTACAATCAAATCAGCCAAAGTCTTGTGAAGTGGTGAGAGAAGACTCAAGGACCTGAATGGCCTATCCCTGCTCTTTATTCATGTATTTAAAACTAACCTGAATTTTACAAGTCGTTGCAGTTTACCAGATATTTCTTGACAAAATCACTTTAATGGTTTAGATGCTAAGTGCTGTCTGTGTTTATGATAATCAGCTTGAAGTATTTTTCCATTTGCCACTTGAAAATAAACATTTAAATGTTTATGGCTCATTGTGAGTTTTCAGAACAAAATGAGCTTTGTACTGAATAGATGTCTTTTCTCTTTCAAGAAGATTAATGGTATGTATAAAAATCATTAGATATTAAATATACAATTGTGAAATTTCAAAAACTGTAAAGCTTTAGTCCTGAGTTTCCTGTGCTCTTAAAGCATTACAACCTGCTGTTAATTGCTTCTTTTTGATGACTGCAGTGGAAAAATAGTTTGCAAGTAAAAACACATGCATCTTGCACCTCATATAGCATCTTTCACAGTCTCAGTAAGTCTCCAGGATTTCTGTAACCAGTCAATTACTTTTGAAGTGTTGCCACTGCTGTAACCCCCTGGCGACTGTGTGGAGTTTGCACATTCTTCCCGTGTCTGTTTGGATTTCTTCCGTGTGCTCCAGTTTCCTCCCACAAAGATGTGCAGGTTAGGTGGATTGACCGTGCTAAATTGCCCACAGTGTGCAGGGATGTGCAGTTTAGGTGGGTTCGTTATGGGAAATGCAGGATTACATGGTGGGGTCTGTATCTGGGTGGGATGCTTTTTGGATGGTTGGTGTTGACTCGATAGACCGAATGGGTTGCTTCCACACTACAGGGGCATCTACGAACCTAGACAGCAATTGGTGGCAGGCCAGCAAGGATGTCCATGAGCCTTCCTGCCATGAACATCATCATGGTGGAGATGGGAGGGTGGCAGGTGTCAAATTACCACCCTCTTTCCTGATTAAATGTCCTCCCTGTCACCACAGGGTAAGGCACAATCTACCACCCAGAGAGACTTTACAAACAGCACTGCAATAGATATAGGGAGGTGACAGCCCGCTGGTACTACTGCTGGACTGTAAATCCGGAGGCCCAGGTAATCCTGTGGGAACGGAGGTTTGAATCTGGCCATAGCAAATGGTGGAATTTGAACTCAATAAAAACCTGGAATTAACTCTCTAATGATGAACATGAATCTATTGCTAATTGTTGAGAAAAAAAAACACATCTGGCTCATTTCCATCCTTTAAAGAAGGAAATCTGCCATCTTTATCTGGTCTTGTTTTACATGTGACTGCAGACCCACAGCAATGTGGCCCACTATTAACTGCCCTCTAGGCAATTAGGGATGAGCAGTAAGTACAGGCATTGGCCTTGATGCCCTCATCCCCTGAATAAATAAAGAAAAAGAAAGGTGATCTGTGTTGTGTTGATTGAGGGGTAAACATTGAACAAGCCAACGGGAAGGACTTGTCTGCTTTTCTTCAAAGTAAAGCTCTGTAAACTTTTGACATCTCCATGGGCAGGCTTAAGGGACCTGAATTTAATATAGCACACAATACATAAATATTAATGCAGCTCACCCCAAGCTTGGCCAGGTCTACTGTTAACATCACTGAGGGACAGCACTTGACTCAGCCTCAACAGCTCTCTGTGGTAAAGAATTCCACAGATACACTGCCCTCTGAGAGAAGAAATTAGAATAATTGAATCTCTAGAGTGTGGAAGCAGGCCATTTGGCCCATTGAGTCACACTGGCCCTCCAAAAAGCTTTCCACCCAGACCCACTCCACACCTTTTCTCATCCACCTAGACTGCACATTCCTGGACACTATGGGCAGTTTGGCATGGCCAATCCATCTAACCCACACATCTCTGGACTGTGGAAGGAAACCAGAGCACTTAGAGGAAATCCACCCAGACCTGGGGTGAATATGCAAACTTCACACAGATAGTCACCTGAGGGTGGAATCAAACCTGGGTCCCTGCACTGTGAGGCAGCAGTGCTAACCACTGAGCTACTGTGCCGCCTATCTCTTCTTCCTCCTTATACCTTTCTTGAATGTGCAACACCTTATTGTGAGATTATGCCTTCTGGTCCTAGACTTTCCCACAAAGGGAAAGTGCAGTTATCCTGTCAAGTGCCCTGAAAATCTTACATGATTGAGCAAGACCAGCACTCATTTGTCTGAATTCCAATTTGTACAGGCCCAATCTACTCAACATGTCCTCATTAAGCAGTTCCTCCATACCTGGTATATGCCTAGTGAACAATTTTTGGATTGCTTCTAATATAATGCATCTATTTTCTTAGATAAGGGGTCCAAAACTGTTCATAGCATTCCAGTGCCTCACAGAACCTTCCTACTTTTATTGCAGTCACAGACACTTCAGTATCCAGGCTAATATTAAATTATTCATGGACAGAAGAGAGGCATGCTTTCATCAGCATTTCATGCTTCAGGAGCCCCCAGTAAAGATGGAGTCTGTGATCTTTATTCCAACAGGTTATATGCTATGACACAGTGATGATATAATGAGCATGTCTCTTAAAGGTATATTGACATACCGAGCATGAGATGTTTATCCATTTTTGCGAAGAAAGAAAAAAAATTACCCCAAACAGAACATGGTCAGACATAGGAATATGTTGTTAATTCAATCATGGTACCAGCAGGTATTAAAGAGTTTACAATTATCAATTCAAACCTTAGTGTGGCACTTTGTAGATTTGACAAATCATCCTGATCTGGTGATTGCATACTTATCTAGAGAGATACGTGTTGTTAATGATTGCTCTCGGTTAACATTTTGATTCTCTTGCAGCTAGTTGCTGTCACTCAGAATCCTCACTCACTTTGTGTATGTTAGATCTGCCATTCATTGGCCTGACCTGACTTTTGTTTCTTCACAAGGTAGCACCATGACTAGTAACAATTTCGTCGAATATAAGCTTGTGGCATAATCTAGAAACATTTGCTGTCATTTGAGTATTGATTTTTGTATTTCTGACACACTCTCTGTGTAGCTTTATTATTTTCTTAAGCTTGTTCATTACGTGTCTCTTCAATTCTCCTCTGTCTTTGAAGATGAGTATCGTGGGACTTGGCAACTAGTTGCTGGGCAAGGCCGCTCTCTTACAATTTCTGATCTTCAGGTTTTGTTCATTGCAACTATTCAGACCAATTTTGGCCAAAGTGTTTCAGTGCTTAACACTTAAAATTAATTGATTTGTTCGGAAGTGTTATATGTTCAGCTTGAATGTGACAATGCGATATGGGTCGCTCCCCACTGAGTACACATGGTTTGACAGTGAACCAAGTTCTGTTCTCCGGCACCAAGTAAACTGAAAATAGTGGCCTTTGTGTCAATGTCAGTTGCACTCATTGCTTTTGCAGACATAATTCATCACAACAATGTGATTTCCCCTCTACACTGCGAATAGGCCTGTTGCTATTTTCAACTATATGGAACGTCAGGTGATTTGGAGGTTTCCTCTGTCACTGGGATTGATATGTTTGGAAAGTCTCACATGCATTCACAAATCATTACATACCCTAATTCGTACACTGGCACATGTGCTAGCCATCTTGTGTGTCCAAATATCCCAGGTGTAACGTGTCATGGTATTCTAGACAGAAGTCACATGACGAGAGATAAAAGGTACTGCAGATGCTGGAGAATCCGAGATAACAAGCATGG
>JAHRHZ010000016.1:49559027-49579457 GCA_024137785.1 Ginglymostoma cirratum | reverse complement strand
CCATGCTTGTTATCTAGAAGTCACATGACACCAGGTTATGATCCAACACATTTACTTGAAATCACAAGCTTTTGGAGCGCCGCTCCTTTGCCAAGGTGAAGTCAGGACTTCACTTGATGAAGGAGCAGTGCTTCAAAATCTTGTGATTTCAAATAAACCTGTTGGACTAAAACCTGGTGTCATGTCACTTCTGATTTTGTCCACCCCAGTCCAACATGGACACCTCCATATCATTATATTCTAGTGTAACGCTTCCAGAACTCATACTTGTTTGCCTTAATGCTTACTTGCCATGATACAGCAAGTGTATCGCCACAATGACCGAATGTTCTCAAGAATTTCTTTAATGCTATCAGGTCATCCCTAGATAATGGTTTCTTACAGCTTTTTGAATTACTCATCTTTGACTGTTGCTGCTTACAACCGCTTACACCAGTTTTGGCCAAAGTGCAACAGATCTACCTTAAAAACCTCTTCGTCCTCAACTAATTTGATTGTGTCACATGTGTTCTGTTGTACCATAGTAAGAGTCTGTTGTATTTCATAAACTGAGGCTATATTGAGATTTGTAGCCAACTGGTTTTCCTGCCACTGCTGGACTGTTGGTAGCTACTGGATAGAAGATTTTGAGAAACCAGAATGAGCCTGTGTCTTGGCACTGCAATGTGTCTCTGCGAATCTACAGAATTGCTGGCCCATTGCTGAGATTCTATCTTTCATGGATTGTACCTTAGGGTGCATTTGCTGAGATACCTGTCTTTCAGATGTGTGGTGGTATTACATTAGATCCTCTGTCAATTTTCACTTTCAAGGGTGTGTCATCCAGCCTTTTCAAGCCAGACAATGTTAATGGTTCAAAAAGCTTCAGATTGCCTTATACTGTCAACATGAAGTCTGAGGTTAATGAAATGGAAAGCTAGATCACATTATTTTCAACAAGTTACCTGTGCACATCATCATATTTATGTGTTTGCTCATGTTCTTAATCATTTCCTCCCAGCCAGTTTTACCATCTTGGTAATATGTTTTGTTAGAAACTTAGAAACAAAGAAAATAAGTGTGGGAATAGGTCATTTGGCCCTTTGAGTTTGCTCCACCAATTAACATAATCATGATTAACCATCCTACTCAGTATCTTATTCCTGCTTTATCCCCATATATTTTGACTCCCTTAGCACCTTTTGACTCATTTAGACTCCTTTTTTTGGAAACTTTCAGTGTTTTGACCTCAATCGCTTTCTGTGGCAGAGAATTCCACTGGCTCACCAGTCTCTTAGTGAAGAAACTTTTCCTGATGCCAGTCCTAAACAGCCTACCCTATATCCTTAAAATGTGACCTCTGGTTCTGGACTCCCAGTCATTGGGAACATCCTTCCTGTGTTTAATCTGTCGAGTCCTGTTGGAATTTCATAGATTTCTATGAGATCCCCTTTATTCTTCTGAAATCTAAGAACATAGTCCTGACTGCTGCAGTCTCTCTTCATAGGAGAATGAGTCTGATAAATCTTTGATGCATTCTCTCCACAGCCTAGGCCATCCTTCCTCAGATAAGGAGACCAAACCTGCATACAATACTCCAGGAATGGTCTAGCCAAGGCCCGGTATAACTGTAGTAAGTTACCCCTGCTCCTGTACTTGAATCTTCGTGCTACGAAGGTCAATATACCATTTGCCTTTTTTGTTGCCTGCAACATCTGCATGCTTACGTTCAGTGACTGTTATATAAGGACATTCAGGTCCTGTTGCCCTTCCCCCTTTCAAATCTATCACTGTTCATATAATAATCTGTTTTTCTGTTTTTGAGCCCAAAGTGGATAACCTCACAATTATCCTCATTATACTTCATCTAGCATGCATTTATTTACTCACTCAAATTGTCCAATTCATACTGGAACATCTCTGGATCCTCCTCACAATTCACCCTTCCATCCAGATTGTGTGTTCTGCAGATTTGGAGATATTACTTGGCGTTTTCATCAGAGAATGATGGGTATCTGGAACACATAGCCCGAAAGGGTGGAGAGGTAGAACCCCCTCTTAACATGTAGAAAGAATTTGGATAAGAATTTGAAGTGCAGTCACCAGCAAGACTACAGGCCAGGATGAGGATAGTGGGACTATTCCAAATCGACACGTGTCAACTGGAATGGACATGATGGGCATGAATCCTCCTTTGCTATCCATGACTCTATGATCTTAGAAAAATGAGGAGACACGTGGCTAATGACAAATGCTAATCTAAAGGCAACTTGTTAGGCAGTCGCTCAACAGCCACGAGAGAAACAATGACCTGCACCTTCTACCGTGGCATTCACCCAGAATGCTTCAAGTGCAATTACAAAAGTTGCTTGAGTCACCACAACACATAGAAGAAGCGCTGAACACTAAAATTGCCAAAACCCTCCTGAAAAGAAGCAATTAAACGACGATTTCAGAGAAATGGGAAAATGTATCGATCAGTTAGAAAAGTCAGCCACCACCTCCACGATTCAATGTAAAGCAACACACATGCCCATTTGAGCCAAGTCAGATGGAACAAGCACGACTGCTGATTCATAACGAAACCTTGCACAGCTCCGAATGTGTAGCAGTGCAATCAATCATGCAATACATTTAACAAAACACATACGCCAGCAATAGATTTAGAACCCATCCCCCAATCAGCAAAAAAATTGAGTTTGCTCAACAGAAATAATTGCACCTGCAGACACAATGTGCTAACCGTAAACACAACAAACAAAAAAATGTCAAAGACATCACAGTATTTTGAATGTACAATGCTTTCAAATAGCATGTGACATAAAAGACATAATGACATCTAAATTAGCATATTAAACTACTCCATCAATATGGACAAAAGATGAAGCAATAACATCAAAGAAGCAGATTTGTGACATTTCACAATGCTTTTGCGGGTGTGTTTTTGTTACAGCCAAACAGATTGATTATCACACTGGAAATCATTCCAACGCCTGTCAATGGCAAACAGTTAGAGCAGGATAGATTCCTTGTCAGCCTTTTGATAGAAAGAATGGTACTGCCTCCAGCATCACTTTGAAAAGCTCCAGTCTACACATACATGTAAAAAGAATGTTGCAGCAGCAACATGACTCCCATAAGCAGTCGTTAACACCCACCTGAAAGCAAATGTTCAAGTATTCAAGAAGCTCTTGAAAACAATGGTCCAGAATATTTTTCCCTAATAATATTGATGAACGTCAATTCATCACAGATGATGCAAATCTATACTCTAAATGTCTCAAACTGTGGTCATGTTCAGTCAACCAGACTTCATTCTCAGCAAGACTCAAGCCATGTCTGAGAAACTCTATCAAAAGCACTCAGTTTACTTTGACAGTCTGTAATCGATCTGTAATCACTATTTTCTATGACATCCAAAATTCACCACACGTAAGCTGACCAAATTCTGAAATGAATGACAAAACACCTGTCAAGTCGTTATAAAGACTCAACAAAAAGCTTTAAGATGGTTCCAGGTAATGAGGCATTTGGATGTTCTTAGATGTGGCTTTGGGCTTAACTGGATGTATACCAGTCAAACCAAATTAAACTCTTCACAGGAGTCTCTGTACATTTGATTGGAATCCAGTGACATTCCCAATCCTTACATTGATGTGCAGCACTCAGGCAGAGTCAGTGGGATGGAAGTATTTGCCATCTAAGGTGAACCTTCACACATATGCGGCCCCCCTCCATCCCCAAGACAATTCACTTTCAAAAATGAATTACTCACAGGCAATGTTGTGCTGCAGCTCCACGATCCCTCAGCACTACTCACCAGATTCACTGCTATACTCCACACCTCACATTAGGATACCACAAAACCTTTCTGATTGGTTGAAAATGTGGAACTGATATTCTTGATTAACCAGCATTTGACCATTTCCTATATATGCCGAATAGACAAACACATAAAGAATTAAAACAAAATAACGTTTTTGCAGACATTGTGATAATAAAGAATTTCACAGCAAGAATATCTATAAAGAAACATGTAACTCTAAATCATTATCCAGGTAAACGAATACATTTTGGCAGCTATGCATGTTACAATTTTTAATATAGTAGTTAAGCTAGATTAAGGCACAGGGGATTTATTGCCATTCAATAGGAAATCTCAAAATACGGTATCAAAAACTTGCCACATTCTATCAGTACTGCACCAAGACAGTAACCATTCAAAATAAAAAAACATTCTTTAATGCTATATGTTTACAAAAATTGCTAGTTGCTAATCTTTGATTTTTCTGTCAAAAACTTATTTTTAAATGTTTCCATTTCATTTCTGTATGTTTTTAAATCCCATTGCATTATTCTCTCCAGTGTTAACATATTGTACTTTCTCTCTCCAGTCCCCTTCCACCACATTACATTTTGGAAGAGAAATAAAATATTCAATTGAGTTTAGCAACAAAGACACTCAAAATGCCAATTCCAAGCAGGGTAAATCATTAGCAATGAGTGTATTGTTTGCAATCTGCATTACGTTGCTTTTCAAAAGATCATTGACTGTTGGTGAAAGATGCCACAATATGTGTGTAATTTGGGATAAGTAAACAAAGTGCTGGAGAAACTGAGAAATACTGGTCACATCTGCAGGTGGCACAGTGGCTTAGTGGTTAGCACTGCTGCCTGACAGTGCCAGGGACCTGAGTTTGATTCCACCCTCAGGTGACTGTCTCGTGTGGAGTCTGCACATTGTCCCTGTGTCTGCATGGGTTCCCTCTGTGTGCTCCAGTGTCCTCTCACAGTCCAAAGATGTGTAGGCCAGATGGATTAACCATGGAAAATGCAGGGATTGGGTGGGTCTGGGTGGGACGCTCTTCAGAGGGTTGGTGTGAACTCGATGGGCTGAATGGCCTGTCTCCATTCTGTAGGGATTCTATGAAAGAAACAGAGTTAGTATTTTGTGCATGAAGAAATCTTATCAGGCTCAAAACATTAACTCTGTTTCTTTCTCCATGAATGCTGCCAAATCTGCTGAGTTTCTTCAGCATTTTGTTGTTATTTCAGATCTCCAGCATCTGTGGTAGCTAGTTTTTATCTAGTCAAAGGATACTGGCATATTAAGACATGATGACAAAAACCACGTCAGATAGCCCAGCCGATACCACAAACCATTTGGAAAGGTTATTAAAAGAAGGCTCGAGATAAAGTAATACTGTTATTTCTAAAAGGAAAACAGAACTAGAGTAGTAGTCACAATCCCTTTCTTTCGGTATGAATTACTTAACCAGCTGAAATGTAGAAACATGTTTGCTGTTCGTTCATCGATAGCAATCCAGCCATTTCAGTTCCCCTTTTCAATAAAGCCTTTATTAAAATACAGTATTTTGCTCCATCCCAGCTCAATCCCAACCACATCTTTGCCACCCTAGAAAGCCATTAGTTCAGTTAGTGTTTAGGCCAACCCTATGGTCAAGATTATTGAGAAATTATACAGAGAAATCTTCTTGTTTAATGTTGTAAAGATGTGTTGATTTATATTTTATTATTGATAACTATATTCGAGAAAAATACTCATATTAATTGTGTGTTATGAATATTCTTCTCTTTAACAGATCATCATACCCATCAAGTTCCATCAGCATGACTCAGAAGCCAGGGCAGTGAGTAGGAGTCATTTCAATTTTGAAAACTGCCTCCAGCCTTTACCTTTACAACCTCAAGTTCAGTTGTGTTGAAATTGGAACAAAATGACTGAACAAAGGTGGAATCACAACAAGCAAATGGTATCCCCTAAACCCCTCATCACACTCCAATTCCTGAACTCATCATGACTCCATGCACCCCCCCCCCCCACCCCAGTTTTGGGAAGGTGACAGAATTGAACTATTCAAATGAGGCACAGGATTTAAAATGATCTAGCTTAAAGAGTCTGTTGGAGTATTCCTCCCAAGACCCTGCCCACCCTGAAACACACATCAAGTTAAAAATGGCACTTACTTGAATGACTCAACATTTCGCCAAATTGAATACGGTGGTATACGGTGACTCCTGGAAGGATGTCCTTCATAGTGGCATAATGTGACACGCATTTCTGCTGATTTAGTATCAGTTGGAGTTCACATATTCCACTTCCATGGTGGTATTTAAGTGGCTGTTTCTTTTGCTCTGTGGACCAATATCGCAGTTCAAATTCAGGATCTCCAGCATTTAACTCTGAGATGAGGAGGAATCCTTGACTTTGAGGATAGTCAATGTTTGGAATTCTTTACCGCAAAGGGTTTTTGAAACCCAATCATGCTCAAGATAGAAAACTGTAGATTTCTGTAAGCTGATAGCATCATGTGAGAGGGGCGTAGTGGGAGAAAATAGCATTGAGATAGATGATCAACCATGATCTCACTGAATGGTGAAGTAGGCTTCAGAGGCCTAAGGCCCTACTCCTGTTCCCATTTCCTATGTTCCTATGAAGCATAGCTCTGGCACATGGAGGTATCATCAGGTTGCATCCTAGTATGGAGGGCTGTATGATGATTCCGATCACCAAATCAGAGAAAAAATACTTATACTCTTTGGAAGGACCAGAGGAAAATGACAGACATAATCCTAGCTATCAAAATTTAAGTTACATGAAAAGATCAAGTAAACAGGCTGATTTTTTTTTCCTGGTAAAATATATTTGAGATTGACTTTTTAGAGGGTCGGCAGACCAATATTATGATAATTGATAGCCCATTTGCCAAGTAAGCTCTTCATCATCATCATAGAATGCCTACAGTGTGGAAACAGGCCCTTCGGCCCAACAAGTCCACACCGACCCTCAGAACATACCATCCAGATCCATTCCCCCGATAATCCAAAGCTTATGGAATTTTTATACAACCCCTCCTTTTATTGCGAGAGACACATATGACACGTTAACATAGAACTAGATAGTATGTATTGGATAATTCTTTACTTTTTATTTTCCAGAGTTTTCAAAAAGACAAGCCCCAACGCCAAGGTTAGTATCTTCAGGCTGTTGTCTGAGAATCTGATTGATGCTCATTTAATCTTGCATTTAATCTTCTGGCTTGATAGCTCTGTTGGACTTTTTTAATTTCACTGTTCTGTTTGTAGCTTCTTCCTTTTGGCTACCTGTAGTTCTGTTATTTCTCTCCCTACAGGAAGTTCTTGAGACAGTTTTAACATCTTTGATAAGTGTAGTGCTGGAGACTGATATCCTGTCTTGTATAAAATAACAATTATTTCTTCTATCAACAGCTGTCACTCTATCTGGGAAAGCGAGACTTTGTAGACCATGTCGACACTGTGGACCCAGTTGGTGAGTACCTTAAGGGCTGCCATCTATGAAACAGAAGTGATGAAACAGAAGCCAGTGGCAAGGTGAACATGTTTCAAGTCTAGCTCAGAATACAAAATGTTGGAATGAAAACCTCCTCTATTGAATGTATGTAAAAAACAACGTTACAATGATCTCATTGTTTCTCGTAAGTATGAATAAAAATTCTGCAATATTATTCCTATCAAGGTGACCACTGCAGGAATTAGCAGAAGTTCTTTTGGTTCTGAGGTGAAGTGAGTTTTATTAGATTATCATTTACGCAAGAGACCTCAATGCTGTCTGAATGCAGTTGGCACTAAAAGTAAACATCTGTCTAATCTCCAGCATTGGCACTGATCAACCAGATGATCACAGAAATGTAACAATTTCAAAGTGACTTTACACACTGCTCGTGTAATGTCGCTAATCTGAGTCTGGGGTTTTTGTCTGCTGCATCAGGATTGCAATGGGAAGTGGAAATGAAAAGGGAGAATGTGAAAGGAGAAGATTGAGAAGAAAGAGACTGCAAAGAAGAGAGAACAGTTTCACACCTGCCAATGAAGGAATACTCAACTAACTGGGAGCCAGGAACAATTCAAAACACTGAAGGCATGAGTTCTTTGAAAATGAAAGTGGAATCTCTAGATTAAGGCTACACAAGTTCAGGAGCTAGTCTAAAAATGGGGGAAAGTTTAATGAGTGCAGTTGTAATGAAAACCATGTAAATTTAAATTTTAAATCAGGGATGTAGAACAGTGATGCATTCAAATCTGCAATAACGACCTGGTTGAAGTGTTCCAACTGTAAGCATATGCAATAGAAATGTATTAGCTATGACCTCACCAGTCTGGAAAGATGTAATTTGGGTGATGGCTTCTTTTGTGTAAAACTATGTGTCAGCTCTTTTGAAAACAAATATTTTGTTTCTAACAAGCCTGTTGTTTTATTCTAATTTAAATATTGTGGTGCCTGGGAAATTAATGCTTTATTTGTGTCTTATGGCTTTAAGTTCAATGAAAGTTTGATAATTAAGGATAAGGATATATACATATTCATCTAATTCTTCTCTGCGTGAGTTCAAATATACAATTGGTTAACTCACGTATGGAAGTTATTATTCTTGCATGACTGCAATTCCTGATAAATGAGTGCTGCATTATTCTATTCTGCAGCATTAAAAGTATATTGGGGAGGTGCTCAACAGAGGCTCTCTAGGGTTAAAGTGGGATGGAGTGGATATATGAAAATCATAGAATCCCTACAGTGTGGAAGTAGACCATTTGACCCATCAGGCCCACACCGACCCTCCAAAGAGGATCCCACCTCTCCCTCTTGCCCTGCATTTCCTATGGCTAATCCACATAGCCTGCACATCTTTGGGCTGTGAGAGGAAGCCTACGCAGATACAAGGAAAATGTGCAAACTCCACACAGACAGTCGCCCAAGGGTAGAATCAAACCCAGGTCCCCAGCGCTGTGAGGCAGCAGTGCTAACCACTGAGCCACCATTGCCACACATATGGGGGTCAGAAGTAGGAGAATAATCAAAGCCCATGATTTCCTTCCTTGGCTCTGGTGGCCACATCTACCAGGTTTGCTGGGACAACTCGGTAGTATGCATGAAATGTCCAGACACCTAACACTATCCTCGAAATTGTTCAAAATGTCATGGGTTTCAACTTTTCCCTATTTGGATAGTCTTTAAATATCCTAATGCTTCTTGAATGTAATTATATCAGATACAGTGGGGGTTGGGGGTGACTGACAGATGATGCCAGGGAGTCAGCTCCACTGAGAAATGCACTCCAGGAGCTCCTGTGAGATGTGTCTATATCACTGTCCCAGAGTATAGTGTTTACTGTGTCTGCTAACATCTCAGAGCTCAGCAATGATGGAGAATGTACAATAGATGATAGAGCTCCAGGTACAAGTTTTCAGTACAGAGTCAGTAAGAAATAGGTCAGGATTACATGAAACTGGTGCTGTAGATTTGTTGGAATAGGCTCATATTGAAGATTGCCATAATTATTGCTCACTATAATGTTGCCATGTGGACTTACTTGTGGGCAGAGCAGCTTAACATCTTGAAGGAGTGAGATCTAACATCTGGTCCTCCTCAGATCTTTGTTAATAATGTCCACCGTATCATTGTAACTGGTAAGGAATTGCAAATATGCAATAAACTACATCTCATGATCTACAAGGGACTTTTCTTATTAGATGAGGACATAGGTTTCCTCTATCACACGCAAACAAGGTCTTCAACAACATGGTGAGCTGGCATGTCCATACAACATGGTAGGTGACAGTACAGATTTAATGAGCAGTGGTGTGAGATTTTCAGATTCAACTTGAAGTCACCTGCCCATGCAACACATGAATCAGCAACAGGAAAGGTTTGAAGATTTGAAAGCCCTACAGAAGAAATCCTCATGGCAATCTTCAGCAAGGAAGAATGCTCTAGTGAATGGTGCAAGCATGTCAGATCCGGTAAGAGACACACAAGTGTCTCACAGAATAGTTCACAAGTCCCTGGAGAAGCAGAAATAGGTAGCTTTGCAAGGCAGTGTCAGTGGGAGGAGTCCCAATTTGGAGTTTAACGATGATTGAACAGACATTGAAGCTCTGTTGTAAAGATGGGATTTTAATCTTTACAAGGGAATCATTAAAAAGATTCAGGAATGCAGCCTGGGAAAGCATAACACCTATTTGGATGAGAATGGGGGAGGGGGTGGGGCAGTTGATGTGGAACATCACAATGAATGGACGCAGAAATGGGAGTAGAAGGCCTTGAAAGGAATACTAATCTGAAGTCACACACACAAGAACGTCACTCTTCCAGTAATTAAAGCAAAAATGGTGGATAAATTGAAAGCCTAGGCCAAGCTGGTCTAAAGGAGAAAGAAGGTGTTGGGGACTTTATTCAGACCATGTAAAAGGCAGAAGATCTTGATTCCCGAGAGCAGAAATAATTTATTTAAATTGCAAGGAATCTTTCAGTAATACCATCGTTAAAGTGGGATTTTTTTAAAAAATAGCAGGAGTCATAAAGTCTGCATGTGTAAAATGCAGGAATTATTCATTTTACCATTGAATGGTGAAAATCTTCCATTTTAGCTGCAAGATAGAGTCATAGTTATAGAATCATGCATCACAGAAACAGGCCCTTCATCCATGCTTTCCAGACATCCCATTTGCCAACATTTAGCCCATATGCCTCCACACCCTTCCTATTCATATACCTGTTCGGATATCTTTTAAATGCTGTAATTGTACCTGCCTTCACTACTTCCTCTGGCAGCTCATTCCATACATGCACAATCTTCTGCATGAAAAGTTACCTCTCAGGTCCTTTTTAAAAACAGCCAAGTCCTCACTGCTCTGTAATTTACAGCAAAATAGACACAGGCAGAGGCTAGGCAGATATGGGACCAGGATTATGTCTGATAATAGATCGGCTGTACTATAATCACTTACAAAGGATTATTGACCATTGATCATTGACCAAAGTTGACCATTGCCCTGAAGATTCTCAGCGCTCATGAACCTGACTGTCAGCACATGAAAGCATCTTGGGAAAGTCAGACAATGCTGAGTAAACAAAGGATAATTCTTACAAGATTTCCAGGAAATGCAGTCTTTTGAATTTCTGTATCTCAGTTTGGGTAATAAATGGGTTGAAATACACGCATCTTAAAAACGTTCTGTTAAAATTATACTTAAAGGAGTTCTAGTCCTAATTGGAGTTAGGATCTATGAAGCACATTTTTTGGTGAATAGATTGTATTCATGTTGTTAATTTTAATGATGTGTTGACTTATTTCTTGCAGATGGCATGTTGCTGCTTGATCCGGATTATTTAAAGGATAGAAAAGGTAAGGATTCTGTTAATAGATTTTCCATTCTATGATTTGATTACTTGGCTTTTCCATTTCTCAATGGGTACGCTAATGTCACTGGTCGCTAGTCACTATATGACTTTTTCTCATCTCTGTGGCTTACTGCTGACTCCAATGTTCTGTTTCTGAGCTGTAAACCATCTGTCATTGAATGTTGATGAGAAAGGACTTAGCTCCAGCATGATTTTGGTTACTCACCTCTACCAGCATCAAAGAATACTCTGAGAGGTAGTGAAAAATGTTTATTGATAAATTATTAGGGATTGAGCAGTGGAACTGAGCCCATCCTTAATGAAATTTATTTTGTGTTCATGGTGACTTCTTGCAAAGTATGCAGCCATGGCATAGGATATTAAGCAGACTCAGCAGCCTAGCGATATCTTTGACACAATCCAAAAACTGTAGCAGACTTGTGTGCCCATCAGACATCAATTTAGTGAGAAGGCTGTGGTCTATTTTGCAGGAAAACAAAGGTGACACATTTGGATCCAAAAGCAGACATTTCACCTTTTTTCAAGCTTCAATATAAACATTTCAGATTTTTATGGATCACCTCTATATTGAATGTACATTTTGGAGTGTTGTTACTTAGACAATGGCAAAGTTAGGTCAACAATTACAGCAAAGAGTATTCATGAATATGCTGATTTGTGTAATCCTGTGATCCCTTTGAAGGCATTTTGTGATTCTCAAACTCTAGTTTGAAAATCTAAACCTGAAGAACTGCGGAAAAGGAGACCATTCAGCCCTTTGTACTTATACATGCCTCTGTTAGATTAGGATTCTTCCATATATTAACTTCATTTAGACGCAGAAACACAGAATCTAGGAGCAGAAGTAAGCCATTCAGCCCTTTAAGCCTGCTCCACTATTCAATGTGATCATCCACCTGTTCCCAGTTTCTCTCCATACCCTTTGATCCCATAGCCCTAAAAACTATATCTAGCTGCATCTTGAAAACATTTAATGTTTTGGCCTCAGCTGCTTTCTGTGGCAGAGAATTTGACAGGCTCATCACTCTCTGGGTGATAAAAAGTTCTCCTAATCACAGTCCTAAATGGCTTACCCCATATCCTTAAACAATGACCCTTGGATTAACTCGCTTGTCATTGGTAACATCCTTCTTGTATTTACCCTATCCAGTCCTGTTAGAATTTCGTAGGTTTCTATGAGCTAATCCTTCATTCCTCTAAACTCCAGTGAATATAGTCCTATTCAATCCAGAGTCTCTTTATATGTCAGTCCTACCATCCAGGAACCAGAGATAGAAGGAACTGCAGATGCTGGAGAATCTGAGATAACAAGGTGTAGAGCTGGATGAACACAGCAGGCCAAGCAACATCGGAGGAGCAGGAAAGCTGACATTTTGGACCTAGACCCTTCTTCAGAAATGACCCTTCATTTTCTGAAGAAGGGTCTAGGCCCAAAACATCAGCCTTCCTGCTCCTCTGATGCTGCTTGGCCTGCTGAGTTCATCCAGCTCTACACCTTGTTATCACAGGAACCAGTTTGGTATACCTTACAGCAGTCCCTCTAAAACCAGACCATCCCTCCACAGATAAGGAGACCAAAACTGCACACAGTACGCTAGGTCTGATCTGAACAAGGCCCTGTACAATTGCAGCAAGACATTCCTGCTCCTGTACTCAAATCCTGTTACTATGAAGGCCAAGATACCACTTGCCTTCTTCGTTCCCTGTTGCACCTTGATACTTACTTTCAAAGACCGGTACACAAGATCACCTGGGTCATGTTCCTCCTCTCCTTTTCTAATGAGTTATCATTTATGTAATCATATGCCTTCCTATTTTTGTTACCAAAGTGGTAACATTTATCTGCATTATACTTAACCTGCTGTGCATAGCCCACTAACTCAAGTAATCCAAATCACAGTGAATCCTCTCCGCATTCATCACACAGTTCACACTTCCACTGTGCAAACTTAGAGATATTAGATTTAGGTCCCTCATTTAAATCATTAATATATATTGTTCACAGCTGGTGTCTAAGTACTGAACTCTATGGTACCCCAGTGGTCACTGTCTGCTACTTGGAAGAACTAGTGAGTGTAACAAGGTCAGCCAGGTGGACCTCTTAAAATATGAGTTCCCTGATTGGGGCTGTTAATCTGGTCCAATCAGGGAGTCCTGGCTGACAGATAAAAAAAGCAGAGTCAGACATCCTGCTGACTCTGGGAGCTATCTCTGAGGGAGCTGGACCAGTGTCAAAGACTCTCTATGTGTAAAAAAAGATGACTTAGTGACATGATATGGCCTCTGTGGAATTATTTCAGTGGCAACAAGAGTAAAGCACATTCCTGAACAAACTCGCTCACAACAGTTATCTTTGAGTTGGGGTAAGCATTTCTGGCATCAAGCCAATATTTGGGAAACTTGACTCGTTCGATCCTGCTGTCAAAAATTGGGCCCGGTATGTGGAAAGATTGCGCTATTTTTTTCCAAGCAAATGAAAGATGAAAATCGATGAGTAATTCTCCTGACAGCTTGTGGACGCACAGCTTTAACAATTATTAGGAGCCTAACTTCCTCTGAGGCACCAGACACAAAACCTTCCAAGTGCTGACCAATTTATTTAAGGAATAACATGACCCCAAGACTCCTCTAATTCTGAGATGCCTTTGTTTTTACTGGACAATTCAAGAACCAGGGAAATCCATGTCAGGATTTTTGACCAGGTTAAGGTGACTGGCAGAGCCATGTGACTTTGGTTTAATGAGTCTTAATGAGTTACTGACAGACTGGTTGGTATGTGGGATTAATGATGTAACCATGCAAAAGCACCTGAAGGCTAAGCCCAACTGGACTTCAAATAGGCAGTATAATTGGTGTTAATATTGGAAAATACTGCGAGTGGAGCATATAAGTTCAGGATATTCTGATGGAAGTAAACAATCTTGCCAGTCCAGTTGAGCTTGGGAAACACTACTTGTGTGAAGGCAGTTGCACAGCCACGTTCAGGACGTATCCTGAACAGAGGGATTCTCAGTCAGTCCACCACAGAACCCCAAAACAAAGCCAAGCCTCGGCCAAACGGTTAAATTTTTCTTCAGGCTCCAGGCTGGCAAGCCATTTGAGTTGCTGCTAGTGTGCAGACCCGAGACAGCGAAAGAATCCCACTAGACCTGGATTGAGTAAGAGAACTCATAGACCAGTAGCCAGAAGAGTGCACACCCTGGAAAGTCCACCTACACCTGCCTTGGGGCAGTTAAATTGTGCAGAAAAATGCAAATCAGAACCAATCAAAATAAATATATGGTCAAGTGGTCACCCAGTTCTAATGGAGCTTGATACTGACACAGCCATTTCAGTGATTGCAGATTTCAACAAAATTCACTCTGGACTCCAACCTTTAGGTTTGCGTAAGACCTTGGCTGACTGAGAATGTATACTGGGGAACCCCTACAGATTAAGGGTACGTCTTCAGTTCCAGTCTCTCATGAGAAGCAGCTGGTTCAGTTACCACTGATTGTAATAAAAGGCTCAGACCCAAGTCTGATGGGGCGAAATTGGTTGAGAAAGATTCACCTTGATTGGCTTAACGTTTTTCAATTAAAAAATGGCTGCCTGAGTGACATTCTAACTAAATACCCAAAAGTATCTCAGGAAAGTCTAGGGCCGATCAAAGGAGCCAAGGCCACCTTGTATGTTGACCAGGAAGCAATTCCACAATTTTGCAAGGCCCACCCAGTGCCAGTTGCCTTACAGACAAAAGTAGAGGCAGAAATCAGAAGGCTGGAAAGCGAAGGAATCATCAAACCAGTCTAGCTTGCGGAATGGACAGCACTGGTTGTACCGATTTTGAAGCCCAACAGGTCAGTTTGCTTTTGAGGGGATTTTAAACAAATGGTAAACCACTTTTCACAGCTGGATAAATACCCAAGCCCTCACACAGAGGATTTATATGCAAAGTTAGCAAGGGTTGGGGGGCAGGTGTGGTTTTTCCGTCACGAAGGTGGACATGAGCTATGGGTACTTGCAGCTGAGGTTAAATGAGGACTCCCAGAAGTATGGTACAATTAATACCCATAAGGGTTTGTACCAATATATGAGGTTTGCCTGTGCAATTTTCAGCAGGCAATGGAGAATGTTTTGCAAGGTCTACCCCAGGTTGCCATTATTGGGATGACGTAGTAATATCAGGGAAGGCCAATAAGGAGCAATTAAACAATTTGAACGTAGTCCTTAGACAGTTCTCCCAGGTGGGTGTACACCTAAAAAAAGGAAAAATGTGTGTTTCAGTCACCCCAAATGACCTACTTGGGCTACAGAATCGACCCAGATGCTGGGTTACACCTGTTCGAAGATAAAGTGAGTTTGATCGGTGATGCCCCTGTTACCAGGCCTGTACCAGCGCTTAGGTCTTTATTTGGACTGGTGAATTTTTATGGAAAGTTCTATATAACCTGGCCTCCATCCTGGCACATTTGCATTGCTCTACAAAAAGAGTCAGCCTTAGAAATGGTTGCATTGCCAAGCCATAACATTTAGGGAAATGAAGAAACAGCTATCATCATCTAACAATGATCCCAAGCAAGATTTGGTATTGACGTGCAGTGCCTCCCCATATGGCTTTGGGGTAGTATTAACTCGTAGGTGGCCCAATGGAGAAGAATGCTCAATAACATATACATCCAGGGTTAATATGGACCAAAAATATGCCCAGATAGGGAAGGAAAGTTTGGCAGTCATATTTGAAGTCAAGAAATAGATGATTCCACCTTCCCCTAAAGGCGTTCTAAAATAAGCAACCTTACAGATGGGCCATAAATTGATCACCAGAGTTAACATGAATGACCAGGACTGACTCTGTTCTCTAGTTGATACAAACTGCTTCAGAAAAACACACCTTCAAATCTACACGTTTGATCAAGCTGGTGACCTCTTGTCCCAACATCTCAATATGTGGCTTGGTGACTCAAATATGCTCCTTTACAGAACCAGGAGCCGACTTTACTTTGTTAATACTGTGACATGCAACCATTAATTTTATAAGTTTGATTCCCTATAAACTTAAAAGTATTATTAATTCACTTGCTGAAAAGTTCTTCCTTCCTTTCCCTGTTAAACAGCTTATGTGACATTGACATGTGCATTCCGATACGGAAGGGAAGATTTGGATGTCATGGACCTTAGTTTCCGAAAGGATATTTACAGTGAGACAATCCAGGTCTATCCACCCATTGCAGGCAACAAAATGCCACTGACTCCACTGCAGGAGAGGCTGGCTAGCAAACTGAAAGAGAACTGCTATCCTTTCATCTTCCAGGTACGACCATACTGGCTCCAGATGGTCCTTATTGTTATCAAAACTGTCAGCTCTGGTAACTAACACAGAATTATGGATTTCCCAGGTTTCCTGCTAAAATTAACTCCAGGATGTTTCTTTTTTTCCAATATTTCCTCAAACTTACGACCTGTCAGTTCTGCTATCATTCTAGTAACTCCTTTTTGTACCTTCTCCAATGCTTCCCTTTTCATAATGGAGAGACCAGAACTGTGATCCAGTTGTGGCATGGCCAAGTTCTGAGCAAGTATGACTGCAGGATCTGCCATTTTTACATGCATTTTGACATCTTGAGTTATGGCTTGTCATGGGAGAGTTTCTAAATCTCGTTCCATCACATGACAGTCTCTCACTCATACTGCCTGCCTTTAATACATGTTAGAAAGATTTATTGGTTGAACCCTGACCTGTTGGGTCCCATTATGGACGCACTGTCATTAGCTCTTAGACCCTGAGGTGGGACTTGAAGCTTGAGCCCCTGGCTCATGGGCACATAAATGACCCACTGCTGATGGGAGATGGGAAGACCCTGAAGAAGAAGGTTACTGAATATCCTGCAGAGTTTCCCAGTGAGGTTGCTTTGAGTGGGATTCTCAATTACAGAGAGCTTGATTACCAGGAGTAGAAAGCCTGAAAGAGCAGATAATTGCAGGATCTAGCAGAGATTCTAGAAGGATTTTGGTGGTACATGGCAATTTGTCATCCTGGGACATAGATTATGAGGGTTGTGTATACAAAGCAGAAATTCAATGAATATTAAAATGAAGCCATGCAGCCTCACTGTAATATTGAAATGACCAACACTCCTGTGAGTGAACTTTCCATCTGCCTCAAGTTCTACCTCAGTCACAGTTGCATTTGAGAAGGGCTTAGTTCCACTCATGGTTTGTTGCATTCACCCTCAGATCTGACCCCAGCTCTACCTGTTTCTGGGACTTAAGGTTCATTCCCTTATTTTCCGAGAAATCTGTAGAACCATAGAACAATTGTAGGAAAGACCATTCAGCTCATTCTAACCTCCATGTTTTTCTTGCCAAAATGTACCACCACACACTTCTCTACATTGAAATGCATTTGCCAATCACAAGTCCAGTTTCCAAGTTTACGATTGCCTTTCAGTAAGTCATCAAAGTCCTCAAGAACATTAACTAATACCCACTGGCTAACACCTCATCTAACTAGATAGATAAGCTGCTGCTGTTACTGCTTATAGCTGCAAGTGCTAGGACATCTACTTTTCATGGTTTGTCACTCTTCTCGAACTTGCAACATCTTTGTATATTCACTGTTGCTTGTTTGTAGCCACTCTGTCATTTGGCTACACTTCAGTTGACCCCACATTTTGCTGCCCTCCACTTTGTCCTCGAACAGAGATCTCTGTAGCTTTTGAGCTCTGATAGAATCACTTTTCAACAGATCACTTTTAAATGATTTAAATTACCTCAGCTTTCTACATCTGCTGTAGTTTATGTGAGAACTGATCCCTTGTAACTCATGATTTTAACTCAATGTCTGTTAATAATATAAACATAACAAGCTACTTACGTCTCCAATGTGCATGTCTTGCAGACTTATGTTGATCTTTTTCTTTAAGGAAGACCAATTTAGTTTAGTAATTCTTAACATTTAATGGCTCAAGAGCTTTTTTTTTAAAATAACCTTGGTGTCCCAAGGACTATAATTTGAAACAAAATCAGATATTGCTAGAAAAAATTCAACATGTCCGGCAGCATCCATAGAGAGAAACCAGAACTGATTCTGAGGAAGAGTCATGCAATCCGAAATGTTAGCTCTGATTTCACTCCACTGATGCTGCCAGACGTGCTGACCTTTTCCAGTAATTTCAGTTTACGTTTCCGATTTACAGTATCTGTCGTTCTTTCAGTTTTTATTGACCATAATTTGAAGGTCATTTTGAAACTTATTTTGCTTTGAAATGGTTTAAATCTTTCCAGATCCCTCCAAACCTGCCATGCTCAATCACCTTGCAGCCAGGATCAGAAGACCATGGAAAGGTAAACATAAATTTTGTGAAATATCACCTAGGTAGATACATTGGACAAAATGAGTAATTCCTTATTGACAATGAAGAAACATGGGTTGGGGATGAAGAATGATCTTCAAACTCCACCTATAGCAGGGAGCCGGTTGACAAAGTGACTGCATCTCCTCCTCAACGTCAGCATCTTAGGTCTGAACGTTAATAGTCTTGCACCTACTTTGATTGCACTCTCCCGATGGGGTTTTGCCATAGTTCAGGCAGCATTGACCAGATGCTATACTGAGCTGGCTGACAGGTCAGGTCTGGGCGATGGCCGGAGCGGATAGGAGCGAAGAGGATATGGTAGATAATGATTGTGTGCCAGGGTTGTTTCTAAGTTCAAAGAGATCAATAATAGAAGTTTTCTGAGTCATTCTGAAAGCAACCTCCAGCCGTCCCTTTTTGAACCAATGGATTAAGATTCACAAATTTTATAGACCTGGTGCAACACTCTTAGTATCTCTTTGTCCCTGAATATTGGCCCTGTCTTTGCATAATTCCACCATCACCAGTTTCTGGTGGGAATGTTTCTTGCTCAATTTCAGGCCTGTGGGGAACTAGCATCAGACAAATTTTGTCATCCAATAGAATGGCTGAGATGCATCATTATCCTATCCCTCTTGATACTGAACTGTTGGGCACATGCCTTCCCATGCACAACAGGTGGTCAACCGCTGAACGTTGGTCCCAGTGTGCCTATAAATGAATTATATTGAGAGAAATACAGCGAGAACAACCAATGTTAAAACATTTTAGCTTCACCAACAGAAAACAGGAGTTTATCTCCACAACAGTTACACTGGAATCAAGACCAAATAATTTCAATTGCTACCACAATCCTCCATCATAAAATTGAGGGAATGTTGGCCGTATGCCTGTATCTATAGTTACAAGCCAATGACCCAGAATGTTTTTAGGCAAACCACATTTTCTTGACTGCATTTGAACTATTAGTTTTTTCTTTTGTAGGAGCTGTTACAGACATGTGATATTTTAAATTAGCTTCTGCTAGGTTTGGGATACAGAAAAGTTGGATATGAGCATTCTCAAAACCACCAGAGAGCAATCAACAGTCAAGACACATTATTCAATCATACCCCTTGGCATAGCAACAGGCAGAAACAAATGCTTCTTATCCTCTCCTTTTACACAATTTATATTTGCCCTTTTCTTCCTGATGTGTTTTCATGCCGGGTTTCAGTTTAAAATGAATTGATTAATCATGAATAACCTAATCCTAGTCATGTATGACTCCTGACAATGAGGACAAGGCAGACCAATCTGTTCCTAAATACTTTCCAGTGGCTTTGGAACCAATAAGCCCAGATGCATACATAAGAACAGAGAATCGTAGAATCATTACAGCGCAGAAAGATGACATTTTTTATTTATTCTTTAATGGGATGTGGGCATCACCAGCAAGGCAATACTGTTGCCCACTCCTAATTGATCTTATACTGAGAGATTTGATAGATCATTTCAGAGGGGCGTTAAGTGTCAATGACTCTGCTGTGGAGTTAGAGTTATATGTAACCGAACTGGGATAGGACATGTTTCCTTCCCTGAAGGACGTTTGTGAACCATATGGTTTCAACAACGACCAATAGTTTCATGCTCACCATGACGGAGACAAGTTTCTAATTCTAGAATTATTAATAAAGTGAATTTAATTCCAACATCTGCCATAATGGGAGATAACAAGCATGGGGCTGGATGAACACAGCAGGTCAAGCAGCATCATAGGAGCAGGAAAACTTGACGTTTCGGGCCTAAACCCTTCATCAGAAAATCTTCTGATGATCTTCTGAAAATCATCAGATTTTCTGATGAAGGGTTTAGGCCCGAAACATCAAGTTTTCCTGCTCCTATGATGCTGCTTGACCTGCTGTGTTCATC
>JAHRHZ010000016.1:49531992-49558627 GCA_024137785.1 Ginglymostoma cirratum | reverse complement strand
TCAAGTTTTCCTGCTCCTATGATGCTGCTTGACCTGCTGTGTTCATCCAGCCTCATGCTTGTTATCTCGGATTCTCCAGCATCTGCAGTACCTTTTATCATCTGCCATAATGGGATTTGAAGCCATGTCACCAGAATGTTAAGCTTGGGTCTTCCCAGATCACTGCACTAGTGACATTACCACTGCACAACCATCAAATCCATTGAGGTTGGAGCAGCTCCCTTCAAGAGCAACTCAGCTAATCCCATTCCCACAAGCTTTCTCAGCAGCCTGACTTTTTAAAATCCCTTCAGGGTTCTTAACCAATCTCCTTGGAAAATCCATGATTGAATGGGCCTCTGCAGTGCATTCAGGCAGTGCAGGGCAGGTTGTAAATTTGTGATGTAAAGCATTTTTCTTCATGTCTTCATTGCTTCTTTTGCCAATCACCTCACCCCAGTGCCCTCTCAAGCTTGACCTTTTCACCACAAGGAATTCATGGGGGGAATGTAACTCACATGAAAATGAGGGAGACAGAGTTGGAGTAGCATAAGAATGGAGGAATAGGAGTGCTTTCCTTTCCTGTGAACAACTCAGCAGTCATTCACAAAGAACAACAGCCCCCTCTGCTGGTAGGTAAATAAAACTCTGGATATTTAATCCGTAACAAGTTTTTTGCCTTGAAGAAGGCTTTTCTCTTGGTTGAAATGGCAAAATGATAGCGGCATTGAAAGCTTGTAACCTTTACTGTTAGGTAACATTCACTGATCTGTATGGATAACATCAAAAAAGATATCTGTATTATGCTTTCGACCCACCAGGATATTTCTGGTGTTAAAGTTGCATCAATGAATTAGTGCAACATCGTATTTTACAAAGAGTGTCAAAATTGGGGAGGAGGTAGGCATGGACAACATTAACACTGTACAGTCTACTGGTGCCATTAAAGATTTCCGTCACAAACATGGGATCTGTTGGTGACACACACGTTTATCAGCTTTAAAGCAATTGCTCTTAGCTTTGGAAGAAATAGTTATGTTTCATGGATTCACTCCCAAAGTTTGGCTGGACAGTTGGCTTGCGATGTAGAATGATGCCAACACTCTGCAGGTTTCAATCCCTGCACTGGCGAGCAGCCCTATGGTTGGCAAGACTATGGCCATCTTACTTCCAAAAACATCACTAAAATTCTGCCAAGTGCAAAAGCACTCTAAAGTTATTTTAAATGTGCTCCCCATTACTTGGTATGTAACACTACTCAGTCCAGCGCAGAATAAACTAAATTCCAGGTCGAGAGCTCGGCAAAAGTTGCAAAGTAGCAGCACACCATCTCAAAAATAAAACTCAGCTACGTGTTGTGCTATATATAGGTATCTGTAAACCAGAGCAAAGAAGCTGAGGGCTTCAGTATCACAGAAATCTAAAATATCTGGTTTTCAGCTAACAACACATTGATCATTCTTGCAGTTAGAACAAGTGGAAAGTTATCACACAGGTTGGAGCAGGGCAGGGGATGAAATGAGAATTCAAGTAGATTTTGACTTTGTGGGTTGATGGAGTAGTTTGTACTTCTTATCCTGACTTTCTTTGAATTTTTGGGGGGAAATAAAAGATTGGGAAAGATGTAGAACCAGTTTCTGACATTCTGTCACTGTTTCACACTGTCACACAAAATGAAGATCTACACCAACGACTCTTTAAATGCTGTCCCTTTACAGAAATGGACCTGATCCTGTGTATTTCCTACACTTTCTGAGGGTCAGGGTTGCAGTAAACATAATCCAAAATGTTAAAGCGCAGTCAGTATCCATCCTGGGGACAAGAAAAGGCATCACATCAAATAACATATTTGCATATTTTGTGTTATTATGACATATTGCCATTAAATGGTAACTTGTGTGGATTACAGTTTGATTAATAGTGTTAGCTTAACAGCTTAATAATTAAGGAAGGGCAATGACCTTTTTAAAATAATTGGTGACTTAACGTTATCCTAGTTAGTGTGAACTAAAATGCATCTTACTTCTTTTACAGGCCTGTGGTGTGGACTTTGAGGTGAAAGGATTCTGTGCAGATAACCTGGAGGAAAAGATTCATAAAAGGTACAGCTACTTTTACCTTCCTAATTGCTAACACCGCAAAACAGGCAATCATCTCCCCACAGTGATGGTGAAAGCTGGAGGGAAAGAAGCCCACAAATCGGAATGCATCCTTAAAAATCTCACAGAATTTAAGTTCAGCATACATGAAATCTTCTAATGAACCATTGCATATTTTTACTTTTCCTTTCTTTTCCTCACTGTCACTTAGGTTTCATTGGCAATGTAGAACAGTTGCTTCTGATTTTTCTGGTGTCTTAAATTCTCTTTATTGGTATCAGTGGGCATGCAAAGGATAATTCAATGCTGAATGAGTGCAACTGCAACAACATTCAAGAAGCTTGAAATCATCCAGGATAAAGCAACACACTTGATTGACACCACATCCACAAACATTCCCTCCCTCCATCACCAACACTCAGAACTGCAAGGTACACTGCAAAAATTCACCAAGGCTCCTTAGGCAGCACTTTCCAAATCCATGACCTCTACCACCTAAAAGGACAAGGGCAGTGCATAGCATTACCATTTGTAAGCTTCCCCTCCAAGCTATTCACCATCCTGACCATATTGCTGTTCCTTCAGTGTTGCTGAGGTAAATCCTGGAACTCTCTCCATAATGGCACTATGCCTGTACCTTTGGCTTGTCCATAACGATACTCACAAACTTTTATTGATGCACCATAGAAACATTCTATCTGGAAGCATCACAGCTTGGTACAACTGCTCTGCCTAGGACCCTAAGAAACTACAGAGAATCGTCACCACAGCCCAGTCCATCACGTAAGCCAACCTTCCATCCATTGACTCCATCTACACTTCTCGCTGCCTCAGAAAGGCAGCCAACAACATCAAAGACCCTTCCTATCCTGGTTATAATCCTTTCTAGTCTCTTCCGTCAGGCAGAAGATACAAAAACCTAAACATACCATATACCAGCAGGTTCAAGAACAGCTTCTTCCCTGCAGTTATTAGACTTCTGAATGGACCTCCAAAATTTCAAATCTAATGTTGATCTTGCTTTTTGTGGTGCCTTCTTTGCAGCCATAACATTGTATTCCTCACCCTGTTCTATCACCCTATTATCTTTGTATTGCACGCAAAACAAAACTTTTCACTGTACCTAGGTATATGTGACAATAATAAATCAAATCAAGATCAAAAACCAGCGTCAAGTGGTCTGCATTGATTCAAGAAATGAGGCACCACCACATTGTCAAACTCCTCTAGAGATGAGCAATTAATGCTGGCCGAGCCAGTGATGGCCACACCCTATGAGTGTATAAAAATGCTGTACACCCAGAGTTCCTTTAGGAAGGGGTCTCCACGGCTTTGGCCTAGTGATAATGAAAGGTGACTGATTTTATCAGAATGGTGTCAACAACAATAAATTTGATTGTGATTCCAGCTAGGGTTACTTTTAGACCTGCCCCCTTACCCTCTCCATCATGGAGTTTGTAGCATCATGGGTCATAACTACCTTTAGGCAGATAATGGAAGAAAAATATATGTCAAACAAATGGTTGTCCAAGTACTGTCACTTTCCACAGACAACAGTATACATCGATCTGGCTTGTAATCGTTCATCGCTATTGTCTGTTTTCAGTTTCTTAACCAAGTTTATTTCGTATTCCAACTGTCTGTTTAATTCATGGACTTTTAGATGGGGAGGTTTCTAAATAAAAGTAAATAAATAGCAGATTTACAGTCATGGGTTTGAGCTTCCTCCTTCACATAGGGAAAATAGTGTTCCTTATTCTCAGATTTAAATCAATTCCAATTGTGATTGCATCATTTAATGATTAACCTGAAAATCTAGCATTATTTACATTTAGATTTCTAGCCTAACTTGATTTTCATAATACTTTGCAAGTCCCGATGAAACCTCACGAGAGGAATTCTGATAAGTGGTGGGAACTGATAAAGGCAAATGCCAGAAATGAGGAGATTGGTAAATTGCTTCAATGCCCTGCCAATGGGCTCACAATCTTCAAGGGTGTCCATGTGAACAGAATGTGCTCGTAGTATTTTTTAAAAGGAGCTGAGAAAATTAGAGCAAGGGAGAAACTTTGATCAACACCAATGATCAACGCACATTTCTCAGTGCTTTATAACTTATTCACTTCATTCAGGTGTGAATTGGACTTAAAGTTAATTTCCTGTGGCATGGTGACATTATGTGTCATTTTGCTTCGCGTTACAGGAACTCAGTGAAGTTGGTCATCCGCAAGATCCAGTACGCCCCAGAGAAAAGCACAGCGCAGCCCAAAGCAGAAATAACTCGGCAATTCCTCATGTCAGACAAGCCATTACAACTGGAGGCATCGCTTGACAAAGAGGTCAGTTTGATTATCTCTTAGACAGTGGCGATGCCAGCAAACAGGACGGTCACCACAATCATCTTGCTTGTAGCTCAGGGTGACTACCACAGTGTAATTGCTCAATTTGTAGCATGAGAGCTTATGAGTCAGAAGCCTGACTCCTCAAGCCCTACTTGAGCACAAATTTTCAATCAAAGATAAGGCTGAAGTCTTTGCAGCAACCTTCAGCCGAAAGTTTGAAGTGGATGATCCATCTCGGCCACCTCCAGTGGACCCAGTTGCTAGTCTCAGGTCAATTCGATTCACTCCATGTGACATAAAGAAAAGGTTGAAAGCATTAGATACTGCCAAGGCTGTGGGCCCTGACAACATTCCAGCAATAGTACTAAAGATTTGTGCACCATAACTTGCTGCTCCTCCAGTCAAGCCATTCCAGTACACTCACAATACTGGCATTCACCTGATAGTCTGTAAAATTGCCCAGGTATGTCCTGTTACACAAAAAAGCTGGATAAATCCAACACAACCAATTACCGGTCAGGCTATTCTTGATTATCCATAAAGTGATGGAAGGTGTTATCAACAGTGCTATCAAGCAGCACCTGCTCAGAAATAACCTGCTCAGTGACATCCAGTTTGGGTTCTGCCAGGACCACTCAGCTCCTCACCTCATTACAGCCTTGCTTCAAACATGGACAAAGGGCTGAAATCCAGAGGTGAGGTGAAAATGGCAGCCCTTGACATCAAGGCTACATTAAGCTGACTGTGGCATCAAGGAGCTGTAGCAAAATTGGAATCAATGGGAAATCGGGGGAAACTGTCTGCTGGTTGGAGTCATACCAGCACAAATGAAGGTGGTTGTTGTTGTTAGAGGTCAGGCAGCTCAGCTGTAGGACTTCTTTGCAAGGGTTCCTCAGGGTAGTGTCCTGGGCCCAACCATCTTCAGCTGCTTTATCAATGACATTCCCTCCATCATAAGATCAGAAGTGGGGATGTTTGGTTAATGCAGAATGTTCAGAAGCATTCATGACTTCTCACTTTCTGATGCAGTCTGCGATCAAATGCGACAAGATTTGGACAATATCCAGGCCTGGACTGACCAGTGGCAAGTAACATTCATGCTACACAAATGCCAAGCAATAACCACCCCCAATAAAAGTCAATCTAACCACTGGCCCTTGATATTTGATGGTGTTACCATCACTGAATCACCTGTTATCCAAATCCTGAGGGTTCCATTGACCAGAAACTCAACTGGACTTGCCATATAAATACAGTGGCTCAAAGAACAGGTCAGAGAGTACGTAACTTACAAGTAAGTAATGGTAAGTAACTTATTTCCTGATTCCCCAAAGCCTATCCACCATCTACAAGGTGCAAGAAAGGAGTGTGATGGAGTGATCCCCACTTGTCTGGATAGGTACAATTCCAACATCATTCAAGAAGCTTGACACCATCCAGGACAAAGCAGCCTGCTTGATTGACATCACATCCATAAGCATCCAGTTCCCCCACAGCCCACGAGTGAATTAAAAAGAACATTTTCCTGGATTGCTGCAGAGTTGGAGGAGTTTTTCTTTCAAATGAGATATTAAACTGTTCTGAGGAATGGTCACCGGACCCGAAACATTAACTCTGTTTTCTCCTTCTCAGATGCTGCCAGACCTGTTGAGCTTTTCCAGCAACTTTGTTTTTGTTCCTGATTTACAGCATCCGCAGTTCTTTTGGTTTTTATTAAACTGAGGGGCTATCTTTCCCTGCTAGTTAACCCTGTTTCGAAGAATATCAAAGGATTTTTTTCCTAGTGAGTTAGCCAATCCTTAACACTCAAAAAATCACTAAAAATGATGAATTAGTTATTATTTTCATATGGACCCTTGCTGTGTGCCTATTTCCCACATCACAACAGCGACTACACTTAAAAGGTAATTAATTGACTGTAAAGCACTTAGGGACATTCTAAGATCAAGAAAGGCCAGGTATGAATAGGAACTGTTCATTTTTTAAGCCTTGGCTGAAATTATCAGTCTTGTGTTTGTTGTGCCTATAGGATCAATTTTGACCCAAGTGTGGAGAAGATTAAATGATACGTTGCATTAGACTAAGCTGGTATGACTCTTGGTCGTAGGTTGTGTAACACACACTGGTCCTTTGAGCCAGTGAGCCTTTGAGCCAACAAACTATTGCCTCCCATTGGCTGCGGCTGACTTTCAGAAGTGCATTGTGTGTTGCGGTGAGGGGTGGGCAGATGTGGAGCCAGTGCAAGCCACCATTCAATATTCAAGGGTTTTCTGTCTTTGTTCTGCCAATTACATTCGCCCCACACATTATCTAAGTGGCACATTAATCCAAGTTAGTGTAATTTCTAGTATTGCATATTATCAAGTTCAGGAATTCTGCAAATGCCCATAAAGGCAACAAAAGATATCTTTCAATCTATTTTTTCTGGCAAATGTATTTACATTTGTATAAAGCAGGAAGCAAAGCATTAAAATAATCCCTTTTAATCTAATCAGTGGGATGGAGGGCAGTGCTGGATGATCCTTTGTTAAGTAATAATCCCTCTGCTATCTGCAGATTTTCCTAGCCTTGTACATTATCAATCCAAATCATAGGGAATAGAATTGGAACTTAAATATATTCAAGCCCTGATGAAATTACTGATGTAAAAATATTTACATAAAATGCAAATATTGGTAAAAATTAATGCATCTGGCAAATACAAAGGGGACATAAATCCTGAACAGCTTGCACAAAATGCTAGACAATTAGTAGAGGATGTGTTATGATATTGGGCCTGGTCTGTAATTGGCAATTAATATTCATGGGGCACCTAAGCTAAAAAAAAATCTGGAGTTCATAATGAATTGCATTTTTAAGGATTAAATGGTCAAACTAATAAAGACAGCCTTGTTGCTCAATTCATTTCTTTTGGTCTTTAAAAAGTGTTGGAATATTTAAGCAATAAAATGACCTTTTTCACGGAGTAGCTTACCCAATTACTTAAGGATCATCTGCCACACACAGCACATGCCATCATTTCGCTATAGGGTTGTGTGAGGCAGCAGGCCTCAGGTCCACATCAGATCAAATGGGGAGTGGGGATTCAGCTCCAAGCTATTGATGTTCTGAACCACGCGGTAGCTATCTGGCCAATGAAACTAACTAGCCCAACAGTCACATGGCATTGAAAATGATGGAAAACAAGTTAAGTATTTGCCGTGGAGACAAAATTGCAGGTGGAGGTTTCTATATGTCTGCTGCCTCATCTAGATGGTTGAGGTCATGAGTTTGGAAGATGCTGTTAAAGAAGATTTGAGAAATTTTGGCAAGTAGTTGGAGACATTCTGCATTGATGGTAGTAGAAGTGAATATTTAAAATGATAGATGGGGGTCTATCAAATCAGTTGATTTGTTCTGGGTGTTCTTTATCTTTTTGACTGTTCTTAGAGTTGCACTCCAATAGGCAAGTGGGAAATTTTCTATCATGTTCCTGACTTGTGCCTTTTATCTGGTGGACAGGCTTTGGGAAATTAAGAGGTGAAATACTCACCATAGAATTTCTAACCTTTGATCTGTTCTTGTAGGCAGTGTTTATATGACTGGTCCTGTTCATTTTCTGGTCAATGGTACCACCCTGGATGTTGATAGTGAGGGATTCAGTGGTAGTGACGCAATTGAATGTCAAGGTGAGTTAGAGATTGTCATTAGTTGGCACTTCTTTGGCATGAATGTTACTGGCTACTTGTCAACACAAGATGGAATGTTGTTTAGGTCTTACTACTGTTGGCATGGAGTGCTGCAATATCTGAAGAGTCACAAATAATAAAGCATATTGTGCAATCATCAATGAACATCCCCACATCGCGCCTTAAGATGGAAAGAAAGACAATGATGATGCAGCTGAAGAAGGTTAGGCATAGGATGCTAACCTGAGGTGGTAGGGTCTCTTGTGTTGCAGTGGAAGCATCCCAACTTCTGAGTCAGAAGACTCACATTCAAGTCCCAGCTCTTCCAGAAATGTATCATTATGTCTGAACAGGTTGTTTAGAAAGTACTTAACCCAGGGATCTGCTGCAGTGATGTCCTGGGACTGTGATGAATGAACAGTCACCTCCATATTCCTTTGTGCTAGGTATGACTACATTGTTGGAGAATATTCTTATTGACTGCAGTTATGCTCGGGCACCTTGATGCTGCACACAGTGAAATTCTGCTTTGATGTCAAGGGCAATCACTTTCAGCCTGCCTGTGGTGGTACGCACTTTTGTCCGTGTTTGGGCCAAGCTTGTGATGAGGTCAGAGCTGAGTGATCCTGGTGCAACCCAAATTAGATATGGATGAGCAGTTCATTCATGTGTAAATGCCACTTGATAGCACTGTTCACATCACTTTCTATCACTTCGTTGTTGGTTGAAATTAAGCTGATGGGGCCAGAATTGTCTGAATTGGGTTTATCCTATTATTGGTGGACAAGCCATGCCTGAGCCATTTACCACCATACTAGGTAGATGTCACAGTTGTAGTTTTGCTACTAACATCGGAACTGGTGATTGGCCTGGCAGCAATGAATAGTGAATAGTTAATAATTGGGATGTTTATCTTGAAGAAGGGGAGAACCCTGCCAGAACCTTTCTGGTGGTGGACTGGACTCCGACTTGGTGTCAGACCCAAAGTAGACCGAGGCCAAGGGCTAATGTAGCAAAAAACTCCACGTCCCAAAGAAAGGCAGCAGGCAGAAAAAGCTGCTTTCTGATTGGTCTGCAGCCTCAAGAACCATATCCACTTTCCTTAATTGGCCATTGGACACACGGCAGTCCATTTCAAACTACTTCCTGGAAAATTGCATCAATTCCTAAAAATTAACAAACTCCAAAAGATGCTGCCCAATTCCTCCCTCCCCAATTCTACCACCATCAATTTAACTCCAGAACCCTCTTATGTTATTGTTAGACAAATAGCCACTCTAAAGGGGTGGATGGAAACAGCAAGATGTCAAAACTGGTAATGAACACCACCCCTGAGCATGCTGGGGGCATTGTGGCAGTGTCTCCCAGGTGGTAAGATGTGAAGCCCAAGACAGCAGATGCTCAGCCTTCATTTACTGTGTCATTCTTGCACATACTGGGCTCCACCAAATCTAACACTTAGCTACTAGCTGTGGGCCAGGTTTTACTGAAACTATATTGGTAATTTATGGTTAATTGCTGCTTGTAGCTGTCTAAAATTTGGTGAGGCCACATTTGGAATATTGCATTCAGTTCAGGTTGCCACACTACCAGAAGCATGTGGAGGCTTTGGAAAGGGTACAGAAAAGGTTTACCATTGTGTCACTTGGTTTGGAGGGTATTAGCTATGAAGAGAGATTGGACAAACCTGGTTTGTTTTCCCTTGAACGTCAAAGGATGAGGGGCAACTTGATAGAAGTTTACAAAATTACAAGAGGCATGGATAGAATGGATAGTCAGAGTCTTTTTCCCAGAATAGAAATGGCAATTTTTAGGGGACATGGCTTTAGCTTAAAAAGAGGAAAGTTTGAAGGAGATGCGAGAGGCAAGTTTTTTTATTCATAAGGTGGTAAGGAGCCCGGAATGCACTGCCAGAGTAGGTGGTGGAGGCAGATACAACAGCAACAATGAAGAGGCATCTTGACAGATATATGAATAGGCAGGGAATAAAGTGATATAGACCACTCAGGAGTAAAAATATTTTTAATTTAGAAAGGCATCATGTGTCGTGGCCAAAGAGCCTGTTCTTGTCTTTACTGTTCTTTGTTTGTTCTTTGTTCTTTAAATATGATGGTAATACTAATGATCATAGAATTCCTATTTTCTTTGATTCATGAGTCAAGCAAATTCCTCAGCCACCTGAAACAGAGCTGAATTTGAGAGGTGACAGAGAGGGTGGGGTGCAAGGTTATAAGTTTCCAGAGGCACTTTCTTCTGAATGTGAGGGTTCAGTTCTTTAGTCTCACTATAATCTAACTGGTATGTTCCGAAGAATTGAACAGCACAGCCTGCTAAACAAAATGCTTTGCACAAAGTCAACAGCACTATACAAGCTGAGTATGATTCCTTTACAGATGTATTATCATGGCGAACCTCTCAAAGTCACTGTCCACATTAACAATAACACAAGCAAGGTGGTGAAGAAGATTAAGCTATCTGGTAGGTACAACATCTTCATTTACACCATTGTATTGGTTTTCTATGACACGAACACCCTTCTGTGCAAATCATGACACCACAGTTGCAAATTTAATACACACCGTCTGGTGGAACCTGAGGGTCTGGTCAAAATGAAATTGGTGATGCCCACTGGGGATTGTGTTCCTGCTGTGACCAGATGTTAACTTGAACAGGGATACCCTTCTTGGGTAAAGTCAAGCTCCAACTTTAAATGTGTACAGAGACTCTTCAGAACACTACCTGCAGTAATAGAATCCTGGGAGCTACAGAACTCAGACCTCATCAGGTCAGATCTGGTTGAGGGGAGATCATGAGGCCTGAAGAGGCGCAGCAGGATAGCTAATTTAAATTTGATTCTAGTTGTCCGTGTAGGTCAAGAGGGGCAGGAGTCCTCTCCAACCCTCACTGGACCTCAGTTGTCTACCCCCACCCCTAATCCCATCATGGCAGGCCTAATCATGTTGAGCAGTTAATTGTATTGTAATGAGAACTATCCGGTCCCTAGTGAGTGGCTAATGCATTATGTAGCCCAGATAAGCTTGTATTCATTATCCTGGCTATATGTAATCATAATCATAGAATCCCTACAGTGTGGAAGCAGGCCATTCAGCCCATCAAGCCCACACAGACCCTCGGAAGAGCATCTCACCTCCTACCCAATCCCTGCATTTCCCACCCTAGACTCTACGGGGAATTTAGCATAGCAAATCCACCTAACCTGCACACCTTTGGATTGTGGGAGGAAACTGGAGCACATGGAGGAAACCCACACAGCCTATTAATATACTTGCAAGCTTTATTAATTGCTTCATCCCATTACCGACACATTGTCTGTGTTAAGTTGTTTGAGTCATCTTACAAAAATTCCATTCATTTTGCAATAGCATTGAATACTGTTTTGTTCCACTAATCTGCAACCTTTTGTTTGCACGTGTCAGTAAATGACACTGTATGCTCAAAAATATTCTCCCAGGTAGTTTAGGGGAGTTAGAACATGATCAGAATCCAAACTGTGGAAACAAAGACAGGAAAAGGATAGAGTGTCAGCAGCAAAACCTACAGACAAAGCATATTTCTCAACATTTGATTAGCTGTGGGACCTTACTGATATTGTGCTATGACAGGTTCTCTGTCAGCTACTGCAAGTTACATTGTCATCTTGTCTAATCAGTTGATCAGATCACAGATGTAGTCCTCTATCAACTTGACAAGTATGCGAAAACGATATGTTCGGAAGAACCAAAGTAAGTTGCAACTGTTTCGTGAAATTAATCAGTTCAGCGCTCTGTCACTGTGTTTCACGTGTAATTGTGTACATGCATATATCTATACGTCTGTATGTGTTTTTGCATGTTAGACTCTGCACTATAATTAGATGTATTTCAGTTGTGAAAGTAAAATGTGATGTGGCACAAAGCTCATTTCATCTCAATGCACTACACTGAACTTTATCAGCTTTCTCTACACCCTTTACAGTGCAATGCTTCCTCAGTAATGTAATGGAGTGTCACCCTACATTTTAATATCCAGACCTTAAGGTGGGAAGCTGTCACATGTGGGCCAGTCTGGACAACAGATTGTCATCCTTAATGCTAGAACACCAGATGGGATTTTCAGAAGAACAATTAATGGTAGTTTTGTGGTCACTAATTATTTCTTTTTATTACAGAATTAAATGAATTTAAAATCAACAAGCTGCTATGGTGGGATTTGAATCTTTATCCACAGACCATGAGTGTGGGCCTCTGAATTGCTAGGCTAGGTGCGGCAGTCCCCTCTGATACAAGTGTCCATATTGTCGTACGGGCATAGAACCACAATGGTGGAGCGGTGGGAAACATAAGGATTTAGCTTAATTGTATCTTTGCAGACAGAAAAGAAGAAAGAGAAAGAAAGTTGTATTCAGTTAAATGTAAAGACCAAGATAACAAGCATGGGGCTGGATGAACGCAGCAGGTCAAGCAGCATCATAGGAGCTTCTGATACAAATGTAAAGACCAAGTTGTGAACAGGGGTTACATTTGGTTTTACACATCAGAGCAAGTTATAGTAAAAGTAGGGGAAAAATTACCTGGAAATCCCTAGAATTCATTTGTGTGAGGACTGAGATAAAATTCCTTTAATCGTTATGTAATAGAGGTGCCCCCAGGTTGCCTACCACAAGACAATTAATACACTATTATGGTGATTTTACCTTAACAACTATCAGCATTCTGCATCTAAATGTTTTAAAACCTGTTCTTTGAAAGCAGCATATTAATTGATATTGATGTCTATGTTTGTTTCGCTGAATGACTTTTGAGAGAAGGGCAAAACTCAATGTTTCATGATATTTGGATGTTTCAGGTGTGATAGAAAAGAATAGAAAGGGCGGGGAGATTGCATTACTGACTAAGGGAAATGTCACAGCTGCAAGAAGAGAGGACATCTTAGGCAACTCATCCAACAAGTCAATATGGGTAGAACTCGGGAATAAAAAATATGCAGTCACAATGACTGGGTTATATTGTAGGCCTCCCAGTAGCCAGTAGGAGATAGAGGAACAGCATGCATGCAGATCTTGGAAAGATGTAAAAACGACAGGGTTATTGTGGTGGATGATTTTAACTTCTGTAATATTGACTTGGACTCCTTTAGGGCCAGGGGCTTTGATGGGATAGAATATGTTAGGTGCATCCAGCAGAGCTTCTTGAAGCAATATGTGAATAGTTCAACTAGGCAAGGGACTGCACTAGAGATTTTGTTGGGGAATGAATCTTGCCAGATGATTGAAGTTTCTATTGGGATTGCATTTTGGGAACAGTGATAATAATTCTGTAGGTTTAATGATAATTATGGACAAGGATATACTTGGACCTCAGGTGAAAGTGCTAAATTGGGGGAAGGTTAATTACAACTATCTTAGGCAGGAATTGGAGCTTGGGGGCAGTTGTTTGAGGGGAAATCCACATCTGACATTTGGGAGTCTTTGAAAGGTCAGTCGACCTGCATGTTCCTCTCGGGATGAAAAATAAAGATGGCAAAATTCAGAAACCCTGGTGACAAGAGATTTAAAAGTTAATTCAAAAAGAAAAAGGAAGCATATATAAGGTTTAGAGAATGAAAATCAAACAAGGCTCCTAAGGAGTATGAAAGAAGGAGGAAAGTCCTTAAATAAGAAATTAGCAAGGTTAGAAGGGGCTATGAAATATACTTAGCAAGTGGGATAAAGGAGAATCCCAAGTAATTTTCTTCAGACATCAGGAGCAAGAGGCTAGCTAGAGAAAGGGTAGGTCACTCAAGGACAAAGTAGGGAATTTATGTATGGTGTCAGAGGAATAGGTGAGGTCCTTAAGGAGTACTTTGTGTTGGTATTCACCAAGGAGAAGGTCATGGATGATGGTAAAATTAGGGAGGTCCTGTTCGTGTCCACGGGCATATCGGTATTAAAAAGGAGATGGTGTTGGGTGTCTTAAAAAACATTAAGGTAAATCAATCCCCAGGGTCTGATGGGATCTATCCCAGGATACCGAAGGAGGCGAGGGAGGAGTTTGCTTGGGCCTTGGCAGAGATCATTGTATCCTCTTCAGCCACAGGTGAGATCCCAGAAGACTGAAGAATAGCCAATGTTATTTCTTTGTTTAAAATGGGCAGCAGAGGTAATCCAAGGAATTATAGGCTGGTGAATTTCATGTCAGTGGTAGGGAAATTATTGGAGAAGATTCTTAGGGACAGGATATACTCACATTTGAAAAAATGAATAGACTTATTAGGGATAGTCAACATGGCATTAAGCAGAGGATCTGATTAGTAAGTTTACAGATGACACCAAAGTTGGTGGAGGTGTAGATATTGAGGAAGGTTATCAGAGGACGCAGCAGGATATGGATTTGGCAGAAAATTGGGTGAAGAAGTGGCAGACGGAGTTTATTCCAGACAAGTGTGAGGTGATGCAGTTTGGGAAGTCAAATGCAAGGGGAAAGCATATAGTAAATGACAGGACTCTTAGGGGCATTGATATACAGAGGGATCTTGGAGTCCAGATCCATCCTTCCTGAAAGTGACAACGCAAGTGGGTAAGTGGTTAAAGAAAGCAAACATTTTTCGTTGATCGGGACATTGAGCATAAAAGTTGGCAAGTCATGTTGCAGCGGTATAACGCTTTAGTCAGGCCACATTTGGAGGATTGTGTGCAATTTTGGCCTTCACACTATAGGAACAATGCAAAAGCTTTGGAAAGCATGCCAAAGAGGTTCACCAAGACGTAGCTGAATTGGAGTATTTTAGCTATAAGGAGAGAATGGACAAGCTTGGATTGTTTTCACTACAGTGTTGGAGAGTGAGGGGTGACCTGATAGAACTATACAAAATTGGCGTGGATTTTGTGGATAGTCAGGGTCTTTTTCCCAGGGTGGAAAATTCAAATGCTAGCGGTCAAATGTTTAAGGTGAGAAGTTTAAAGGTGATGTGTGAGGGATTTTTTTTGACACAGAAGGTTGTAGGTGCCCGGAACGCACTGCTCAAGGAGGTGGTAGAAGCATATACGATAGCGGCGTTTAAGAGGCATTCAGACATACACATGGACATGCAGGGAATAGAGGGGTGCTGACCATGTGCAGGCCAATGGCATTTGTTTAGAATAACATCATGATTAGCACAGACATGGTGGGTTGAAAGGACTGTTCCTGAGCGGTACTGTTCTGTGTTCTATGACTGAGGAACAGATACCAAGTGTTGTACATAGCCTGTGATCAGGAGTCCAGTAACCTTAAGGGCATCATTATGAGTGACATATTTGTTATGATCAGATGAGGATGGGGAAATAGTCATATGGCTCCCCTCTTTCCTTCTCCTTGATTGATCACAATAAATTTTATTTTGTTTTGTCAGGGACATACTTGTCAATTTAGTGGATTCTTAACAGCTTAACCACTTTGATTATAAAAGAATTAAATAGTTGGGTTTTCTTGAGTTTAACAAAGAGATTAACCTTATTCTAGGTAAGCTGACCTAAGACAAAGATTTAAAAATACACTCTTGACGTTTGCACACACCCATGCTCGAAGTTCACGTGCATACAAATATAAATTACCTTCTGCAGACTGTATTGCTAGGTTGAATTTGAGATAGAGAGAAAAGAGGAAAGAGAGAAGAGTCAGAGAGAGGAAGAAAAATAAACCACTCTGGTCTTCTCTTTCTCTCTTAGCTGCTTGTTCTTATGAGGAAGCACGCATTTATAAAATAGTAAGGGTCAGCTTGTGATCTACCCTTTCATCTTCACCTAGCAAAGGAATCCAAATAAAGTCATTGACCATGGTTTCCAAGAGTAAGTTGATAAACTAGTGTCTGGAAAACACTTCCAGCCAGGTTTCCATTCTCTAAGTGATCAGTCTTAAAGGTCCATCTCCAAAAATTGATTGCTCTAATACCTTTTAATGAGTGTCCACATTGCCCAAGAGAACATTGCCTTTGGTGTATTTTTTTCAGATATTTTCCATTCTAATTGGATTGGGATGTAGAATGCACAGCAATGCAAATTTGGGGAACCATCTTTGGCTGTGATCTCAAGTTTCCTTCAGGCTCTTCTTTTTCAAGTTGTTTTTAAAAGTTAATTTCATTTTTCCCAACTGGTGAATTAAAAATCATTTTTGATGCAAAGCACATCTTAATGACATCTGATGAAGACATCTAATGACAATGATTTCTGATGAAGGGTTTAGGCCCGAAACGTCAAGTTTTCCTGCTCCTATGATGCTGCTTGACCTGCTGTGTTCATCCAGCCCCATGCTTGTTATCTCGGATTCTCCAGCATCTGCAGTACCTTTTATCTCTTAATGACATCATGTTGTTTGAGGGATTGTGGCTTGAATCTTACAAGCAGTGGCAACAATGGGAAGATTGCCACAGCACTTCAAGGTCTCCCTGAATCAACACTAGCACACATTTCTTCCAATTCCTTATAATCCTAGCTGTCAAATAAATTCATAGTGCAATACCCCTCAGGAAACTCCATTGGACTGGAGTAGAATCGGAGTAAGACAAGACATCCCCTTTTTTGTAGCATTAACTGCTGTCTGGTTTGCTTAAAGGTGTAAGGTTTGAAGTTGAGGAGACGGGAAGTGGCTGAATGAGTGAATGGACAGTGGATAAGTGCATTGGTGGATAGGGTGGGTAAGATGCACAGATTCATGAATAGCTAGCTGGGTGAATGGCTAGGTGCTTGAATGGTTAATTGGATTGAGATATAGGTGGGTTGAATCAGGAGGCTAATGGGATAATTTGGGGTTGTTGGGTCAGGTCAATAGTCAAGTCAGCATAGTGTCTGGAGAGGTTGACAAGTAAAATCCACCATCAGAGAAGATTTGGGAAATAGTCAGAGTGGCTATAGTGTAACTGGGTGACAAGGGGCATAGTTGGGTTTGTTCAGCAGCTTAGTCCAGTGTTCTGGTTGGGATGGGGTGGTGACATGGGGGTAGTCAGATTTTTGAGAAAGTAGTCAGATTGGGTCAGAATCTGGGTGAGTGTGGGTCACGGCAGTAGTCAGTGGTCAATCTGGTTGGGGGTTAGTCAGGAGGTCGGGTTGATAGTTGATCAAGTTGGAGGCATGTGCAGATGGGTAGTTGGGTGATCTGGGAGGGAGCGAGGTGTTTGGGTTGGTTGTCAGACTGGGTCAGGGGGATTAGCTGGCTAGGGTTAAATGGGGAGTTGAGTTGGGTTGAGGGTGTCATTGGATTGGGTTGAGGGTGTGATTTGGGAGATGGTCAGGGATCAGAGAGTGGGGGTGGTGGTGAGGGTAATCGGGGAATTTTGTTGTGTTGTTACCCAGGCATTGTCTAACATTTCCTGTGTAACTGTTTAAGTCTGAACCGTAAAAAGTGTCTCTGAATGTATATGTGTGTATGTCTGCCTGTCTGTCTATCCGTCTGTTTGTGTATTCAGATCTCTTTTCTTTGCCGTTAGTCCAAGTTCCTGTGTCACTTCTGTTCCCTCAACAATGATTCATGGATTTCATCCATTCTACTGTGGGAATCTGCAAAGAAAAATAAGCACCTCCTTCGCAAAGGAAAATGGAGGGTGACACTGTGAGATAACTTTCAGTTCAGTTATTGGGTTGCAGAGAGAGCTGGCCCTTATCTGTAGTCAAGCTGGACGCAATGCTTGACCCAAGGAGAACATAATTAATACCCCGTTAAGATAAAAGAGCTGGGTATCGTGTTACTTGTGATATATAAATGTTCCCCTAATCCCATGCCAGCCTAACCCATTTTGGGAACTGTTTGTAACAAGGCCTCTTTAACATAATAAAAGTATTTGGATTTTATTGTGTAAACCATGTGTGATTTCAGTGACACTGTGGCTCCCAACTCTACCTTCACCAAAGTTTACAGCCTGACGCCAACTTTGGCAAACAACCAACAAAAACGCGGCCTGGCCTTGGATGGTAAACTCAAACATCAGGACACCAACCTCGCCTCAAGTACCATGTAAGTTATATTGGTGACATTCTGCTCCTGGTGCACACCCCATAAAATAAACACAGTGACTCGCTCAAGAAACTGATACAAAATATCAATTAAGGTTTAGAAGTAATCCAATCCAAATTGAGTCAAACTGGTCAATAACATTCATACACATTCTTAACAACCAGTTCATCATTATTGTTACACATCTCTGGAGCAGGTGGGACTTGAATTCACACCTCATGGTTCATGGATAGGGACACTAACACTGTGCTACAAGATCCCTTAATGTTTCCCTATGTGCTGATGATTATCAATAGGATAATTAGTTATTACTGAATAATGACATTTTGTTTCAGCTTTTCATCTTGCATTCATCAGAACAGTTCTTGCAAATTGTCTTGCAAACAAAATGATCTCAACAGGTTGGGTGAGTGGGCAAATCAATGGCAGATACAGTATATTTTGGATAAATGGGAAGTTATTCACATCGGAAACAAAAACAAGAAGGCAGGTTACTACCTGAATGGCTGTAAATTGGGAGAGGGGAGTGTGCAGCGGGACCTGGGTGTCCTTGTGCACCAGTCACTGAAGGTAAGCATGCAGGGGCAGCAGGCGGTAAAGAAGGCAAATGGTATGTTGGCCTTCATTGTGAGAGGTTTCGAGTACAGGAGCAGGGATGTGTTGTTGCAGTTGTACAGGGCTTTGGTGAGACCACACCTAGAATATTGTATGCAGTTTTAGTCTCAAGGAAGTGCAGCAAAGGTTTACCAGGCTGATTCTGGGGATGGTGGGTCTGACGCATAAGGAGAGATTGACTGAGTTAGGATTGTTTTGCTGGAGTTCAGACGAATGAGGGGGTTTGGAATCTCAGAGAGACTTATAAAATTCTAACAGGACTGGACAGGATAGATGCAGGGAGGATGTTCCCAGTGGTGGGTGTGTCCAGAACCAGGGGTCACAGTATAAGATTTGGGGTGGACCATTTAGGACAGAGATGAGGAGACATTTCTTCACCCAAAGAGTGGTGAGCCTGTGGAATTCATTACCACAGGAAGTAGTTGATGCCAAAATATTGAATGTATTCATGAGGTGGCTAGATATAGTACTTGGGGCGAATGGGATCGAAGGTTATAGGGAGAAAGCAGGATAAGGCTATTGAGTTGGATGATTAGCCATAATCATGAAGAATGCTGAGCACACTCAAAGGGCCGAATGGCCTCCTCCTGCTCCTATCTTCTATGTTTCTGTGTTAAAATCTTTGACAAAAGTTTTCTTTCATTTTCAGAAATATTTAAGTTCCACCAAATGTCTATAAAAATAATTGGGATTTTTTTCACAACATTGTATGCAAACTTTTGTTATCAGTGAAACACCTCCATCATAATTCTGCCCTGATATCTCCAATTATCCTGATTTCACTTCGTATTCTGACCACCAATCTAACCCTATACAATTATCTTTACCATCAGCCTCCACCTCAAGCTGTCTCAGCATCACTTCAAGTCTGACAGCCATCCTTATCTCAACCTTACCCAATGATCATCCCATCATATCTCTGTCTAGGTTTTGGTCCATCAGAGTTCTTTCAAGGCTCACCATGATCTCAACCCACTGGTGATTTCCTTGAACCTTCAGCTTGCCCTGATATTCTGCCTACCCAAACCTTTGTCCAGGGCCTTCACAATCTTTCCACTGTCCAGTCAGTCCTCTCCTCCATTGAAACACTACCTAATCTGCTCCTACCTGTCCATAATGTGGTGTGCTAGATCCAATGGGATACCATGAAATGTGAAAGAAAATGTGAGAAATAATTTGCAATGTGATCGAAGGTAGTTGGTGACAACAAGTTAGACCTAGAGAAAATAAACACTCAAACATCCTGTATAGTGCCTGGTTGAGGAGAATTTTTGAGACTTAGAAAATGTTCTGGTGTCCAGATCATTTTTGGTTTCAAACTCCTTTGTTTATCTGTTACAAATTTTTGCTTCAATTCACCCTAAGGAAGCCAACTAAAAGCCTGCTTCGGGAATCTGTGTCCAATGAGGAACATCAGGGGGACTGAGAAGGCAGGAGGTTAATTTGGTATACACACCATTTACAGGGGTAGTGAGATCTTGTAGTACAGTGGATTTAGTCCCTACTTCTGGGCCAGAGACTTCCATTTTGAGTCGCATTGAGGGACTTGTGGTCTATGGAATGGGCTTTTCCAACATGATTCAATGGGTGGATAATCAGCTTAGAAGTTGAAAGAACAAAGGCAGCTGGCAACTTTCACTGTACTGGGGTGAGAATGCCCAGTAGGGAAATGCAGCTGGTAACGGAGGGATATAATGGAGGCACCGGAAGGTTGTCGAAAACAGCTACCATTGTATTGCAGTCAGCATTATCAATGGCGCTCCAAGAGATTGTCACGCAATGGCAAGCCTCCACCAGCAGAAGGCCTTGCCACTTAAACATGAAAAGGCCCGGACACCTCAGACTTCTCTGAACTCCCCTGCCTTCTCTAAATTGTGGAAGTGTGGATAGTTCATGAAGCTCAGCACCACCCTCTAGTGGCTGGGACCTCAGTGTTCTCTCAATAGGACAACCATTTCTTCAAGAAAATTCATGAGATGCTGCTGGCTGGGCCAATATTTAGTGTCCATTCCTAGTTGCCCTTAAGAAGGGAGTGGAGTAGTGAGCTGCTTTCTTAAAGCCACCTGCCCCCCAGTCCACGTACTTGTAGGGAGCCAGGTGATCCTTCCAGTTTCACATTCATTTGAGACTTTCTTGCAATTGATTCAACTGAGTGGCTTGCTAGGTCGTTTTAGAGTGCAGTTAAGAGTCAACCATATTGCTGTGGGTCTGGAGTCACATGTAGGTTAGACCAGGTAAGCACAGTACTTTCCTTCACTAAAGTATATTAGTGAATCAAAATAAAAACCAAAAGAACTGCAAATGCTGTAAATCAGGAACAAAAACAAAGTTGCTGGAAAAGCTCAGCAAGTCTGACAGCATCTGTGAAGGAGAAAACAATGTTAACGTTTCGGGTCCAGTGACCCTTCCGCAGAACTGATGGTGGCTGGGAAAATGTCAGTTTATATGCAGAAAATAGGGAGGGGGGGGGGGGGGGGGGGGGGTAGGGAGTAAACGATAGGATAGGGCCCAAAGAGAGAGAAAGACAGTTGGACAGACAAAGGAGTTGCTAATGATCAGGCTGGGAGGGTGAGTAGTTGTTAATGGGGGCTGTTAGTGGCTAACAAGAGGGGATGTGTAATGGCAGGCTATGTGGTAACAAGGCCTGGTGTGTGGGGTAGGGGGCTGGGACATGGGAGAGTTTAAGCCCTAAAATTATTGAACTTAATATTGAGTCCGGAGGGCTGGAGGGTCCCCAAGTGGAAAATGTGGTGTTGTTCTTCTAGCTTGCATTGAGCTTTGCTGGAATACTGCAGCAAGCTAGAGACAGAGATGTTGGCCAGAGAACAGGGTGGTGCAGTGAAGTGGCAGGCAACAGGGGGTTCAGGGTCTTTTTTGCAAGCAGAACGTAGATGTTCTGTGAAGTGGTCAGCCAGTCTACGCTTTGTCTCCCCAATGTAAAGGAGACTACATTGTGATCAGCGAACGCAGTAGACTAGATTCTGGGAAGTGCAGGTGAAGTGTTGCTTCACCTGGAAAGTATGTTTGGGCTCTAGGATACTGGGTAGGGAGGAGGTAAATGGGCAGGTGTTGCACCTTTGCCGGTTACAGGGGAAGGTGCCGTAAGGCTGTGGGGAGGTGTTGGGGGTGAAGGAAGTGTGGACCAAGATGTCCCGGAGGGAACGGTCCCTACGGAAGGCGGACAAGGGAGGGGAGGGGAATATGTGTCTGGTAGTAGCATCTTGCTGGAGGTGGCAGAAATGACATCTGATGATCTTCTGGAAGTTGGTGGTGGTGGGATGTAAGGTGAGGACAAGGGGAACCCTGTTGCTCTTGCAGGAGGGAAGAGAAGAGGTGAGGGCGAAAGTGTGGGAGATTGGTCAGACCTGGTTGAGGGCCCTGTCGACAATGGAGCTGGGGAATCCTTGGTTGAAGACGAAGGAGGACATTTCGGAGTCTCCCTTGTCAAAGTTGGCCTCATCTGAACATACGCGACGGAGACGGAGGAACTGAGAGAATGGGATGGAGTCTTTACAGGAAGTGGGGTGTGAGGATATACAGTTCAGGTAGCTGTGTGAGTCAGTGGGTTTGTAATGGATTTTAGTGGCCAGTCACCCCACACACCAGGCCTTGTTACCACATAGCCTGCCATTACACACCCCCTGTTGTTAGTCATTAACAGCCCCCATTAACAACTACTCACCCTCCCAGCCTGATCATTAGCAACTCTTTTGTCTATCCAACCGTCTTTCTCTCTCTTTGGGCCCTTTCCTATCGTTCACTCCCTACCCCACCCACCTCCCTATTTTCTGCATATAAACTGGCATTTTCCCAGCCACCATCAGTTCTGAGGAAGGGTCACCGGACCCGAAACGTTAACTCCGTTTTCTCCTTCACAGATGCTGCCAGACTCGCTGAGCTTTTCCAGCAACTTTGTTTTTGTTATTAATGAATCAGATGGATTTTTCCAATAGTGATTTCACAGTCATCATTTGACTATTAATTCCAGATATTGTTAAAAATTGAAGTTAAATTCCAACGCAAGTTCCCAGATTATTCCCCAAATTAATAGTCTAGCAGCAACAACACTAGGCCATCATCTCCCCCATTTTCACCACTTTCTGATGACATTTTGATGGCAGTGTTAAAGTTCAGCATTTTCACCTCTGACCTGATTGCATTATGATTGTGCCAATCTGAAAGCCAACACAGCCATTTTGTTTCAGAGATAGTAGGAACTGCAGATGCTGGAGAATCTGAGATAACAAGGTGTAGAGCTGGATGAACACAACAGGCCAAGCAGCATCAGAGAAGCAGGAAGGCTTCAGAAAATGAAGAAGGGTCTAGGCCCGAAACGTCAGCCTTCCTGCTTCTCTGATGCTGCTTGGCCTGCTGTGTTCATCCAGCTCTACACCTTGTTATCACAGCCATTTTGTGCCTGTCATGCTGGAAAATTTGTGGTGTGAAGATTGCATTAGTTGACATTCTGTCGCTTCAATGGGACTTTGTGCCAACGTTGGATGGGTCATTGACATTGGACTCTGCCTGCCCTGGGAAAAGTGTCTGAAAGTGGAAATGCATCAGCAAAACCTGGCCTGACAAATAGTTATTTAATATTGCTTGCCCTGTAATCTCCAAAGGCATCTCAAAGGGATTGATAAATTCTTCTTTAATCTGTCCAGTCTGGGATACAACTTCCTTTCCTCACCATGACCACTTTTTCCACTTATGTTTTTGCTTCTGACTCTTTATAGGCTCAGTCCACAACTGGATAAAGAGGTCCTTGGAATCCTGGTGTCTTATCTGCTCAGAGTGAAGGTGATAGTTTCCAGGGGAGGGTAAGTCTTCATATTGCGAGCATTGTTTTATGCCAAATGCAAACCTAGACGCTGTGGGATTGGTTAATTAATTTAAAATAAGGTGTTAGATTTAAGACATTTTTCCACACTCTAGGGATTCTATGAACATTTCTGGACTCAATCCTGAAAATAAATTGCTGGTGAGACTGATGCTGCTTGATGCACTGTATGGAATGGTTCCACAATCTCCTGTTCTATATTTGTACATTTTCCCTTTCTACAGATTTATTTATTTGTCACAGGTACTAAGTATAGAAATACATTAAGTACAGTGAAAAGTGCACAAAGTTGCTATTCACTGGCGCCCACTTCGTTGCCAAAACTAGAATTAAAAGATTTAACAGAGCCAAAAGGTAAGCAAAAAAAAAACTGCTCAGATCTTAGAGTCCCAAGTCCCACCTCCACAACAGTGCACAATGCAGGCACCGCGCCAAACACTAGGACACCGGGGAGTGGGTTGGCGTGCACAGCCGCCATATGAAAGGCCCATTCTCACCACTTTCTCACCACCGCCCACTGACCCTTCCAAGGCCCCGCTCTCACCGCCCACTGGCCCCGCTCTCACCGCCCACTGCTGCCCCCTCACCTGCCCCACTCTTCCTAGTCTCTTTAAATAGAATCTTCACTGGCTTTTAAGGACAAGCAGATGAAGGGGAAAGGGTTAAAAGGTTAAGTTTGATATGGTGAGATAAAGCAAATACAGTTCAAAGAAGCCTTTATCAGATCTAAACAGTGGCCTCTTACTCAAACATGCAAAACACCTAATGCCTGCTTCATGTCTCTTGTTCATTTTTAATGTGGGTAATATGTTTCCAACTGAAAATGGGCACACACTCTCTGCTCATAGCGGAGTAACACAAGTAGTGTCCTTAAATGGGTAGTGTCTGGATGATATTTCAAGGCTTATTTCTGTTTTTTATGTTTATTTATTAGTCTTATTGTGTTTGTTTCCTTATTTCTCCTTCTTTTCCTCACTTTCTTTTTTCCTTCAGGATCTTGGGAGACCTCACTTCAAGGTAAGTAAGGAAGCATCATCTATCAATACTCAACAATCCTGAGTGTGGGAACAATGCCGCAGCTGAATATACTGCTGGGTTTTATCTTTGATTATTCAAGAGATGTGAATGTCATTGGTAGAGTGACCATGTTGCCCTTGATCTTGAGATGGTGCGTTATCTTCTTGAACTGCTACAGTCCATCTACTGCAGGTACACCTGCAGTGCTGTTGGGAAGAGCATTCCAGGTTTTGCACAGTGAATGAATAGTGATATATTTCCAAGTTAGAATGATGTGTGGCTTGGAAAGACACTTGCACCTGGTGGCGTTCCCACGGGTCTGCTGTCCTTGTCCTTCTAGGTGTTAAACCCTGCGGTCTGGCAGCAGATACTGCAGTGTATCATCCCTCACGAATGATGGAGGAAGTGAATGTTCAAGATGGTGATTGGGGTATCAATGGAGTGTGTTGCTTTGTCTTGGATGGTGTCAAATGTCTTCTGTGTTCATGTAGCTTGACTCACCCAGACAAGTGGATGGTATTTCATCACACTCCAGATTTGTGGCTCTGATGGTGGACAAGCATTGCTGAGTCAGGAAGTGACTTATTCTCTGTAGAATTCTATGCTTCTGACCTGCCCTTGTAAACAAAGTATTTAAGTGGCTTACCCAGTAAATTTTCTGGTCAGTTGATATTTTTAAGCATTCTGATTATAATAATATTTTCCTCTTTTATGTGACTCTTTTTCTATTGCATTTTAGTGAGGTGTCTGTCGAAATTCCTTTTTACTTGATGCATCCTAAACCTTTGGAGGGTAAGTACTGTTTAGATACCAGAACATGCTTTTCATTTATTGCAGATTCTAATTCCAGCACCAGGACAATTTACAATCCCAGCTTTAGCGAATACATTATTGAGAATAGTTGCAACTTTGGGCCTGATTGTAATCTTTTGCCAGGAGGTGGATTTTGACCAAGCTGAAAATGAGCCATAGAGTTCAGCAGCCTGCAGGAGAAGCTGGAATGAATTTCCTGTTAAGCTATTCTATCAGATCAAAACTACATAGCGAGGTTTTGTCATTAAATTCTTTCGTGCAGCCAGAAAATGACAGAAGAGTGCACATTCGGGCTCATAAAGGAAGCTTAGATATCTCCACTAAGCCACTGCTCCTGCCCCTCCACTTGCCATTCAAGTGACCATCCACAAGATATTGCTGACAACTTGGACTTAATGGGTAATTTCCACTGTGTGATTTTTTTTTCCAGTATTTCCCATCAACATGCCACCCATTGAAAATTGAATTAAAACCAAGCTATCTGCCAATCTTGTGCTTTTGCCTTTCTGGTCAGTACTACTTGACCTTTTCATTTTCACAATCTGACACACTGGATCTCTTCTCGCCTATATTCCACACCAGTTCCTAATCTCAAAAACGAAATATGGTGGATGAAGGTGATCTGAAATGAAAACTGAAAAGATCGGAAATACTCAACAGGTCTGGCCATGCCTGTGGAGAGAGAAATAGAGTTAATGTGTCAGCTCTCTACCTTTCCATTCTGATGAAGTTCACAGTCCAAAATGTTTCTTTCCTTCCACAGATGCTGTCATTTCCTAAGAAGCTTTACCAAGATAAATAGATTGCATAAACTTCTTTCATCTTTCCTTCTGTCACACAGTTTGTTTGTTTAATTTACTGACTACTCATTTTAATCTTGGTGATGCCTGGATTATTGTCTTTAATCCTCAACCTTGATTTCTCAAACAGTGCTTTCACACCCATAAAGAATTCAAACGAAATTTGTAATCTTGGACGAGCCTGCACTATCCTGCATCTTATTCCATTTAGCCTCTCAGAAATGTCCCTTAAAACCTGAAAAATTGGGCTACTCATATCAATGCGTAAATAGTGAGGAATTCAATTGAAATAGACAGGGTAGGGAATTAAAACTGAAAATTACTGGAGAAGCTCAACAAGTCTGGCAGTGTCTATAGGGAGAGAAACAGCGTTCACATTTCAAGTCCAGTATAATTTTTCTTTGGAACCCATCTCAAACTCGAAACAACAGAGATAACAAGCATGGGGCTGGATGAACACAGCAGGTCAAGCAGCATCATAGGAGCAGGAAAACTTTTTTCAG
>JAHRHZ010000016.1:49517104-49531592 GCA_024137785.1 Ginglymostoma cirratum | reverse complement strand
CATAGGAGCAGGAACAGTTTTCCTGCTCCTATGATGCTGCTTGACCTGCTGTGTTCATCCAGCCCCATGCTTGTTATCTCGGATTCTCCAGCATCAGCAGTACCTTTTATCTTTGATACAATTTTATCTCTTATCTCAAACTCAAAACATTAACTTTTCTTTTCAGACATGCTGCCAAACCCGTTGAGTTTCTCCAGAAGTTTTTGTTTATGTTTCTACAATACTTTGCTTTTATTTTATGTGGAAAATAGGATATATCTCCTCTCCACTTTTAAACGCTTCAGAAGGAGGCTCTGTGGGTGACAGAAAGTAACACAATTGAACCTTAATTTTAACATGCACATACATGAATGTTACCACAGGAATTACAGGGCTATGGCTGCAATCTCAACTGCTTCCCCTGCATAAAAGTAGAATCCCTACAGGGTAGAAGGAGGCCATTTTGACCATCGAGTCGGCACTGACCATCCGAAGAGCAACGCCTCCCCCCCACCCCCCGGAACTACCTCCCTACCGTATCACTATAACCACAGCTAATCCGCCTAACCTACACATCCCTGGACACAATGAGCAATTTAGTGTGGCCAATCTACCAGGAGGAAACCAGAGCATCCAAAGGAAACCCATGCAGACATGGGAAGAATGTATAAACTCCACAAGACAGTCATCTGAGGGTGGGAATCAAACCAGGGTGCCTGGCACTGTGAGGCAGTAGTGTTAACCACTGAGCCGCTGTGCTGCCATGGGGGTCTTGGGAACTAAAGTTAAATTTTATAAAAATTTCATTCATGGGATGAGAGCATTGCTGGTTAGGCCAGCATTTATTACCTGTCCCTAATCACCCAGAGGGCAGTTAATAGTCAACCACATTGCTGTGGGTTTGGAGTCACATGGAGGCCAGACCAGGGAAGGATGGTAGTTCCCTTCCCTAAAGGACATTAGTGAATCAGATGGGTTTTTCCTGACAATTGACAACGGAATCATGGTCAAGATTAGACTTACAGATTTTTTTTTTTGTTTTTAATTCAAATTGCACCGTCTGCCATGGCAGGATTCAAACCTGGTTCCCCAGAACATTATCTAGGTCTCTGGATTAACAGTCCAGCGATTATACCACTAGGCCATTGCCTCCCCCTTAATCAGACTAATCTAGCTTTTTGATACAGTCACATTATTGACTGTTGCAGCAGCCTCAGCCTAGAGGATATACATCACATGGTGCTCAGCTTAGCTACGGTCTGATATCTCTGCCTCAAAAATGATTGAGAACAAAGCATTGTAGATTTGATCTAATTTATGGCATTGGTGAACAGCACACTACCATTTACTAACCTGCTATTTTCTCCCTTTTTATTTCTTTCACTGCTTCAATTAATTTCCAGTCAATGTCTGGTAAGTCTGCAATAAAGAAAGAGAGTTGTTCTCATATGATATATAGATGGTTTCTGTACTCATTGAAAAACAGCTATTGGTCATATCATGCCATCAAGATAATGGCACTCGCCATTGTAAATTTGTAAATGGTGCAACTTCAGAAGTAGAGCAGAAGCAAGGTTAAATTTGAAAATTCAAAATTTCTTGTCACAGCAACATCAGTCAAGCATTAGATTTGTAAAAACTGTGTTACACTGACTGCCATCTTCTCCCTACTGCCTCCCACCATGAAAACCATGAATTTGCTGTACTCCCACAAGAGATACAAACTAAACCTGCTGCCAAAGTTACATTTTATCCATTTCAGACAATATTGTAAGTGTTAATTAATGTGTCAACCTCTCTGTGCTGCCTCATTGCTTCAGGTTTTAATTGTTGTTGGAGATTTTAAAATGCAACATAAAATGATTTTAATTTTTCTTTCTATTCTCTTTAATCTAATCCTTCTTCCTCTCTTTATTGCCCTCTGTGATTTTACATTGCATTCACTCTAATTTACACTTCCTTCTCAGCCACAGAGTCATAGAGTCATACACAGAAGGGGCCCTTTGATCTATCAAGTTGCTGACCAATCTACACTAGTCCCAGTTTCTGGCACATGGTCCATTGCCTTGATTGTTATGACATTTCAAGTGCTCATTCATGCACTTTTTAAAGGTTGTGAGGTTTCCCACCTCAGTCGTGATGCCGTCAATACCACAATCCTTTAATCTTTTTCTCATTCATTCATGGGAATGCGGGCATCTCTGGCTGGGCCAGGATTTATTGCCCATCCTTAATTGCCCAAGGGGAAGTTAAGGGTCAACCACTTTGCTGTGGGTCTGGAATCACATGTAGGCCAGACCAGGTAAGGATGGAAGTTTCCTTCCCTAACGTGAACCATATGACAATGGTCATCATTAGACTCTTAATTCCAGATTTTTATTGAATTCCAATTCCACCATCTGTCATGGCGAGATCCAAACCTGTGCCTCTGAATTAACAGTCCAGCTACAATACCACTGTGCCATTGATATAGTGGTGGGCAGTTGGTTGCCAGGTTCACGCAGATTCCAGGTGCATTGATTCTGTGATGTTACCAGTTAATGATTCCAGCAACTAGCCGCACAAAGAAACAGAAAAATCTAAAAGATACAAGGATCGATTTGACAAATGGTAGATGGTATTGGATGTCCTACCCAATGGCTTGTTATGTCATAAATCTGCTCCATCATTGCTGGCATTAATTTAGAGGAGGTATGCTTCATAAGAAAAGAAGCATTCAACATTCCATGTAAAGTCACTGCATATAATTTCATATATAATATATATCATACATGCATGTTTAAAAAAAGGTCATTTCACAACCTAAGGACATCAATTTTTATCCAATGAATTAATTTGGAAGAATACGTCGTGACTATTTTAACTTTGGAAATGGGACTGCCAATTTAAAGAGCAATAAGATCTCATAAACACCAGCAAGAGATAACTTTTGTTAGTGATGTAGATTGGCGGATCAGTATTGGTCAGGACACCAAGTAAAATAGTCACACGTTTTCTCAAATATTGACATATTTTGTGTCTGTCTAAGAGAATTGGAGATTTATTGTCTCATCTGAAAGACCGACATCATTGATGGTGCAGCAGTCTCTGCGTGCTGGACTGAAATATTGACCTGGATTAAGTGCTCAAATTATTATGCTCAAGATGTAGTTTCCCTGTGTTCTTGAAATGAATGGTAGGTTCAGCTGAATGTGAACTTCCTTGGTTTGTTTGACCAACAGGTTCATTCAGAAGTTGGAGACATAGTGGAGCTTGCCTATTATTGGAGAAAGTTAACTGAAACATGTTCTGATTTAAAGTTGTTCACAACTATAAGAAAGATAGCCAAGTGCTGGAAGTAAAGTACCAGAGGGAAGAGAAGGAAACTCTTTTTGATAAATTAAATCATTATAATGCGGCATGCACAACCTGAAAAGCTGGTGGAAGCAGATTCTCCAGTAGCTTGTAAAAAGAATCTGGATAAGTAATTGAGAAGAAACTGTGAGGTGATGAAGAAAGAGTAGGTGAATAGGATTTTGGGAAACTTCAAAGATCCAGTATGGGCCCTATGACCTCAATAACCTCCTTCTACATTGTAGCATTTTATATCCAGATTTTTAATTTTCCAGATTGAGATGTATGGGCTTCTTTCTGTCCCTGAAGTTTATAATGCACTCCATACATTGCTGTCCTGATCTGTACCACCATCTCTATCCATTTGCTGGATCCTATGTAAATACAATGCTTTTTCTCTGTAGCTACTCCATTTGAGTATTAGCTCAGTGATTTTAGATAGTCTGGTTTCTAAATTGTTCCATTACTCCCACATTTTACTTAATAGGATAATGAATGTGTGTCAAATCCGCATTTGTAAAACACTGAGAGTGATTTTTTTTTATTTGAAATGTAAAGGTTGTGGATTTGAACAGCACATCCTGTTAACTGAGAGCGCACAGTGGGAAAATATTGCTAACTGTGGCTTTAGTTTTTCTGAAGCTGGGCTTGCACTGATCGAGTCTGATTCCATCATCCAAATCTAAACCAATGCTTATTTTAATGCAATTAGCCCAGGCCATGCAGAGCTCAGGTCTTGCATTCTGTCCTTTTTATTAATGTCCATTAGAAATCCAAAAGATTTACAAGGTTGTTGACAGGGTTGGGAGGTTTGAACTACAGAGAGAGTCTGAATAGGCTGGGGCTATTTTGCCTGCAGCGTGGGAGGCTGAGGTGTGACCTCATAGAGGTGTATAAAATGATGTGGGGCATGGATAGGGTGAATAGACAAGGTCTTTTCCCTGGGGTAGGGGAGTCCTAAACTAACGGTCATAGGTTTAAGGTGAGAGGGAAAAGATTTAAAAGGGACCTAAGGGGCAACTCTTTCGTGTAGAGGGTGGTGTGTGTATAGAATGAGCTGCCAGAGGAAGTGGTGGAGGCTGGTACAATTACAACATTTAAAAGGCACCTGGACAGGTATATGAGTAGGAAGGGTTTAGAGAGATATGGGCCGAATGTTGGCAAATGGGACTAGATTTATCTAGGATATCTGGTCAGCATAGAGAGTTGGACCGAAGGGTCTGTTTCCATGCTGTACATCTCTATGACTGTATGACCAGGAACAATCAAAGCTGTTCTCTTCTGCATGGCTTTCTGTTTGACTGATTTTCTATCAGTTGGTCTTCTTTGAATTTCACAGGCTTGAAGTAATGCAAAGCCCTACCCTTATAGCTGTTCCCTTATTAAAAGTGATTAAGTTTGTTGTTAAGCCAGTTGAGAGGACACTGCTGAATATTAACCTTTCCAAACCCTGGCCTCTATAACTGAAATGAGAGGACCAAATAATTACAGATAAAACTCTTGCTTCAACACCAAAGACTGTTCAGCTGAAAATTCTTTATTTTTTCAATGTGGGTTTTCATCATAGAACATAGGAAAATGGGAACTGGGGCAGGCCATTCAGCCCCTCAAATCTGTTCTAGTATTCAACGAGGCCATGGCTGATCTGTGCCCTAAATCCATATATGTGCCTTAGGCCTATATTCCTCAATAACTTTGCTTCACAAAAATTATCTATCTCTGATTTTAAAAAAAATCAGATCCTGCATCCACTGCCAATTGTGGAAAAGAGTTCCAAACATCCACCACCCTTTGTGTGTAGAAGTGCTTCCTAACATCTCCCCTGAATGGTCTGGCCCTAATCCTTAGACTATGCCCCCTTGTTGTAGAATACCCAACCAACAGTAATAGTTTGTCTTTATCTACTCTGTTTTATCCATTTAATATTTTGAAGACTTTGTTCAGATCACCCTTTAACTTTCTAAATTCTGGAGAAAACAGGCTTAATTGGTCTAATCTTTCCTCATAACTTAATCCCTGAAGTACAGCTATCATCGAGCTCATTATTTTGGTCCGTCAGTTCTTTGGTGCCTGTTGGATTGCAAAACTATTGAGTAAACAATGGCCACTCATTTGAAATTGGTACTTTTGCTTTCATAAATACAGAAAGTGCCGGAAAGACTTAATTGGTCTGGCTGGATCTGTTAATGATTCTAATCCAAAATGATGATTCTTCAAGAATTTTAACCTGATTAAAGCTAGATAAATGCTTTGGCAACATGCTTTATTTTTCAGCTGTATTGGCAAGGTGGCTGATGGGCAGATCAGTGGTAGTTGGTAACTGATGTTAGGAGATACATGTTTCCTGAGAGAAACCAAGATTTATATTTTTGTACCAGAGACTTGGGAATGTGGAAAAGCAAAGGATTTCAGATCTAGCTTCAATAGAACAGTGCTTCCCAAAGTGTCAGTTGCAACCTCAAATGGGGTCATGGGTTGAAATTTTTAGTTACAAGGTGGTAACAGCTGCCATGGATCATAGGAACAGGAACAGGAACAGGAGTAGTTCATTCAGCCCTTCGAGCCTGCTCCACCATTCAAGAAGACGATGACTGATCTGTGGTCTAACTCCATATGTCTGCCTTGGGCCTATACCCCTTGAAACCCTTGCGTATTAAAAATTTGTCTATCTCAGATTTAAATTGAACAATTGAATTAGCATTGACCACTGTTGAGGAAGAGAGTTTCAAACCTTCACTACTCTTTGTCTATACAGATGCTTTCTAACATCTCTCCTGAATGGCCTGGCCCTAATTCTTACAATATGCCCCCAGTTATGGAATCTTGATCCAGTGGAAATAGTTTATCTTTATCTCCACTATCTTTCCCTGTTAATATCATGAAGACCTCAATTAGATCACCCCTTAATCTTCTAAATTCTAGAGAATAAAGGTCTAATTTGTCTAATGTCTCCTCATAACTTAACCCCTGAAGTCTAGGTATCATCTTTGTAAACCTACGTTGAACCCCCTCCAGGCCAAAGCATCCTTCCTGAGGTGTAGTGCACAGATCTGCTCACAGTACTCTAAGTGGGGTCTAACTAGGGTTTTGAGTAACTGTAGCATAATGCCTGCAATGCTATACTCCAGCCATTTAGATATGAACACTGTCATTCCATTAGCCTTCTTGTCTATTTTCTGCACCTGCTCATGGCATTTTAAAGAGCGATGCACCCGAACCCCCAAATCCTGTTGGACATCCACCGTACTTAACTTTGTGCCTTTCAAAACCAACCCTCATCTATCCTTTTTTGGCCCAAAATCAATAGTCTCACAAAGGGCGGCATGGTATCTCAGTGGTTAGCACTGCTGCCTCACAGCACGAGGGATCTGGATTCGATTGCAGCCTTGAGCAACCGTCCGTGTGGAGTTTGCACATTCTCCCCATGCCTATGTGCGTTTCTTTCATGTGCTCCAGTTTCCTCCCGCAATCCAAAAATGCACAGGTTAGGTGGATTGGCCAAGCTAAATTGACTATAGTGTCTAATGTGGGAAATGTAGAAATGGGGTAAGGAGGTGGGTCCGGCTGGGATGCTGTTCGGAGGGTCGGCGTGGACTCAGGCTGAATGGCCTGCTTCCACACTGTAGGGAATCTATTCTATGATTCTATTTGCTTAATGTAAAATTCATCTGCCGCAGCTTTGTCCAATCTATCAAAATCCTGTAGTAATTTTATGCTGATGTCAATTCTGTCAATAATGCTGTCCAATTTTGTGTCATCAGGAAATTTGATATTTGATTTTTTAAGCCATTATCCAAGTCATTCATGAATATTGGAATAATTGAGGCACCAACACAGAACCCTGTGGGACAGCAGTAATCACATTGTGCCAATTTGAATGCTTACCCATTATTCCAACTATTTCCTGCCACTCAACCAATTTCCTATCCATGTTAGTAATTTGCCATCAGTTCCGTGGGCTTCCACCTTAGCCAACAGTTTCTTGTGTGAGACTTTATCAACAGCTTTTTGGAAGTCCATATATACAACATCTATCAATTTACCTCTGTCTGCCACTAAACGCTGAGGTTTGTCAGGCATGACTACCCTACATGAATTCATGCTGACTCTCCTTAATTTAGAGAAATTTTTCGAGGTGATCAGTTCCTTTATCCTGGATTATAGACTCCAACAATTTTGTCACCCACAGATGCCAGGCTAACTGGCCTGTAATTCTTTGGTTTCCATCTGTCACCCTTCTTAAACAGCAGAATGACATGAGCCAATTTATAATCCAGATGTACAATTCCTGAATCCTGGGAAGTCTGAAAGATTATGGTTAGGACATTAGCAATGTGCTCTCCTACCTCTTTTAACACGTGGATGGAAACCATCAGGTCCTGGGGATTTGTTACTCTTCGGTTCCATTAATTTCCTCATTAATGATGAACTGAGATAAATGGCTACAAAGTAGTTTTATGTCCTTGTAGTTTTCTTTTTGTTTTGAATTGTTGACATAGCCACAGTGACCTATCATTGAGACTTAGCTTCTCTAGACTTAAAAAGGTGGTCTTAACATACCTTCACAGAAACAATGAAATCTGTTCATAATCCTCTATCGATTCCATGTCTCCTCCTCTAACAGATCTCCCTCTTCCATAATTCAAACCCTCTACCCCTAATAACCTTTACCCTTCACCTGGTCTTGCAGGTCATCTCCTGACCATCCGCCATGGAATCCCAGTTCTCACTGAGGGCTTACGACAATTTTCCAGCCCTGAAAGGTGGCTCTAGTGGGAAAAGTTAGGGATCCTCTGGATTGGAAAATAAAAACAGTGCCTTAAGGGGACATGGCTACTTGAATGATCCAGTTGAATGCTAACTTTTAGACCAAGGGGTATGGAATACTTAAGTTGCCATGTAGTAGGAAATCTGTGTGACATCACAATGTTGTAATTTGAGCGCTGTGTACGTTTTTACATCCAACGTTTAGAGTGTATCATGAAGAAATAGCAAGAGGACAATGCAGATTTAATAGGTTCTGCCTGGTTTAAGAAATTACAGAAACAAAGAGAGACATAAAAATTGGAAGAGAATTCTCTGAAGAAGGGTCTAGGCCTGAAATGTCAACTTTCCCGCTCTTCTGATGCTACTTGGCCTGCTGTATTCATCCAGCTCTACACCTTGTTATCTTAAAAATTGGAACTGATTTTACCAAGCATTAATACATGGATTTGAGGGAAGAATTTAGTTAAGGTATAGAGAAACACTTTGTTTCCAACATTGGTAGTTGCAGTACAACCATGCACAAAGAAAAGATCCAAGGAACAGATATAGGACAAAGTGCAAATAAGCATTTTTTTCAACCACATTAGTCAGGTTTAGAAATGTAGTTGAATACCAAGGTGTCATCAGAATCTAATTTGCACATTTAGAAAATGGCCTCATGGGAAGTAAAATCTCAGGGATCAAAGTAAGAAGGGATCCCAGAGCTCAGGGAGTAGAGAGAGGGCACTGGGGTCCAAGTTCTGTGAGGAAGGCAGTATGGAAGGAATGGTCCAGTGGCATCTTGTGTGGGGTGCCCCAGATGCACCCAGGCCACTCCCTGAATGAGGTGTCCCTCTCCTCCCCACATTTCCTTCATGTACACGTTTAAAAACACACACGTGCCTGCTCCTGTTCCACTGCCCATATCAGCTGGGTTGGCACAGGTAGAAGTTTTTAAAACCACAACTGAACCTTAATTACAAACCTGCATCTGGAGGCTGAGCTGCTGATTCTGGCACGTGCTCACACTCCATATTACTGGGGTGGGTGAGAAGGCAGCAGGCTGGGCCCCTGACATATTTTACATGCTCCCCCTGCAACCCCATAAAGTAACAGTGGTGTGGCATGTAATATCCAGCCCATATTCCATGCAGTGTGCTATAATGGCTTCTCAAAAGAAAGTGAAAGCAACTTTCAGGACAGGTCACATGACTAAGATTAACCAGAGCCGTGTACATACATTTCTCCAAATCACTCGATCAATCAAAGGACAGAACCTTAAGGAAGGAATTTAATAGGGTGTCTCAGGGGACATCCCCTAGGGTGTGTGGAGGAATGTTGGAGATCATCGTCAGCCAGGTAAGAAGGGAGCAGCCACCATGGGGAGAGGGTGAGACCATTCTTGGTTCTGAAAGGGAACCACTAATGGAGGATCCTGGGCTTGAGCCTGAGCTGGAGAACCCCACGCCCCCCACCCCCAACGTTTCCTTTTGTCCCTTTACCCCAATAAGGAAATGAAGGGTTATCGGGAAAAGGCAGGAAAGGCGAGTTGGGTTTTATCAGATTGGCCGTGATCTCATTGAATGGCAGAGAAGACACAAAGGGCTGAATGGCCTACTTCTACTCATATGCCTGATGGTGTGTCCCTGAAGACCTCCCACTGACCTAATTGTGGCCAGGGTGGAAAGTGGCTTTGTGGCTGTTAATTAGTTGGTTAAGGGTCTTACCTGGGGCAAAAGCAGCCAGGCTGCCCTCAGCCTCACCAATCACCAACAAAACTGCAGACTGGTCAGGGCCAGAAACAGGTGACAACACAACGGAATAGGCACCCCAGAAATTTTAACCCCTTACTCCACCCTCCAGCCGGCAAGCAGACTGATGGGGCTGCAATACTCTGTCCTAAATGTCTACTTGTTTCGCAATGTCTTCTTCTCTTCATTAAAATGTTAAAATGTTGCAGGGCTCTTTAGAGATAGTAAGAACTGCTGATGCTGGAGTCAGAGATAACACAGTGTGGAGCTGGAGGGACACAGCAGGCCAGGCAGCATCAGAGGAGCAGGAAAGTTGATGTTTAGGGTTGGGACCCTTCTTCAGAAATGGATCCCAACCCGAAAAGTCAACTTTCCTGCTCCTCTGCTGCTGCCTGGCCTGCTGTGTTCCTCCAGCTCCACACTGTGTTATCACAGGACTTTTTTTAGTACTTTTTACATTATAGTTAAAAAAGGTTCACAAAATTGACAAGAGTATGTCATTAAAACCTAAACCTCTTCTACCAGAATGAGACCTCCTTCAGGATTGTTAACATATTGATTTACACCAAGTTTTTACTATATGCCAGCAACCATGAAAACCATTGGTGAAGCTGCAATAGAAAAGAATGAAAAAATTTCTCCGGTTTTTCCTAGTACTGAAGACATTGTGATTGAAGAATTCAATCGTCCAAAGCTTGACGAAGAACAAGACGATGAAGATGAAGAACCTGCAGCCACAGAAGGAGAAAACTAAACGCAGGAAAACAGATGGGCAGCAGGGAGGAGGTCTTAAGCTTATGCATGGTTTTGACATGCTCAATCAGAATATCACAAAATAAACAAAAACTTTTCTTCATGTCCATGAAAGTTGTCGTCATCCTTCCAGTTTTAAATTGCACAGTCTGATGTTTGCAATGCTATTGCAAAACTTCTGAAACATGTGACAGATACCCTTCATCACCAAGAACACAGATTGGAAATTTGAGCCCATTGTCCATATGGCCACATTCTGGCAATTTATTGAGCTCGTAACTGAGACACTCAGTGTAATGCTCTGGGCGCAACGGGGCAAGTCATGACTGCTGGTGAAATTTGATTTCAATCAACATAAAATCTGGAAATAAAGGCTTGTCTCAGTAAAAGTAACCATGAATCTACAGTTAATTGTTTAAAAAACTCATTTCGTTCATTGCTGTTCTTCCCTGCCTGCTGGGAAAGTAGCTTGCTGTCCTTACCTGCCTGGATTACATTTGACTCCAGACCCAAAGCAATGTGGTTGACACCCAGCTTCCCATTGAAATAGCCTGTTAAGCCACATACTTAGGAATGGACAACAAATGATGGCCTTCCCTGTGGCGCCCACATCCCACCAAAGAATTTTTTAAAATACAATTTTTCAATCATTTATTAAATACTTATGAAATAGTATACAATGCTCATCTCCATTTCTAATCTGTGTTCCTGGTTGGAGAGGCTGCCTAATGCTATATCAGTTTGGAAAAGTTCTCTCTCAAAGTCCTCTACTTCAGTAAGGGGTCCACTTATCCGCTTTCCACTGATTCTTAGAGGAGGACCTGTATAGAAGGAGGTCATTCACAATGTGAATGAATGGTAATCTGTATCTTAGACTGCATTTATCAGCCTTGCTTGATGTCCCTTAATGCCCTTGCCTAACACAGGTCTATCAATGTAATGTTTTGAATTTTTCAATTGATCTAGCATCAAGATTTTTGGGGAGCAATGTCTAGACTTTGCTCCCTTTTTGTATGAAGTTTGAAACTTAGAGCCAGCAGTTAATCATGTTTTCAGTCAATTTTTAACTTTGAAAATAATGTTGGAATTCAAGGCATGGTTGGTCCATGGTCTAGTCTACCCAATTCCCTTCTCACTTTGGATTTGAATAAATGTAATGACTCTAGTGCTTTTTACGTGACTTGTTATAGCAACCATTAACCAAAGGGTATTTTTTTCTAATTGGCAAAGTTCAGCTATAGCATGTAGTTCAGGTTTATAGTTCATTGGTCTGAGCTTATTTTTCAAGTAGCACTAATACTTTCAAAGTGATGTTTAGAAGAAACATTTAGTGAAAAGCCTTTCCCTTCCCATCAGTTCAGTGATATGAAGATAACCAAAGTGAGTGATGTTAAAACCTCCGCTCATTGTCATTCTGATACCCTTGTGTCTAGTTTTAGCACACAGCTGACCCTTTCTAGTTTTGAGTCTGCATTATCTGATATGGCTGATATGTCCAAACAGACAACCTACTTTAAAATTACCTGTCACTCAATTTATGTTCCCTTGTTTTACTTTCCTGGTTTATTTTGATTAATTTGCATATTTGATGCGTTACATAAGCAAACGAAGCTTTGTACTTTCTTCTGATTTGTAGATCTTGACATTCTGTAAAAGCATGTTGTAGTTCAACTCCTGAATACCTCAGATCTGTCCCGTTGGTCACCTCTGTCAGACACAAAAAGCATTTTGTTGTTGGTGTGTTTTATCCCAAAATGGATAGAGTGCAGTGTAAAGCCTCAGTACAGCTTGTGTTGATTGGCACTATGCTATTCCAGATATAGATCCCAGTTTTATAGATATTAGAAAGTGGCAATTCTCCTAGTATGAAATCTCTTTCTAGTTTGGGCTGCACTGAATGAATCCAATTTTTGGTACACTTACCAGATGCATTTTGACCAATGTGTAATACAGTGTTAAATTTAACTTGTAATTTGAAAAATAATATACACAATTATAGCAGCTAATTTCTAGTTGACTAAGCAAAAAATGAATAAATAAATCTCCAGTTTTGGTATGCTTTGTTAGTCTGCCCAGCAAGTAAAGTGTGGTGGGTGGATGATTAGTCATTTAGTATATCTGGTGCTGTCACTACATGGAATTATTGGATAATAGTTTCATCATGGTACGAAGTGACTGAGCTAAGAAAATTGTCTCCTTTGACAGTATCTAAATGTAATATTTAAGTTAACTGATGCTTTTAACTCAAAATTGAATAAGTTTGACTGCTAAGAAGATGTAGCTATGAGAATATGTTGGCTGTAATACTTTAGTCATTAATTTTAGCTTCTGTTGAAACAGCAAAATGCTAATCAGTGATAGTTCTTTGAAATGATATGATGTGCTATGGCATTGTTCAAGGATAATGTTTATCGAGTAGTGAAACACAATCGATTTATAAACTACACCCGCTTGATAAAATAACAATTCCCAATTAGAAAGATTTCTCATGCCTTGTTATTATTTAAACTGTAAACTAATTTTGTGCGTCTTTAAGTGACCTAGTTTGCGATTGTCATCAAACGTTATAATGAAATAAAAACCGTTGCATAACTACCTTCACACTAGTCAATATTTATAATTTATAATCTGACTTTTTTCTCTCTACAATATTTAATCTTTGTGATTCAGATTTGTTCACACACGCAGTTTTCAGTGATGATCTTAGGGTAGTCCTTTAATACAAGAGTCCTAGTTATCTCTGTTTTCATGTCTACCTCAGAAATATCTTCAGCCCTACTTGTTTCTATTATACTGATGTCCAAGTTAAATTCAGCTAACTCAAAGCTGATTCAAACCAAACTATTGGGTTCTTTATTACTCAATATAGTACCCACAGAGTCACTGGGGAGATCAAGTTATGAAATTTTAAACAGATTTCTGGAGTCGTGGGCGAAATATATCATTCTCAGAAACAAACAAAAGGGATATGAAATCTGCAATTCATACTAATCCCCACGAGGTGGCCACAGACTCTCACATTTGAGATGTTGCTCCAGTTGCGCTCTACCCGAACACAGTGCTAGAAATTAAATACTTTGATAATATGATAAGAATTTCCATTAAAATTTTTCTGAGACACACCCAATAATGTTAACTAAATAGTTGACCACTAAAGAATTTAAGAAGTAACGATTAGATACTGAACCTCAGAATGGAGAATCTTATATGTTAAATTACAAATAATGACATTTATTACAAAGGTTTTGTTGAGTATTTTGTTCTTCCGGTTAAAGGTGACCAGGTAATCTTTTCGATGAAATCTTTCTATTCTTTCGGAAGAAAGTTGTCAAAAAAGAATTAAGTCAAATGTTCACCAGATCTTCTACCCCCAGTTAATACTTGGCAAAATAATCTCAAAATTGCTGCGTTAAGAACATAGAACATAGGACAGTACAGCACAGTACAGGCCATTCGGCCCACAATGTTGGGCCGACCTATTATCCTACTTAAATCAAACTACCCTGCATACCCTACATTATACTATCATCCATGTGCCTATCCAAGAGTCGCTTAAAACTCTCTAAAGTATCTGACTCCACTACCACTGCCGGCAGTGCATTCCACACGTCCACCACTCTCTGTGTGAAGAACCTATCTCTGACATCTCCCTGACACCTTCCTCCAATCACCCTCATAATAGTCATTTCCGCCCTGGCAAAAAGTCTCTGGGTATCCACTCTATCTATGCCTCTCATCATCTTGTACGCCTCAATCAAGTCACCTCTTATTGTATCAGAGATAAAAGGTACTGCAGATGCTGGACAATCCGAGATAACAAGCATGGGGCTGGATGAACACAGCAGGTCAAGCAGCATCACAGGAGCAGGAAGACTTGACGTTTCGGGCCTAAACCCTTCATCAGAAAATTTTCTGATGAAGGGTTT
>JAHRHZ010000016.1:49422108-49512104 GCA_024137785.1 Ginglymostoma cirratum | reverse complement strand
CTGAAGAAGGGTCTGGGCCCGAAACATCAGCCTTCCTGCTCCTCTGATGCTGCTTGGCCTGTTGTGTTCATCCAGCTCTACACCTTGTTATTTCAGATTCTCCAGCATCTGCAGTCCCTACTATCTCTGAAACATGTCTATAACTGTGTTGCTCACAAGATCGCAAGAATCGTACATGCAGCCTATCTTTATTCATTCACCTCGAACAACACTCCACCTCCATCCAGTGCCATCCCACTCTCATTCCTAAGAATTCTAAGTCTTATTCAATCCCGTTCAACATAATTTATAGAATGAAAAGGACAAGGGAGACAGATGTTTGAGACAGTGACTAGCTCTGAGCTGCCATCCATGTTGCATCCCATTCTGACTTGGAGATATATTTGTTTTCCTTCAGCATTACGGGTCAAAGTCCTGAGGTTCCATACCTAACAGCACTAATCTAACATCCATCACACAGGCCAAAATGGTTCAAGAAGTGGGCTCACCACTGCCTTTTCAAGGACAATTATGGATTGACAAATAACAACCAGCTTTATTGAGAAACCCACATCAAAAGAAATGGTATGTCTTCCATTTCTGTTTTCTATTGTTAAGAGTCATGTGAGGAGGAGTGCATGGTTCATTCCCCACTAACTACAAGGGAGTTTGGATTTAAAAGGGATATGATATTTTAAGTTATATATATTCATCTATAAATATTAGGGAAGGTGATGCTGAATCGCTAGACTAAAAATTCAGAAATGCTGGTAATGTTCTTGGGACCTGTGTTTGGATGTTGCCATGGCAGGTGGTGGAATTTGAATTCAATAAATTTCTGGAATTAGAAGTCTATTAATGACTGTGCAGCCATTGCCAATGAGAAAAACTCATCTGGTTCATTAATGTCCTTTACGGAAGGAAACTGCCATCCTTTTCTGTCTTGGCCTACATGTGACTCCAGACCCATAGCCATGTGTTTGACACTTGACTGCCTTCTTGGCAATTAAGGATGGCTAATAAATGTTGGCCTTGCCGGTGACGCTCACATCCCTAATGATGAATAAAAGAATAGCTCAGTAGTAGAGACAAGCCAGACAGGTTCATTAAGTTAACAACTACATATCTCATTTTACCACACTGAAAAGAAAACTCAGGTTAAATTTAGAAGAAGCATCAGTAAAAGATTTAAAATGTATTAAAATGGCATCTTCTGGACAGAAGATGCATACCTTGAAAGCCTGGAAAAATATGCAATTCTGCAGATTATTGTCTTAAAATTTATTTTGGGTTAGTCACACTTAAAATAAGAAAATAAAACTCTCAAATTGGCCAATTGCTGATATATAGTTGAAGTCTTTTTCAACACACAATACTGGCTCTGGGGATCCTTCCTGTATCAGTTATGGCTAGTTGTGGTCTCTTTGTCTCGAGACAGTGAAAATTTAGATTCCTCCTTGATTTGCATTGGCAAGGTCTTCCAGGGAATTTCCAATTTACACAGAGTGGGAGAGGTTTCACAGAAAGCAAGAGGGGACAAAGTTGGTTAACTCTGTGGCTGGTTATCTCTGCTCAACACCAATATATCTTATTCCCTCAAACTTTGTCATGTGACATCTTTCTGAAAGTGTTGTAGGCTCGGTGGCTCATTAAGGCAGCTTGTGTTTTTTACAAGCATAACGTTGTTCCAATAGCTACTACCCTTTGCCTTGAAAAGTATTTGCTTCAAAAAGCTCAAGACATACTCATGTCTAGTCAATGATGTCATAAATTCATAACTCAGATTCAGTAAAGGTAGAAACTCTCTTTTGGCCCTTGGTCAGGCAAATTTAAACACACTTTCATTTTGATCTAGCAGCAGCAGGGTCGATCTGTGTGGAAACCAGACCCATTTTGTCTAGCAGTATATGTGCCATCTTCTGCCATTTAAATGTCTTGCAGTGACTTTGACATCTATTGAGAAAAGGTACGTCTGTAAAATATGTGTGGGGGCAACAAGTGACAAGTGTTGAGGGGGGGATGTGTGGGGTCAGGCAATAAAGATAGGCTCAAAAACAAAGTTGCTGGAAAAGCTCAGCAGATCTGGCAACATCTGTGAAGGATAAAACAGAGTTAACGTTTCGGGTCCGGTGACCCTTCCTCATAATGTGTTAACTCTTTTTTTTTTCACAGATGCTGCCAGACCTGCTGAGCTTTTCCAGCAATTTTGTTTTTGGTCCTGAGTTACAGCATCCGCAATTCTTTTGGTTTTTATAAGGATAGGCTGAAGGGTTTGGCAATTGTCTGAATTGGAGGCGACTGGACAGCAGGGAAGGAGGTTTGTCTGTTCTGATGGGATCAAGTCAGTTTGTGGCAGGATGGATGTCAATTTGTGGGGAGGGCAGAGTTCAGGTCCAATGGGTTGGGTTGAGAATTTGGTGAAAGGGGCATCAGATCTGGGGTGACTGTGGTCAGAGAGTTCACATAGTTAGTTTGTGGGTGCGGGGAGAGGGCATCAGGGGTGAGTCCAGGGTTCAGGTTAATAGTTGCCCAGAAGTTTAAGTTGGTTTTTAATTCTCAACCATGTCTTTGGGTTACTGTTCTGTTTACGCAAGTCAAAACCCTCCAAAATCTCTAACTCTAAGGTACTTTCCAAAAGAGTTCCAGTTTCCAATGAAATTTCAATTTCCTGGGCAGTTGAGGTGGTTTCAGCTGAATATGGATTTCTGTATGGTCCCATTGTGTAACTTCAGCCTACCCTGCAGAACTGACTATCTGTCCATTGGAATGCCTTGGCAGATATAGCAATACATACAGCCAATGGCATTATAAATCATTATTCCTAAATAACAGATCTTTCTAACAGTGTATGGCAAGTTTTACAGCTGTTCGTGTCATTTGCCATCATTCATATTCATACTCATTCTCATACACTTATGTTATACCAAATATCCTCGAGAGATGAATGAAGAGATCTGTAAGGGTTTGATAATCAATGAGATAGTTGATAGACACCAGTGAAGTAATTACAGTTTTGTGAGGAGTTTATTATGAACTTTGTGATCAGAAAGAATGTAACCACTAGGATTGTACCTACCCAAGCTTCTATAGTCCCCGGACTCTCTTTCCTAACCCCTCCGCTCCTTTGATGTGTTGTGACCCACAGGTTAGAACCACCACCTGTCATCTCATTCTTCTGATGAAAGAGCAGCTCTAAGGTCTGGTAAGACTATGGTGACTTTACCTTTACCTTAACTACCACGTACTTCTACCAGTGACCCTGCTCTACACAGTACCTCCCAGAACTGATTTGTCTGGAGAGATTAAGTCATTGAATTTCAATGTAACCAGAAGATATCTGATCCTATACAGCTGTGTCTCAAACTCTCCCAACCCGTGTCACGTACATTTCACAACTTCCGGTCAAAGGACATCTCGAGAAAGGATGACTTTCTTAATCTCAGTTTTTGATAACTAAGTAACACTGAACTCTGAATTAACTCCTTTCACAATTTCCCCATTCTTCCACATTATTCTTTTAACCGTTTCTATTGTATTATCTTTTTTTTAGTTCCCTTCTCATGCCTAGTGGTGTAGGAGGCAGATATGTGTTTGTTTGCTCCTGTGGCTATTTCTTTTTATCTGAAACAGGTTGTCAGCGGTTAGCTAAGGCCCAGAGCTTGAGAACACTGCCCCAACATCAAGTCTGATTGACCAGGAGATTGTCCTGTACTTACTGCTTCTCATAGGCTTTTTGGAAAGATTTACGAGTTGATAATTAACACGCTTTGCTTGGTTACCAGTTCCTGGAGTGGGAGGCCTTCTGGCTGAGAGGTAGCGATAAGACCCACTGTGCCACATGGGTAGCATTGTGTATTATCAACCTCAGTTAATTTCTTATTGATTGTAAATTTTGCTCTGGATTCTCATAGCTTTGGGCTTAACCGATGATCTTATGCAGGAATACAAGGAGCGGCATTTGTAAATTCAAATCCACAGTATCCTAGATTTTACTGTGGGTTGCCACTTGCTCAAGAAATCAAGAAGATGATCAGGAAGGATCGTTACATTCTTAACCCACGCTGACTGCTGTTTATGAGGTGGTTACTGGACAAATAATCTAAAGGTCGCCATCAATAATTGATTCTGTCATTTTACACAATAAGACCAATGCTTTTGTAGTTGTTTTTGTTTGTTGTATCATTCCTTTTAGCACAAAGATCATAATAAACCTCTTGCAATCTATAATTACTTCCCCGGTGTCCATTGACAATCACATTGATTGTCAAACTCTCACAGATCTCTTCATTCATCTCTCAAGGGTCTGGGATGGGTTACATTGGTAGAAAGGATAATCAGATTTGCATAGAATGGTACCCTTGAAAAAGCAGATATATCAGGGAGTTTAAATGTAACTTCTGGAAAAGAATCTTCTTATTTACTAACAGCTGAGATTCAGGAAGCCATCTCTTCTCTGGACTGTACATTGATATGAAATGCAAACAGCATGAATTAGGGGGAGCTTGAGACACATCCTTTCTCTGGAATGTCCATTTACCAGAAGTTATAACATGTATTTGACGTGGATTAGGGGGAGCTTGAGGCACATCAGTACTGGAACGGATGTCTTCTGATTCCATGGAAATCAAAGGCCTCCTATTACTCTTTCAAATACCGCAGCTCTGCGCGCAACAGGAAGGCACAACCCCAATAATTGCAGCAGCTTGTGCATTTTGGGTCATGATCAGTGCAAACAGAACCAATTCAAATAAATACCGACACCTGCATTTAATATGAGAAAGGTGTATTATCCAAAATGATAATTTATGACATCATTGGCTGGATGAATTGATTCAAGGGGCCAGAAATTCATCTCTCATCAAGTTCATTGATTTTTGTTTGAAACAGCTGTGTTAGTAGATAATGTTATCCTGGCATGAGTTATGTATCTGGACTTTTAAAATGCCTTTGATAAAGTTTTGTATACAAGCTAGTACTTGTGGGCTGATAAGCAAATTGGGATGAAATAAGGATGAAATAAGCACTTACATACACTGAATATATTTACCAATGAAAGAGAGTCATTATAAAGTCTCATTACTGGTTGAATTTTGTATGTTCACTATGAGCGGTTTTACTCTTCATGTTCATTAATGATCTGAATGAAGGTGCAGAGAAAATTTTTGTGGTTGTTGTATACAAATGTGTAGGTCTTTCAATGAAAACAATTAGTTTGTCGGTGGGTCTATATGAGATGGGATGAAGCATCATGGCTGACAGATATCTCTTAATTAAGATGGTTGTGGCATAATGCACCAAAGACCTGAAATCTTCAAACTTGCAGTGCTATGTGCTAAAGTTTTCTGAGCTTAGGAAGGGCCTGAGTATTATAAGACATGATTCATTGAAGGCCCATCTGGTTCAATTTGACTAGTGCAGCTTGGCATCCATTCACACAAATACAGCACATTTTAAGGGAAGAGGATAACTCACTTCTATTTGGTGCTGTATAACACCAGAGTGTGTCAGTGTTAGTTCCTGTCGCATATATCATTTTACCATGCATTTGTAGCACTCATTCAGAAGATGCCACTGAAACAAATCCAACCAACATTAATCACAGGAGCTGAGACTGATCCTGAAGTATACAAATGTGACTCTGACCAAAAGCAGTTGTTGCACAATAATCAGGATTTGGACACCTGGCTGATTCCATCCCCAACCTTCACACCAAAACCCATCCCACCCCATTAAGCCAATTGTAACACATCCCAGCTGAATCCAGCCTCTGCACAACAGACCTCAGACTTTGGTATTTATGTTTCAGTTGCCCATTGAGATTCAGCAAAACATTATTAAATCCTGTCGACACTTAATACAGTATCATTCTGTTCACTGCCCTTAAAATATCACATTTGAAGGGCTTTGTAGCATTTTAAGCAACTGAAAATGTCACTCAACTAAAGTTTTGTTTTAGCGATACAATCAATCATTCATTAAAGCTCCAGTGACAGGTTCATATACTGTGAACACAGGATTATAAGGAGAACATTGGGGTATTCTAATGGAAGTTTATTCATTGAGGCACTCATAATGCATATTAGGTGTCATAAATCTGTATAATATACCATTCCCATTTTGGGATTTGGATTTAAAATGGATGCAGTTAGTGTGATGAAGTTTTTTTTTAAGAAGGTCAAAATGTCGGCTGGGCTTGTGTACAAGGGCCATCTTCTGGTGCAGTGACAGTGTCCCTATCCCTGGACTGGGAGGTCTGGGTTAAAGCCCCACCTGTTCCAAGGTATAAAACAACATCTCTGAGCAGGTTATCCGAAAAATAGGCTATTTTTTTAAAAAATGCGACATTTCCAAAAGGAATACAATTACAATCAAACGTCTGAGAAAGTTCCTGCAATGTTGCCATAAAATAGTTATACTGTTGAGATTTTGATAGATACAGTGAACAAAGTAAGGTAATTAGTTTAGTTTTGGCTTCAAGGTTTGAAGTTTTCCCGTAAGAACCTGAAGATCAGTTCGGAAGAAAACCATTCTTTTGTCCTAGAAAGTGAACTAAGTTTTGCCAGTTCAGTTCAGGGAAACCAGGCACGTCAGCAAAAACAGTTTATAGTCTGTGGAACCACACGACTAGAAGAATTTTACTTCATTGATACATTGCAATATCAATATCTCTACATGTACACTATGTACAACACGAAAGGCTAACAATCTGAAATGTTAGGCAAAATCTCATCAAGGCTTTGTGTGTCTCCTCAGCTGTTTGGAAGCCTGGCGAGAGACCATGCTATCTTTTTCCAGGAGGTCTTGTCAAACAATATATAAATCAGACATTAATGAGTCCACTAGTGGGCTTTTACCTAGAAACAAGGCCTCTCCAGGCAAAAGATTGCCAGTCACCCAATCAGATGCTGGCAGCCCCTGCATTTAGCAACACTATGGAGAAGGTCATGGCTGCTGGTGGAAGAACAGCCCAGAGCCCCAGGATCATAGAGGACTCAGGACAAAGGATGATATTTTTTGTGCTGGTCTCCATGGTCAGGAGGAAACAGGGGATCAAAAGCAGAGGCAGAACGGGGTTGTCCCAGCAGGGACCTCCCTCCCTTCCCCCCAACCAATCAGATATCTAGTCCCTTGATCAGGCAGTTATTGCCTTCGATTGAGGGAATCCCAGCCGAACTTCACCAAGGTGACAAGTTGCCTTCAGGGTAGCAGCTGTCTGGAATTCCATGTGGTGACAGGATTGCTTTCAACTGGGTCAATCTTAAAGGTGGCAGGCTGAGGCCTGTAAATATTCATAATTGGATACTTAAGGGCAACATAAAAACCGAAAGAACTGCGAATGCCGTTAATCAGGAACAAAAGCAAAGTTGCTGGAAAAGCTCAGCAGATCTGGCAGCATCTGTGGAGGAAAAATTCTGAGGAAGGGTCACCGGACCCGAAACATTAACTGTGTTTTTCCCTCCGCTTAAGGACATTAGTTGATGGTGGGGCTAGATGTTCAACCATAGACCCATACTGCTCAGAACATAATTCTGATCAATGGCTGAAAGGAGTGGGTTTTAGGCATGCCAATTTGCCCATCTAATTAAGTGCCCATCCACCTCTAACCTTGCCACCCCAGGTAGCAGAAGGTTCCACCTATCAATTCTGTTCTTTTCTATGCAGATGCTGCTAGACCTATTGAGTATTTCAGCATTTTCAATTTTTATTTCTGATGCTCAGCATTCACAGCATTTGTAAAAATGATAAGTCTCATTCCCAACTGCCACTGTTTGGCCTGTGTTTGTTTCTGTTCATTGCTATACATAAACATTGCACAACAGGCAAACACTAACACCTTGACTATCTCCGGTATCATAAACCTGATATAAACCTGAGTACCAGCTGGTTCACACATACGTTGGGAAGTCAACACTGAATGCTTGCTCTAATGAAGATGTTGGCATGGTGATTGTGCCATGAATAGAACAGGTGCTTGATCTCAGTTGACTATAGACTGTTGGTTGTATTAATGGCATTCTTGCCCAATAAACAATGAATGTGCATGACATATCCGGCAAATGCAGATTTTGCAATAGGATACAACCCATACACACAATGATGTTCATCGCAGATAGTCGTCATGCCACGCCAAAATGTTAGCAATAATAAACTAAGGCCCATTGAGGAAAACAGCATTAAATGGAATTTTGTGTACAATTCTGGTAACCACACTTCCATAAGAATGTGGAGGGCAGAGAAAGGGTTTATTAAGATGTTGCCTGGATTGTTGGGTATTAGCCATGAAGAGACATTGGTCAAACTTGGTTTGCTTTCACTTGAACATCAAAGAATGAGGGGCAACCTGATAGAAGTTTACAAAACTATGAGAGGCATAGATAGAATGGAAAATTGGAATCTTTTTCTCAGCATAGAAAAGTCAATTACTGGGAGCACAGGTTTAAATTGAAAAGGGGAAAAAGTATAAAGGAGATGTGAGAGGATTTTTATTTTACACAGAAGGTAGTAATTGGCTGGAATGCACTGCCAGAGGAGATGGTGGAGACTATTACAACAGCAATGTTTAAGAGGCATCGTAATAGATATATGAATAAACAGGGAATTGAAGGATAGGCACCATATAGAGGCAAAAATTTTTATAGTTTCGAAAGGCATCATGGTCAGTGCAGGCTTGGTGGGCTGTACGGTCTGTTCATCTGCTGTTCTGTTCGTGGTCCTTTTGTTCAAAAATATTTCGCTGAAATGTGGCTGAAGCTCCTAGAATCATTGGATAAAACACACCAAAAGGGACCAAAAGATCAAAATATAAGGTATAATGACTAGTTAATGTCAAGGTTAAGAGAAAGAAAAATAGAGTTTTACGTCTTTGTGATCAGAAGAAAAATGTGCTAAAGTAGAATGTTTAGTACTAGTTTAGTTCAAACAGGGATATTGTATTAAAATTATATGGTGGTGGGGGCTGATGGAACAAGAGAGGAAAGTAAATTAATCATGCTTAGGAACTTGAACTCCCTTCTGCTTTAGTTGTTTTGACATCACAGATTAATATCCATACTTGACAATATTTATGTTTGAACATCATGAGGACTTTGGCTCGAAAAGGGCGTTTATATCTGATGCTGGAATGTTTATATTAGTCCCCATAAAATAAGAACTAGATGTGGGCGATGTGGATGTGAAAGATTCAATAGATGTTTATTACAGCTTCTGAGATATAAATGTTTTACTGTTATAGGTATTTTAGAGTCTGGGTCAGTACTAAGCTATTTGGTTACAAAGAGTAGCATGCTTTCATCAGCATGTCATGCTTCAGTTCACACTGGTTAAGATGGAGTCTGAAACTCTATACAATGATGTTATAATGAGCTTACCTTTTAAAGTATACCCCATACCAACTGTGAGACATAACACAATGAGTGACTCCTGCGAAACCAGGTATGAGATGTTGGAATGATAGATCTGAAATCATTTAAATGGAAATAATCTAAAGGTAGGTCTTGATGATTTGAAGTGTGTGACTAGCTGTGACTATTTCCTTTGGCAGCTTGTCCTCGTATGGGGTTATCCTTGAGAAGAAAGACTGTTGATGCATTATCTTGGAAACAACTCACATTTGTAGTTTGAGTGAATGGTGGCTTAATGTTTTGCTGTGAAATGCTTCTACTCCCATTTTACAGAACATAGTCAGTCTACTTTTCTTCCTCTATGGCCCTAAGTTCAACATTTGAGCTGCAACATTGGTAGATATGCGACAATTGTCCTCAGTACCCATGGATTATGGAAGTGTATGGGAAAGAGCCAAATACAGTACCTGACATTCTTGATGTATAAGATTAATATGTGAACATTACTTCAAGGGCAGTACTATATATGGCTGTGTTAGCCACCATTGTTTTTATTTGCCTCCTGACATGGATTGCCTGTGTTCACATATGAAGAAAGACCAGTTGGACATGAAGCTAAAGGTAGGCAACTCTTATATTTGAAGAAATACTCAAATTAATGAGGTAATCTCCAGTTGGTTTCATCTCCAGACTCTCTAAAACATTCCAGCCAAAGAATGGTCGAAACATTACAAGAGGGACCTTGGAGCACAATGGCTATAATCTGCTCACTCCTATCAGGGGACTAACTAACGTTTAATGAACAATATTTAAGTACCAGCACCCAGGAAGCTGTTCCCCAGTAAAGAATGGCTTGCGGGTGGTAGGACACAAACCGGACAATAAAGCAGCTTATGAATCTTAATAATTAATTAAGGGAGCAATCTCTGTTATGCACTGAAATTTAGCAGGAGGAATAGGCACGGCATCTCACGACAGTGTATCTCATCAGAATGCAATAAAAAGCCTCTAAAAACATTACTGAGCGCACAAATATTCGAAATATCTGACTGTCATGGGGGATTGGTTTCAAAATTGAGACTTCCATCAAAGATGAAAGACAACAAGAAAATACCAGGGAAACCCAAACACTTAGGAAACATAATATTTGATCCTCAACTTAAGTTCCCTGCCAGATGATGCGTCATGGTTTTTTTCTGAATCTGGAAGTAGTCGCAGATGCTGCAAAGTCTCTGCCAGCAGATTTCCTCGAGGTGTTGATAAAGGGTTTTGAGTTTTCCTATAGTATTATTTTATTGGGTGATATTTTGTGGAGGGCCTCAGTTATGACTAATAGCTTGCTTCAGGGTCTTTCTCATGAAATCAGCCATCACAGAATGATGAGATGTGAGTCTGCCCCTTCAATTTTCCATGCTGGGAGTTCTGAATTTCAATGGTGCTTTTGTGAGCAATTGTTAATGCGCAGCTTTCTACAATAAAAAAGCTGAAACTAATAATATTGTTAGATCAGAATCAGGATAAGATTCATAAGACACTGTTCTGCTTGCTCCTTCAAGGAAGAACTTACCCTGTTTGATTTTTACAGAAGTAGTTGGGGAGACAGTCGTAATGCCATTGGACTAGTCGATGCGTATCGTGGTCTATGTATGTTAGTCTGCAAACATATACCATTAAGTGAGGTTCTTGTTGAGGCAGATGTCTTGAAGTTTATTAACAATACCAACTGCTTACACAACTATTACATTACACAGTTCCAAACATAGCCTGGGCTCTGTGCTTACCAATGTTAACGTACATTACATGCACATAAACTGAATGACTGGAGATGCTACTTAGACCCCTTGACACAAGAAAGGTGACTGAAGGTGGGGCATATCCCTCACAGAACGTCACATGTTGCATTGTAATGTAACTGGGTTAAAGGTATAGGCCTGGAATTTGTGCCAGAAAACAACATGAGTGATCCAGAGGCCCACGCTGATGCTCTAGGATGTGGGTTCAAATCTACCAAGGCAGCTAATGGAAATTAAATGAAATTGTTAATTGAAGTGAAACTGTTTTCATAATAATGACCATGAAGCTATAATTGATTGTTGTTAAAAACCCATCTGCTTCACTCTTGTCATTTAGGGAAAGAAAATCAGCCATCCTTACCAGGTTTTACCTATGTGTGACTCCAGATCCTCAGCAATAGGGTTGATAATGGGACTAAAGCCTACAGTTAAAGGGGTATTAAGGATGACAATACATGTTGGTCTTGCAAATGATACTGACATCTGATGAAAGAATAAATAAGAACTCTGCTAAAATGGCTATTGCTAATATTGAATTTGAAGTTTCAAAAGCCCGAGTTTAAAGTCATCGAAGTGAAAACTGGGAAAGTTTGAGACCTAGATCTCCTGTAAGAACACCAAGCCTGACTCCCATAACCTGGTATTAATGATTTAAAGCCATCACACAAGGATCCAGCAAGCAATGGGAAGTCAAATCCACAACCCCAGAGGATTTTATTTGGTGTTGGGCTGCAGAGTAAAAAAATTAAATAAAGCACAAACTCCTATAAGAATTAGAGGACTGTATAGAACTATCACTATTCATTAGCTGTAACCTCAACATAAAGCTTGTAGAAACTCTGTAAAAAATTCTTAAGCAAATTTATGTCAATTCCCTGGGGGTTCTACAGAGTTTATAGAGGTTGAATCTCTCTATTCACCTTCTCCATGGAAAAATATTTCACTGTTATTTGAATAGTATAGAGAGAAACCAAAAGGAGTCTTCAATTAAAAATTTGATGTAACGTATGGAGGATAAAAGGGACGAAAGTTGCTAGATATATCTTACAGTCTTGAGACGAAGTGAATCCAGAAAAGTGTTAAAAGTAATTCACACTTATCGAGCATCTTCACATTATCCAAATGCTGAAATATTTGTGATTTATGTTTCTCTTTCTTTCCATTAATTTTTGGGATGCGACTTTTGCTGACTGGGTCTGTATTTTTTGTCCATAGCACGTTGTCTTTGAGAAGGCGGCAGGGAGCTATCAACTTAAACCACTACAGTCCATTTAGTGTAAGTAGGCCCATATTGCTGCTGGGAAGTAAATTCTAAGACTTTGACAATGAAGACATGATAAGTTTCCAGGTGAGGATGGTGATGAGTGCTTTGGAGGGGAACTTGCAAATGGTGATGTTCACATCTGTTGTCCTTGTCCTTTTAGCTGAAGTGAGCATATGTTTGGAAAGTGCTTTCGAAGGAGTCTTGGTGAATTTCTGCCATCTTGAAAATGGTACAGACTGCTGTAACTGAACGTCTCTGGTGGAGGGAGTGGATGTTTGTGGAAGTGGTGCCTATCAGGTCGCTGTTTTGTCTTGGATGGTGTCAAGTTTCTTGAGTGTTGTTGGAGCTGCACATACCAAGACAAGTAGAGAGTATTCTATCACTGTCTTGACTTGTGTCTTATAGATGGTGGGCTTTGGAGAGTCAGGAGGTGAGTTACTCACTGCAGTATTCCTAGCTTCTGACCTGCTCTTGTAGCCACTGTGTTTATGTGGTAAGCCCAGTTGAGTTGCTGGTCAATGGTAACCCCAAGGATGTTGCTAGTGAGGGATTCAGTGATGGTAACACCATTGAGTGTCAAGGGACAGTGATGACATTGCCTCTTGTTAGAAATAGTGATTGCCTGGCATTTGTGTGGTATGAATCTTACTTGCCATTTGTCATACTAAGTCTGAACATTGGCCTGGTCTTGTTGCAAGGACCACTGCAGTATCTGAGGAGTTGCCAACAGTGCTGAACATTGTGTAATCATCTGCAAATATCCCCACTTCTGACCTTATGATGGAGAGCAGGTCATTGATGAAGCAGCTGAAGATTGTTCAGCCCAGTACACTACAATGAGGAATTCCTGCAGAGGGGTCCTGGAGTTGAGATGACTCACCTCCAACAATTACAGTCACCTTCTTTTGTGCCAGAAATAACTCCAAATGGATATATTTTTGACATTTTGTTTGAAATTTGAAATTCAAACTGGTGGCATATGGATGTTAATTTATTTTTGTGAAAGGTTTTAAAAATTATTTTAGTCTGCCCAGAACCATGATTTCAAACCAATCTGTCTGTCCTGGAGTATTAATGGATGCTTGTACTGAGGTGTCTCATGACTGGACACGGAAAATATTAGCTTAATCAAAGCTAGGATGAGCAAGGTAATTTTCAAAAATTTAGTTGAAAAGTTTTTGAGCAGTTCAAAGCAGTCCTGAGTGGGTTCAGAAGAAAGTATAATGTGTCCAAAGAAATGGAGATTCGTTCAGAGCAGTTAAGCAAATAAGTTACTTTGGTGAAATGGTGTAGTTTGTGAAATTTCCAGATCTAAAGTGATTGTTTAGAAATCTGCAATGGTTATTCAAAACTGAAAAAGTCTAAAATTTCAATTCTGTGTCAAGAGAAAAGACCTCACAGCTCATTGGATTGGAACTGAGAATAAGTAGTTAATTCAAATCTACAGATTTGACAGGGAAGGAATTTCTCTGGATTTTTAAGTGACAGTAAAGTGATGGTAGTAGAAACTATATAGGATTTCGCTTTGCCCAAGTGTTTTGAAACCTTTCAAACTGTGTTTTTTTGGTTTGTTTGTTTTGTTTTTCTCTTTTTGCATAATAAATTTCTGGTTTATTTTTTAAAACCAAACCCGTAGCCTAATGTGTTAATGTTACATTAAAAGACCACCACATTAAAAACATATCTTATCTATCAAGCCAGATTTTATTCTGGAATCTGATTTGTTGAGCGGTATCGTAGCATTTATTAAATATCTTAAAGAATGTGGTAACATATATTGTGGCGAGTAAGTCTTTAATTTCATTATGGCTACTTTTTTCAAGCATCTGAAAACAGTAATCTGAAAAACATAACAATGTGTGCTTGCTCCCCATTTATGCAGTGAAACAAGACTGGTGTAGTGGGATTGGAAAAATTCAGCACTCATCATGGGGTGGAGGACAGAATGGGATTTAATGGAAGACATTCAAGCAAGTTCTCAGAGAGGACTTCTTTATTCAAAGACTGACAAATATTTGTGATAATTCTTTGGGCAAGGTAATATCGATTCAAAATATCAGAACATCCAAAGTGTACCCAGGCATACCCTCAGAGAAATGGTAGCAGAATAGTGAGTTTCATTGGTTTAGTGTGGTACAGTCTACAAGCAAATAGACTTTAATCTATTCAATGGTTTGGACATCTAACGTTGTTAACTTGCCAACTATCTAAGTAGTTTAATCATAAATTAATTTCATCAATCATGTCAATATTCAAAAATTGATCTCAACTTTCAATTCATAATCCCCTCAGTCCATGTGAATTACTGTGGACATAGCTGAACTTGCTTCATAACTTCTCATGCATTTTCTCAATTAACTCTTCCTACTAATTAGAAATGTACTCAATGTTTAATTTAAGTGCTGTGAACTAGGATAATAATGTCAATAAACAATTGTGGACAAAACCTCATCTGCCTGCTTCATTTGATAATTATGAAAGGTAAATGCCTTCACTCAATGGGTTTGCAAGTCTTGGGGAAAGGTTAGTCATGTAAATGTTAATACACTTTGAATTGGTCAATATAACCAGTTTAGTGAGTAAAATGCCCCTCACATTCATAGGAAAAAAACCCAGCAAATCCTTGACATGAAGTTAAGATGAATGGGTTAATGATTCATCTGGTAATCTTGATGAATATTTTCATCATGTGTTCTGTTGTCTTTTTGTTAATTATGCATGGGATGTGGGATAGAGAAACTGAAGAGTTGAGCACATAAGTCATAAAAAATATGCATGTTGATGATCAATAAGTCTGAGCAGCATCCTTTTGCATTTATGTTTTGTGTAGTTACAGGGTAAGTGGGTGGCCATTTAAGACTGATACAAGGAAAAGTTTTTTCACTCAAATTCCTTTGGAACTCCTTGCCCCAGAGGGTTTGGATGCCCCATTGTTGAACATTTTCAAGGCTGAGAGGGAATCTCTCGGTGAACTCTTTCAGGCAATCAAGGAATATGGGAAGCAGGCAGAAAGATGAAGTTGAATCCATAGCTTAGACATTGAAAGGTGGAGCAGACTTGACAGGTATGATTATTTTCTCCTGCTCCCGTTTCCTACATTCTTACCCGCCTGTCTTTCAAATGTTCTTGCAGTGATATGCTTCTGCAGAGACTGGTTGTACTGCTCTGTTGGAAATGACTAACCTTTAAATCTCAACTTCAATTGTGATGAAACGGCTGAGATTCATTCTACCTTCAGAAATATCCAAACAGGGTGGGAGCTTAGACACTAGGATCATGGACCCTAACTAATTTTCCACATCTAAGCTTAGGGAACATTAATACCAGCTGTATGATCCTTCCACTACCCTGACTCATTTTAGCTAACTTGTCTCAGAGCAGGATTTAAATCTGGGATCTCTTTTATAATGTGGTTTGATGCCTCATTATGAGTTTTATTTTGAAGGAGACTGGTTGAGCAAAAGTTAAAGTCAAGAACTATCTTTGGGCATAGGTTTCAAAGTAACATTATTTATTATACATTACTACTAAATATTGCTATACATCGTCAACACAGATATACCAGTTTCTGGTATTATAGTTACATTAGGTAAGGACTAGTCTATTTTCTGCATGTGTTTACGTCATACACTCAGAAGACTCTCCCACATTCTAGAGTGGAGAATCAAGTGTTGAAATTTTGTCTACACTATGCTATTTATACTCAGTGATGTGCAGCTCCCTGACATCATTACAGAGTTGCTCCAGGGTCGTGAAGCCCTCATGCAATTGGGGCTTTTCAATCTGCATCAGTCCTGATGCTCAGTTACCTAAATTCAAAAGATAAATATGAAATTGTGTTTTTTTTAATATTTCCATTAAGCATAACTGTGCCCCTGCTTAATATTGACTTTCTAATAAACTGATACAGAATGTTCTTCAGTTTTTGCAATAGGTACATATACTCTTCGACCTGATGAAAGAAACCAATAAATGACAAAATGATTCCAGGTCTATTTTTGTGTTATAAAGGGAGAGTTAAATATTAGCCTGACAACTGGAGCTAACTCTTCACATTTTTTTGAAATAGGATCTTTTACCTGAGAGGGTCAATGGGCTTGTTATACCATCTCATCCAAAAGGTAATAATTGGTTGAGTTTTGAAACCCTTGAGGTAAAAGGAAAGATTAGTGGGGTTGGTGACAAGGAAGAGCACTGAAGTGTTGGGAAAGAATGAACATGAGTTGGTAAATGGTTTCAGGAGCCATAATTTTAAGGCTGTATCAGTAAAGAACATGTAGGAACTGAAGGAATAAGGCTGGAAAGTTCAGGGCAGCAATGAGATTCAAGTATTGACAAAATAGAAATAAAGCAGAAAACGTCCACAAGAAAGGTCGATGTTAAAGGCTACCAGGGATCTCCCATATGAGGCTGGAAACATTACCAAAGGGATAACCTAAGCCTGCCTCTAACTATAAACGTAGCTCTTCAAGTGCTTTGCATTAATGTTCATTCTGAACTGACTCAGATCTTGCAGTTGTAGCTTGGCACACAGATCAAAGGCTGACTTTTTACTGAAACCTGCTTTGACAAAACAGCCTGGTGCTCACTCTCAGATACAAGCAATAGGTTACAGCTGTCGGCAGACATGACATTTTATTGAATATGGTTTAGGATTAGCTTGGGTTCTATTTTACATGAAATGTCAAACCTGTTGAAAACAGAGATCTCCTAGTATTTTAGGCAGGATTTTAATAAAGTTGTTTATCTTGCATTGGGCTTATATTAGAAATAAATCTGTACAATATTATTTTTCCAGTTTGCTCTCATGAAACTTAAATTTCCTAAGACATATTTTGATGGCAATAAATTCCCATTAATTAACATCACATGCTACCCTTCAACATGTCCTATGCAAAGTAGGATCTTCCTCTTTCCCTGTAGCCTCTATCATCTGATATTCTAAGCACAGCAAGTACTTGTGTATTCCCAGTATTCATTCTTTTCTCCATAAAATGGTCAACTGGAGTTAGTTCCACATTCTCCTGTGTTGGATCATTTGCATCCGTCTTAAGGCAGGCAGGTCCTGGGTTTAGCATCTTTCCATAAAGAAAGATTTTCTACAATACAGCACTTCATATGATGGCAGAAACCATGAGTACAGTACTGTACCAAAGGGCAAGCCTGGACATAGTGCTCAGGTGCTTTGAATGGGACTTGAATCCATGATCTTCAGTAGAGGCAAGATGTGCCAGCTCTGAGATAATGGTGATATTTAAAGAAGCATGAAAATGAGAGAATCCAACAAGTTGAAGGAGATAAGAAAGAATATGCTCCCAGACTTATTGCGAGCAACTCATTGAAGGCTCTGCTATTATTGAAAAAGAATTCTCTTTCACACAATCTAGAATGTAGAAATGTTGAGGCGGAAAAGATAAAAAGGATCTATCCATTTCTTGTATCGGTTTGGCTAGAACACAACACACGTTTTTTATTAAAGTACTTGGTGTAATTTTCCACATCCGCCAGTCAAGCAACACAGATCTACTGTCCACAATGAGGTTTTTATGCTAAACTTACTATAAAGTGTAGGATCAGCTAATTTAAATAAATGCAGAAGGATTGACCTTGGCTGCAGTGCAGGAGGAAATTCGGAGCACTGCTCCAAGGGCAGAAGAGAGAACGTATATATTTCCCCCATCCCCCACTCCTCCTGCTTCATTTGAATCTGTGGAGGTCTTGGATCAGAATTAGGGCTCAATCTTTTCTCAGCTCGCAAAGCTTTCTTTCAAAGGCATACTCAACCATGCTTCTAGGATAGTCCTGTCATAGATTGAGGAGGTATTGAACAGACTGCTTTTGTTGTTTCAGGCAGCAAGAATCTCAAAGATTGATATGAACACCATAGAATCATATAGTACGGAACAGACTCTTTGGTCCAACCAGTCCACACTGACCATGTCCCCAAATTAAATTAGTCCCACCTGCCAGCATTTGGCCCATATCCCTCCAAACCATTCTTATTCACATATTTATCCAATTGTCTTTTAAACATAGTAACTGTATCTACATCTACCACTTCCTCTGGAAGTTCATTCCACACACAAACCACTGTGTAAAAAAATAACTGCACCTCATGTCCTTCTTAAATCTTTCTCCTCTCACCTTAAAAATATGCCCCTTAGTTTTGAACTCTCGCACCCTTGGGCAAAGTCCCTTATCATTCAGCTTATCTTTATCCCTCATGATTTTATAAACATCATGAACGTCACCCCTCAACCTCCTACACTCCAGAGAATAAATTCCCAGCCTATCCAACTTCTCCTTATATCTCAAACCCTCCATTCCAAGCAACATCCTGGTAAATCTTTTCTGAACCCTCTCCAGTTTCATAATATCCTTCCTATAACAGGGCAACCAGAACTGCACACTGTAGTCCAGAAGAAGCCTCACGAATGTCCTGTACAACCTCAACATGACATCCCAACTCCTATAAGCAATAAAGGCGAGTGTGATAAATACCTTCTTAAATATCCTATCTACCTGTGACACAAATTTAAAAGAATTATGTACCCAAACCCCTAGGTCTCTGTTCTACAATACTTCGCAGGGCTCTACCATTAATTATATAAGTCCTGTCCTTGTTTAACAAAATGCAATACCTCAGATTTATCTAAACTAAACTTCACCTGCCATTCCTCATTGACCCATTGATCAAGATCTCTTTGTAATCTTACATAACATTAATCACTGTGCACTATACCACCAATTTTTGCATCATTCACAATCTTACTAACCATGCCTCCTATATTTTCATCCAAACCATTCATATTAAAAAACATGGAGCCAATACCGATCCCTGTGGAACACCACTGGTCACAGGCATCCAGTCCAAGAAAAAGACAGTACACCACCACCCTCTGTCTCTTACAATAAAGTCAATTTTGTATTCAATTGGCAAGCTCACGCTGAATCCCATGTGATCTAACTTTACTAATTAATCTAACATGCAGAACCTTGCCAAAGGGTGTTCCTAAAGGTCAAGGAAAAATGTCCAAGATCCATTTTTAACCAGTTTCCACCTTTTCAATCTGAACCCTTTCCCTATCTAGAACCAACTAGTCAAAGGCCAAAAATCCACTCTTAAATACAAAGTCCAATAAAGTCAAAGTCACCTGATCTCAACTCTGCTCTGAACTGGTTGACCCTTAAAGTGACCTGCATTTCAAACACTGACACTGCTGGAAGGAGCTTGCAGTCAGAGGAAGGGACAAGGTTTAGCCTCTCACCAACTTCACCAAAATATCACTTGTCTCATAAAAAAACAGCAGCCTCAGCAGAGGCTCTGAGCTTCAGCATCAGTATTGTTGATAAATAGAGAGGGGCAGAATCAGATATTTTAGGACTTTAGGACCTGCAGTTAGAAAATGGACAATTTTATGGACAGGACGCCTTAAAACCTGCTATTGGCTGGAGAACCACTTCTAGATTTAGTCTGAATTTGTGCATTTCAAATGCAACACATTGAGGATTTCAGGACCAGTGTGCTTTATACTAGAGACACGAAATTATAGACTTGAGAGCAGAAGGGTGCAATTTATATCTGTTTCAAAGGTTATGCTTAAGGAGTTACTTTAATGCTGAAAATTGAATGTTATTGTTAAATCATATTAAGTTAAAGCAGCTCAGGCTGTACTACTGGATCTTGAAATTCAAACAATTTTATTTTAAAGTGAACCCAGTTATTGCTTTCCCATTATAATTCGGAAACCAAGTCATGGTCGTATTTACGTTGATGACATTGGGCGAACATTTATAGTTGTACAATGCCTTAATGCAGCAGAATGTTCCCAAGATGCTTCATTGTTTGATGCCCTAACCAAATTAGGAAAACAGGAAGGTGGTCAGTATTACGAGTGAAGACAAAAGCAAAACACTGCAGATTCTGGGAATGTAGAATTAGAACAAGAAACACCGGAAATATTCAACAGACCTGTTGGCAGCTGAGCACAGAAAGAGAAACAGAATTAATGGTTGGAACCTTCTGTCCTTTCTAGCAACGCATTAGCAGGCAGGGAGGGTACACATTCATGCAGCAGAGTGGCAGGTGAGTACCCTGCTGCATTTTGGCCTCATTCCCATTGTCAACTGTCCTGCTCTGCTGCTACTGCAGTCCTCACATGGGCGATTAATGACCACTGAAGGACCTCGTCCTGCCACCACAGGAATTAACCTGGGGCAGGTGAACTGTCATCACGCAACATTACTCAAGCTGGACAATCCTGCAGGTCACTGCGCAGCAAGAATAACAGTTTCCATGAGGAAGCATTGGACTCTGAGCCAGGGTTCTGCGCTCTCTACTTACACTTGGACATTTTTTTTTTATTGGTTGAAAGGATATGCATTTCACTGGCTGGACCAACGTTTATTGCCCATCCCTTGTTGTCCTTGAGGAAGTATGATTTCTAGAACTGCTGCAGTCAATTTGCAGTCAATTGACACGGAATGCCATTAGGATAGAGTGCCAGGATTTTAACCCAGTGACACTGAAGCAATGGTGACATATTTCCAAGTCAGGATGGTGTGTGACTTGGAGAGGAATTTTGACTTCATTGGAATTTGTATTTAAGAGCTGGACCTAGCAGGCGATGGTGTTGCCATGTATCTCTTGTCCTTGTCCTTCCAGGTGGTCGTGGTCATGGATTTCGAACGTGCTGTCTGAACTTCAGTCATGGAGTGACTGGATATTTGTGGACGTAATGCTAATTAAGTGGTTTCAAGTTTTTTGAGTATTTCTCTCATGCATGCAATATCTTCCTTCACTCGCACTTACCCACTCTAACAACCAATACCACTAACCTTGCGTGTCCTTTGAACTGCAAATGTGCTTATTCAGGGCACCTCACCACTTTTCTCCCACATGCACCAGCACTTGCCGCTGGATCATCTACTTTCATCTCACTTAATCACTCCTTTCTCTCATTCCAAGAAAAGCCATCAGCCCAGAAAATGGTAGAAAGTGTTAAAAAAGATGGTGTGCTGCTTGAATGCTTATGAGGAGAAGATCTTCACCCCTTACGAGGTAAGGACCCTGAGTCTGACCATCTCAAGTAGCTGACTGACCATGTCCAAGCCCCTGGATTGATGTCGCAAACTGACTTTGTCATTCTGTGCTGGGACCTCTCAATGAAGGCATCTCCTTTGACATGATTAAGGACTGCTGTCAACAATGACAAGCGTCCTGGTTTTGTGTCTGCACTAAACAGGAAGGAAAGGCAGATGTGCTGACAGCCTGGTAGCTCTGGCTGAAAAATCAAAGCGCAAACTGCAAGACAAGGGATGGATGCTGTGAGCAGCCAAGTAGACTGAAGGTGAGTGATTGTGAAGAGAACACCCAAGTATCCCTGAGATGCAGTCTGATCCAATCCATGACCTGAGTGCCTGCCTTTCCATGCAGAACCTTCTTGCTGCAGCGTGACAATGATAAAATGGCTTGAGGCGCAGCTCTGAAATGCTGAACTGGATCAGTGAGGAGCCATGAGGGTTGCTGATAGACTGGCAAGTGTTGAATTCCTACATCTTTCAAAGAGGAGCGCACTTGGTTGGTGCTCTGAGGCATGGATCAAGACATTGTTGCCAGTTGACTTACATGGAGACAGAGAGATATAAGCCTTGCAAGACTTCCCATGAAATTCTCCCAGATTTCTCACCATAGTCCACACTGTTCCGAACCCTTTAAGATTCTGCCCTGAGTTTCTGACCCTTCAGGAAAACACCTTTGCAGAACTGAAAACCAAAAATCCATTCCCTTCTACTTTGGAACCCAAGTTCCCAAGTAAACACAATATATTATAAACACTCATCACCAAGTATATTCAGACTCCTGAATATTTATTTTCTCTACATCTGTCTGAGTCTTCCAGTGCAAGAGAAATCATTCTGAATAATTTTACCACCAGCAGAGTTAAATTTCGCCTTCTCTTCCTTGTTGTTTTCTTGTGTTCATCTTCTAATGAAATTAGAAAACAAGATTTACATTTCTGTGTCGATGTACACAGGTCATTGATGGTAGCTGGGTAGGTGGAGTGAACAGTTGGTAAAGCATAAAGTCTCTTGGCCAAAAAGGCAAAACATACAAGAACAAGGAGTTGATTCTGGACTTAAACAAGACACTTGTTGTACCTCAGCTGGAGGTCTGTGTACAATTCTGAGTCCTACAGTATAAGCAGGATGTGAATGCATTGGAGAGAGTGAAGAGGCAATCTACCCAAATGTTTCCGGGTATGAGAAGCTTCCATTATGAGGACAGATTGAAGGGGTTGGGACCGTTCCCCCTGGACAGAAGAAGGCTAAGAGGAGATCAGTTAGAGCTTCTCAAGATTATGAGGAGGCTGCATAGACTTGATAGTGAGGAACTGTTTGTACTAGTAAAAGGATCAAGAGAGGGCACAGGTCTAAAATTATTTGCAAAAGAAACACAATCAATGGATGAAAAATCTTCTTTTTACACAGAGAGTGATTCGGGTTTGGAATGCATTGCCTGGAAGTGTGGTCAAGGCAGGTCCAATTGAAGTATTTAGGAGGGCATTAGATGATTTCTTAAACAGAATGCGCGAGGTTATGGAGAAAAAGCAAGAAGTAGCACTAAATTATGATACTCAGTTAGAAGTGGCAGTGCAGACATGATGGGCCGAATCACCTCCTTCTGTGCTGTAACACTTCTGTGATTCTATGATTTATATGAGACCTTTTGTAAACAGATTTACAACTAATGAAATACTTTTGAGGTACTCTTGTAATACACGACAACTAAGAATCGGCAATAGCTGCTGGACCAGGTGGCAATGCCTATGTCCCAACAGTGAATTTTTAAAAAAAGGAAATATTGTAGTTAATTTTCACACAGCAAGGTCCACAATCAGCAATGTAATGCTGCCAGATATCTATTGCTTAAATCTTACTGCTGAGAAACCAGCAGATGTAGTGGCAGTGGTAAACAGTCTGGAGGGAACAGCTCTAGGCTTCTTCAACATTAACTCTGGAGCCCATGACGATTCATGGTACCAGGTCAAGCATGGGCAAGGAAACCTATTTCTGACTACCACATATTGCACTTCCTTGGCTGATCAATCACTACTCCTCTGTGACAAACAGCACTTGGAGAAAGCACTGAGGGTGGCAAAGGCAATGTATGTACCCTGGGTGAGGGACTTCAATGTCTACCACCAGGAGCAGCTCAGCAGCACTGCCACTGACTGAGTTCGTTTAGTCCTAAATGACACAGCTGCTGGGCTGCAGCAGGTTGTGAGGGAGCCAACAGAATGGTGATTGGTAGAATCGAGCTGTTATTTGACATAAATGTCACTATAGGAACAGAGTAGGTAGTTACTGAGATGGGTTTGGGATCATATGGTAAGAGATCTCACTGGGCCTTGTACAGAGAAATCTTCTATGAAACTCAATGATATTGACAGCTAGCCAAAATATAATAAAATCCAGCCTGTCCTTTCCACCAGTGAGTTCAAACAGCATTTCTAAAACATCATGAAACTTAAGCCGAATGACTAGATAAGCTATCTGGTGAGATAATAGCTAAAATCCTTCCTAAGTTGAGCTTTACAGCACAATTTTTAAAAAGCCAGAGATCAGAAGCAGGGTCAGTTCAGAATAAAAGATCCACACCAGCAGATATGCTGTTTAGTAACCCAGAAGAGAACGGAGAAATCCTTGCAGTTTAACTAAAGCTCAGTGAGAAAAGTCAGTTAGTTAGTCTCTCTGGCCCAACGTCTCAGTGACAGACAGTAATGGAGAGAATTACTTCAGGTCAACGTGCTGCAGAAAACACTTTGGACCTCACCAGTTGAAAAAGAAATTTTGAAGTAGAGATAAGATTGACACTCCACTGAGTTTGAGTATCTATAAAGGACATTACTTGGGGAAAAAATATTGAATCTTTGTGCTGTTTATGATCTTCTTGAATTGTCATTTATACAGCTTTTCTTTCTTGTTTGTAATAAACATTGATTTTTTTTTGCATTAGAAGTACATTGACAGACTCTTGTGCTTATGATCAGAGCATGACCACCATGGTAACCAAATTGCGACGTAAAATAGATTTGACTAGTGCAGTATTGCCATGATGAGGGTTCATAACAGTTCACATTGTGTAACTTGCAAGCAGTAAATTGTTATTAATATGTCAGCAAAATGCTCTTTTTATCTTCATGATGTCAGGAAGAGTTGCTCCCGTTACCCATCCAGCAGGAACACTGGCAGAGTTAGAGCATCCACAAAGCAATTTCTAGTTGATATTTCAAAGTGAAACAATGAGTTAAAGACTCTCCTGCCTACTACAGGCAGCTAAATTGTGGCTTGGTCTTTTTGATGGTCTCATAGGAAGATTCAACTGTCTAATTAATCATCACAATGCAATGCTAGACACAAACCAAAATTTTGATTAATTTCTCCTACATACATACATAATGGAAAATACAAAGATTTTGAGTGTAATTATTAGCCATTCACTAGTGTATTTAGTCATTGTTGTCAAACATAGGTCAGCTCATAACCATTCAATTATATATTGAACAATGATTGTTTTTATAATTTATTAGTACAATTACTGTTCTTTAGGGAATAACCTTTTAAGATCTCATAAGAGGTTATTTTTCAATAAACTAGCCAAGACATACAAAACATTTTAGTGAAATTACTACCTTTGTTTCAATAGCACACCTTTAAATTCCTATCCCATGTTATTCCATCCCTCAAATGCCAACTCTGTCACACAATGTTCATCCTATTCTTTTTAGCTCTCTCTTATTATTTGTATCCTTCCCCATCCCAACCCTTATTCATATTCCATCCCTAAATCTCAATCCCTCTCTCTCATCCCATTGCTTCCTTCCTCCCATGACTCACATTTAAAGTGAGTGTCATCAGAATGATTTGAACTCTTGTTTGAGGTCATAAGGAGTTGATGAAAACACCATTAACAAGTGTTCAAGTCAGAGTGTTTACTAATTTAATCAGATCATCAATTGGTTGGGTGGGGATTGGTGTTAGAAAGTGGTCACGCATACAAAAATCAGACAGCCCAGAAAAGAGTACAGGAGTTGCTGTGTGACCAGGCCATTCAGCCCACCAAGTCCACACTGACCTTCTGAAGAGGATCCCACCCAGACCCACCCCTAGCCTATGCTTGCATTTTCCCCATGGCTAACCCTCCTAGCCTGCATATCTGTTGACACCGTGTGCAATTTAGCCTGGCCAACCTGCCTAACTTGCACATCTTTAGACTGTGGGAAGAAACTCACACAGACACAGGGAGAAAGTGCAAACTCCACACAGTTGCCTGAGGGTGGAATTGAACCTAGGATCCTGGTGCTGTGAATCAGCACTGCTAACCACTGAGCCACTGTGAGACCCTAATGAGGGGATAGTTCTGATGGTCTCGGGATGGTGGGTGGTATGTGGAATCACCATGCAACAGGGAATTGTACTATCTTCATAACTTGTTGATAACCTTAATAGACACAAAGAAGCTTGCAAAGTACTTCCCAGGATTCAAAGGTTTTGACTGGGGCTAAAGTAGTATGACATGATCACAGAATATATACAGGAGAAATAACAGACTACAGCTAATTTTCTATTCAGGATCCCATAAACAAGCAGAATAACTTTGAGCAAGGCAAAGGGATAACCTTGGCATTGACCTTATCAAGCTTAAAGGTAATGGTTTTCATTGTAGTGGTTGACTGCTATTCTTCGTAAGTTAAAGGACAGAAGATCAACTGCCCAGTCTCAGAGGCATTGATAATCTCTTTGTAAAGCAAATTTTCCATGCGTCAAATCCTGGGCATAGATGTCTCCTAAAATGAGCCATAATTTGAAGCTATATATTGATTTTTCCATGTTACAACTCACTCAACAGCCCTGATACCAATGAAGCTGAGAGAGGGGTACAGACATTATAAAACCTCCTGAGAATGAATGGCAATTTCCATCTCACTTTACTCATCTATTGCTCTGTGAGGTGGTTAAGCCATTTTGTTCCATACAATTTGTGCTTGCAACAATATATAAAACATTCAAGGAAAGGGATTCCAAGGAGTTTCTACGTAGAGTGATAGAAGTCAAAGAGCTATACAGCACAGAAACATGCCCTGTGACCCAACTTGTCAATGCTGACCAGGTTTGCTAAACTAACTAGTCCCATTTGCTTGCATTTGACCCATATCCCTCGAAACCTTTCCTATCTATCAATCTGTCCAAACTTCTTTTAGACGTTGTAATTGTACTTGCCTCTACCACTTCCTCTGGCAGCTCATTCCAGATAATTTCCGTCTGAAAAAAATGCCCCTCAGGTCCCTTTTAAATCTTTCCCCTCTCACCTTAAACCTATGCCCTCTGGTTTTGGATTCTCCTAACCTGGGGAAAAGACCTTGTCCATTCACCCTATCCATGTTCCTCATGATTTAATAAGCATCTATAAGGTCACCCCTCAGCCTCCTCAGCTCCAGGGGAAATAAATCACAATCTATCTAGCCGCTCCTTGTAAGCCAAACCTTCCAGTTTTGGTAAATCCTCATAAATGTATTACCATTCCAGTTTAGTAACATCGTTTCTATAGCAGGGCAACTAGAATTGTTTGCAGTACTCCTATATTTGACTGTTCCTAAATATTAGCAGTATATCTATTGTAAGTTGCTCTGTTGTTCTAAATTTGTTTCGTAAAGTGTATTTTTCTTTTTTTCAAACCTTGCAATCATGTAGCTTTCTTCTATTAGTGATCATGGGCCTTCCCAACCTTAATTCAGGTGGAAATAAGAAGACACTGGTATTTGGGTACACCACCATCCCATCGAATTAAATGGCCTTTCTTACAATAAACTCATTACTTCTGGAAGCACATGATTCTGATCCTAAGCTCCATGGTACATGGAGCCATGATTAACTAGTCATTTGGGTTTACAACTGAAAATGACTTGGCCAACTTTTTATATCAGGTAGAAAGCTTGTGAGGATTCATATGGTGGCTCAGTGGTTCGGACTGCTGTCTCACAGTGCCAGGGACCTGAATTTGATTCCAGCCTTAGGTGTCTATGTGGGTTTCTGCCAGGTGCTCTGGTTTCTTCACACAGTCCAAAAGCATGCAGGTTAGATGGATTGGCCATTCCAAATTGCCCATAAATGTGTAGGTTAGACGCACTAAATGCAGGGGTAAGGGGATAGGGAGTGGGGACTGGGTCTGGGTGGGCTGAATGGCCTTTTTCTGCACTATGGGGGTTCTATGATTCTAGGAACTTTATATTGAAGCTTACAAATTGTGCGAGGATAAAGAGTGGAAGCCATGATGTGGAGGTACCAGTGCTTGACTGGAGCGGACAATGTCAGAAATCACATGACACCAGGTTATAGTCCAACAGGTTTATTTGAAACACAAGCTTTCAGAATGTAGCCCCTTCATCAGGTGAACTGAGAAAGAAGTACACAGAACAAAGAATTTATCAGTCAAAGATCAAAGAGTTATACCACTGATATGGGTGTGTGAAACAAACCTAAGATACCGTTAAATCTTTAATCATTTATAAAGTTTTAATTGATTAATATGTATAAGTAAATCCCTGAATTTCTTTCAAGTCACTGTCCTGAGCAAACTAAAGGTTTTATCAGTGTGAAGAAGATGTATGTATGAGATGTTATGCATGTATGAGAGAGAGATAGTGTGCGAGTGTGGCAGAGAGAGAGTGTGCGTGCGCATGTGTGTGCATGTGTGTGTGCATGTGTGCGCGTGTGTGAGAGAGAGAAAGAGTAAACCTGTGTGCGATGGGGATAGAGAGAGAGTGTGTGTGTGAGGGAGAGAGAGTGCATGCGTGTGTGAGCGAGAGATTGTGTCTGTGTGTGTATGCATACATGTGTGTGTGGAGAGACAGTGTGTGTGTGTTCGTGTGTGAGTGGGGGAGAGAGAGAGAGTGAAAGTGTGTGTGTGAATTGGGGAGAGAGAGATAGTGTGTGTGTTTGTGTGTGTGTGAGGGAGAGAGAGAGAGAGACAGTGTGAATGTCTGTGAGGGAGAGAGAGTGTCCATGTGTGTATGAGAGAGATATTGTGTGTGGGAGAGAGAGAGAGAGAGAAAGAGAAAGAGAGTGAGCCCATGCGTGAGGGAGAGAGAGAAAGTGTGTGTGTGTGTGTGTGTGTGAGAGAGAGAGAGAGAGAGGATATGTATGTGAGGCAGAGGAAGAGAGAGAGTGTGCATGTGTGAGGGAGAGAGAGAGAGAGTGTGTGTGTGTGAGAGAGAGAGAGAGATAGAGAGAGAGGGAGAGAGAGTGAACCTGCGTGTGAGTCCGTGTCTGTGTGTGTGTGAGAGAGAAAGAATGAGTGTATGAGGGAGAGGGAGAGAGAGAGTGTATGCGTGTGTGAGAGAGACATAGTGTGTGTGTGAGGGAGAGAGTGAGTGTGTGAGGGAGAGAGAGTGTGCGTGTGTTTTTGGGGGCAGGGGGACAGTGTGGCAGAGAGAGACAAAAAAAGTGTGTGAGGGAGAGAGAAAGAGAGAATGTATGTGCTTATATGTATGTGTGTGTGCATGTGTGTGTGTGTTTATGTGAGAGACTGTGTGTGAGTGTGTGTGTGTGTGTATACAGTCTGGTGGGGTCACCTGTAATGCGACACGAACCCAAGATCCTGGTTGAAGCCGTCCTTGTGGGGACCGCACTTCACTATCAGCCTCTGCTTGGCGACTCTGCATTGTTGTGTATCCCAAAGTCCACCTTGGAGGATGTTTACCCAAAGATCAGAGGACAAATGTCTTTTTCCGCTGAAGTGATCCCCCAGTGGGAGGGTACATCACTGTTTGGTGATTGCTGCACGGTGATCATTCATCCATTGTTGTAGTGTCAGCATGGTCTCGCCAATATACCGTGCCATGGCACTTTTAATCAATGTTTTCTGAAAAACAGAGTTCCGCATGTCTTTAAATGTCTGTTCACAATTGTTTACTTTGCCTGGTCATGAGTCTCATATTTCCCCAGGGCTGGCTACGTGGAAATGGTGGCTTTAGCACCCAGTGGTTAAGTGCGTCAGGAATATTGTGATATGGGTAATTTGAATATGAATGTGGCACCGCTTATCAATGCTCCACTAAGACAAAACAATAGTGCCCTGTATTTAATGCAATAAAAATCTTTTACCAAACAACTGAGTCATTGACAGTGCTATTAGCAGTTTGTAATATGGAGCCCACAATTAGTAAAATGGAGAAAAAGAGAGAAGTGCTGACCCCTAATACAGAAGATAAAAGAATTAGAGTACCTCACAGACTTTGCTCAATATAATATGCAGTATAATGGATGAGAGCCAATGGCCATTAGTGGTAATGTTCTTCAGCTTGATCCACTTCCCTTCACACATTTGAACTATAGTCTGCCTCACAGGCTCCCACTCCCCTCCCCTTTGGTTATACAGAGAGTGAGTTATCTGAAACCAGACCTTACATTAACACGCTTGATTTGCCTGCTTTTATGCAACATTAGAAACCACTCAGGCTTGTCTGCTGTGATTAAAATCCCCCATGTGCTTAAAAAAAAAGAGATCTCAAACTCAAATAAAAATAAAGGGCATGTCAAGAAAAGGATTCATAATGATTAGCAACAGAGCAGAAGCTGGTTAAATTCAACGTGCAATTTTACACCTGTCACGGGTGTTGACAGACGGTGATTCGATGTACTGTCATGCTGGAAAAAAATCTTCCACACAGAACTGAGGTCAAGAGAAAAACACTTCTCTCTTTCCGGTGTACGGACTTGACCATTTTGCTGCAATATTAACCCAGAGCTGTAGACCTGCAATCCACATAAAGTGTGTTAAAACCTCACCATATCAATTTTGGGAACTTTTAAAAGTCAATGAAGCTGTCAATTGTCACACAGTGACAAATGATTCTCCAATGTCTTGCTTTGGTCTATATGCGACTCCAGCTCTGTACCAACTCTTTGCTGCTCTCTGAGGCTACCTACCAGTCATCTCAGAAGATGGTTAACCCACACCTTCTCAGAGCAATGAGAGAGAGGCAATAAAAACCAGCCTTGCTGGAAAATGCTCCTGTCCTAGGGATAAGATTTAAAAATGTGAAGTTAAGACAGAGAGAGCAATACTGCAGTCAAATGAACGTTGATTTCACTAATTTGGGTTGGATACAATCAATAAAGCAAAACAACAACAACTTGCATTCAAATTGGGATAGTAAGAACTGCAGATGCTGGAGTCAGAGATAACACAGTGTGGAGCTGGATGAACACAGCAGGCCAGGCAGCATCAGAGGAGCAGGAGAGCTGACGTTGCGGGTCCGGACCCTTCATCTGAAATGTCAGCTTTCCTGCTCCTCTCACGCTGCCTGGCCTGTTGTGTTCCTCCAGCTCCGTACTCTATTTTACCCAGTTCAGTGGTAAGCCTGGCATCTGGTTAAACAAATGCTGTCAAACCATCTTCAATATATCATGCGTCAAATGCTCTAAAGGCTGCTCATCTCAATGAACAAGTAGTTCCATTGTCAGTAGTCAGGGATATAGCTAAAGTCTTTTTTTAAAATCCATTCATGGGATGAGGGTGTCCCTGGCTAGACCAGCATTTTTTGTCCATTCCTAATTACCCAGAGGGCAGTTTAAATGTCAACCACATTGCTGTGGCTTTGGAGTTACATATAGGCCAGACCTATTCAAATGGCAGTTTAAAATGTAACAAAACTTCCTAAGGTACTTTACAGAGGCATCAAATATACATGAGTGAATTCCAATGGAAATGCTCAAGAGGGCAGAATTAGAGGAGCACAGATATGTTGGAGGGCATTAGGACATTCCAGACTGGCAAAGGTAAAAAGGGATTTAAAGACAAGGATTACATTTACAAGAGAGGTGCTTTTTAACTGTGGGCCAATACAGGTAAGTGAGAACTGGTGTGAGCATGAAAGTATTGATGGGAGTTGGGACACAGCCAAAAGAATTTGAATAAACTCAAGTAGGTAGAATGTGGGAGGCTGGCCAAAAACATGTCAGAATAACACAGTGCAGAGGTGATAAGGGCCTGATGGCTTCCAATAGCAGATGAGTTGATTCAGGGTTGGACACAAGTGATATTACTAAAGTGGAAATAGATGTCTTAGTAATGGAGCAAGCATGTGCTTAAATGCTCATCACATGTATATGTATAAAATATAGTGACCACTCGTTAACGACAGTTAATGATTTACATCAAAAGCTATTGCTGCTGCTGGGACCCTTACAAAATTGATGAGAGACCGAATTATAAATGAATGTTGCATAATGTTTCATTTTCACCTCGGGTCTAACTAGTCAGCGAACAGATGTTATTGGAAGTGGACTAATACTGTAGAGAGATATATACAGGGAGTTCTTGTCTTAAGTCGCACCTTTTAAAGTTTTCTCACTTTAAAGTTATTACTTTTTAATGTCCCCTTTCCTTATTCGATGTCATTCCTCAATTTAACATCTCTCACCTCCTGATCACATCTTGTGTCATTGTCTCTTGCATCGTTATGAATGTCACATCAACGCATCACCAGCTTAGCCTCCTGATTGGTGCCATTATAAAGTTGATGCCATTATTTCTACACCCTCAGGTTCTGAAGTAAACTTCATTTTAATTTTTGTTTTAAGTTTATCTACTGTTTGCAGCTGCACTAGTAGGAAAATCTGCTGAGGGCTTAGGTTTTTAAAAGAAGTCTCTACCTCTATTGTATTCTCCACAGTCCTTTCCAGTCCAATAGCGTGGTTGAAGAACTTGTACTATAACTGGGTTGTACTATAATTTCCTTAAAAACTTTTCTGCAGGCAAGAAGTTTATTTTCTTCGTTGAAGCTTTTCTTGATTTGTTATGGAAGTTACTTTAGCTAGTCATGCACAGTGTCACATATGTACAGCACAGTATTTCAAATTTTACATCGGATTTTCCGAGAAAATTTATCTTCAGCAACCTGACTTTAACATTGGCTCCTAATCAAAACCACACTTCATGTAAAGCCGTTGCACTTAAAGTAACAATTTACAGGAGCATATAACCCCAGCTTTAAGTGTGGAGACCCTGTATCCACAAGTTTCTGGATTCAGACCATTTATAAACTGATGGCAGGGCCTTGTGCTGGGATCATTTGTAGATCAAAGGGGTAGTAATGAGGGGGACAGAAATTGGAGTGCCGCCTCAAGCCTAAGAGGAGGTGATGGCGTCATGGTATAATTGCTGGCCTGTTAATTCAGAAACCCAGATAATATTCTGGGGTCCTGGCTTCAGATCCTGCTACAGCAGGTGATTGAATTTGAATTCAATAAAAATCTGGAATTAGGAGTCTACTGATGACCATGAATCCATTGCCATGTTTGGGGGAAAACCCCATCTGGCTCACTAATGTTCTTTAAGGAAGGAATCTACCACCCTTGACTGGTCTGGCCTATATGTAACACCAAAGCCACAGCAATGTGGTTGACATTTAAACTGCCCTCTGGGCAATTAGGAATGGACAAAAAATGCTGGCCTAGCCAGGGACACCCTCATCCCATGAATGAATTTTTAAAAAAGACTTTAGCTATATCCCTGACTACTGACAATGGAACTACTTGTTCATTGAGATGAGCAGCCTTTAGAGCATTTGACGCATGATATATTGAAGATGGTTTGACAGCATTTGTTTAACCAGATGCCAGGCTTACCACTGAACTTTTAGTCTGTGGCAAGTCCAAACTGCAGTCCAGTTAGAATTGCCAACCCCAGTTGGTCAAGTCTCAGGAAGCCTCATCACCTGGCCTCCTAACGCCAACTGCTCCAACACACTCACATGCTATTGGCCATCAAACATATTAGCCACCGCTTCGCCCAATATCCAGTCCAGTCTGCTTTAGGCCAGGGTGAATTTTTTCATGCAACCATCCACATTTCACCTTGTTAATTATGCAGCCATGGTATTGGGTGAGATTCTCTGTGAATTGCTTGCTGAGAAAGGCAGAAATGGTCATTACTGATGAGAACTTCCGACCTACACACCTCTGGCACCATGTTTTGGAGCTCAGCTGCACAGTACATCAAAAACTGCCAGTCAAGAGCTGTTCATCACACTCTAGTGCTCATCACAGAGAATATTACAAAAGAAAGGTAAGCTCGTCCCTCTCTTCTGGGATGGAGATCTAAAGGTGGTAGTGAATGGAGAGGAGGGCAGTTCTTTCTCCTGCTTACTACCAAAGGAGACCACACTACCAGTCACAGCCAGCTTGAACAGAAGTTTTCAGGTCAGTGCTGTGTGCTAAGTCAGACAGGATGCAGAATGAATATCAATGATCTCCTGCATTCCACAAGATAACATCCTATGCTATCTCATCCTCTCAGAGTGATCACTCACTTTTACTCTACCACTGAACAAGTCACCGACCAAAGCTTATGGACTATACACCTCAGTATTGTATATATCATGCCCACTTAAAAAGGGCTCTCAATCACCTCTTCCTCCAAACTACGAACCCTTCATGCCTTCTGCACTTGCAATTTGTTCACTGGGGACATCTCACTCCCTCCTCCGCTCCTACATCAGAAGTGTGTGCTCTTGCATCTACTTCCATCATACTCAATCTCTCTTTCTCCCTCATTGCAGGGGCAACTGGGCCAAGGCCAAGAGGTTCAAGACTGGTAGAGTGACGTTGTGCATGATAGACATTAGGTTCTTCGCTCCCCTACAAGTGCAAGATTCTGCATTTTCCTGGAGAAGAGCTGGTCCATCTGATGATGGAAGGATACCAGAGAGCAATCAGCCTAGTGACCTTCATGGTGCTGTGATACTGGGATAGCACAGTAGTTTAGTGGTGAGTACTGCTGCCTCATGGCACCAGGAATCTGGGTTCAATCCCAGCCTTGGGTGACTGCTTGTGTGGAGTTTGCACATTCTCCCTGTGTCTGTGTGGAAATCTCTGATTTTCCTCCCCCAATTCAAAAATGTGCAGGTTAGGTTTGTTGGCCATGCTAAATTGCCTGTGGTGTTCAGGGATGAGCAGGCTAGCTGGGTTAGCCATGATAAATGTGTGTCTACAGAACCTCTGCGTGCCAGAGATCTCGAACATTTCTTCCTCAAACAGTAGTGGGGAGTAGGTATGAATGGGCTGCTTTGTGGACGGCCAGTGCAGACTCAGTAAGCCAACTGGCCTCTTTCTACACAGTAGGGATTCTATGCTATGATACTCTCCCATTACCACCAGCACTAACTCATTCTTAATCTACAAAAACCTTTTATCCATCTTTTACAACAAATTCCCCCTCTTCTCATATGTAGGCTGCAGAGAACCTCCACAGACAGATCAGCACTGGAAACTCTCACCTTCATCCCCACCTTTAATGAGGAAGTCAGTGAAACCTCAGAGGGTGATCCTGCAAGTCACTCACCAGCAAACTCAACTAGCTCAGAGATTTACATGTTGCTAGATAGTTTTTCTAGTTAAGAATCACATGCACGTCCTGGTGAGCAGATCAGTGACATGTCTCCACTGTTGTTTAAGGAAGAAATGTTTGAGGTCTGTGGTGCTCAGAGGTTCTGTAGACCAATCACCTGCTCCACCCAGAGAAGAAATGTGCTCCTGTTCTTTGTTGTAAATGATTTGCACTTCAATGCTTCAGCTGTCCTTGTTCAGAGTCAATGATAAGGCAAGGGGGTGCCCCTTCCTCTCAGGGAGACAGGGTGGTGCCTATATTCACCCACTGGGACCAGGGGTGACACAAAGGCACCCTGAAATCTTCATCTCAGGGTAGTCCAGCAGTGGCTATCCCTTCCATCTACCCCCCAGCTCTGTGTTACTAAACCCCACAGCAGCGCAAAGGGTGAGCTCAGATCTGGGCAAGAGATCCTTAGAAAGCCTGGGTCATCTAAGCTTAATGGCACCTGGGGATTATGTCCAAATCTTTCAAGTGAACAGGGCAAACCACAGAGCCAGCCCACTCCACCCCATCTGCACAAGATAGATAAAGTGAGAGGGAGAAGAAAGAGTAACATATATAGGTAATGCAGATCGGGTGCTCTGTTAGGGTAAATAATTTACCATTTTTGTTAATATATTTTATCTGGACTGTTTTAATGTCTGCTGTACTGTGATCGGTGTTGTTGGACCTGATTAACTCATACCCATGTAAATGATCATCCTAAGACTGAAAGAAGTTGCAATTGCAAAGCATTTCTTATCTCTCACAAGCTCTGCATTCAACACCATAATTCCAACCAAACTCATCTCCAAACTCTGAGACCTAGGACTCTGCTCCCCCCTCTCCAACTGGATCCTGACTTCCTGACCTGCAGACTACAATCAGTAAGGGTAGGCAACAACATCTCCTCCACAATAATCGTCAGCACCAGTGCCCCACAAGGCTAAGTACTCAGCCCCTTACAATAATACTTATATACTCAGGGCGGCTACAGTGGCTCAGTGGTTAGCACCACTGCCTCACAGTGCTAGGGACCCTGGTTCGATTCCAGTGTCAGGTGACTGTGTGGTGTTTGCATATCTCCCCATGGCTGCATGGATTTTCTCCGGGTGCTCCAGTTTCCTCCCACAGTCCAAATATGAGCAAGTTAGGTGGTTTGGTCATGCTAAGTTGCCCATAGTGTCTAGGATGGGAATTGCAGGGATAAGGTAGAGAGCTGCCCTGGGTGGGATGCTCTTTGGAGGGTCGGTTTGGACTTGATGGGCCGAGTGGCCTGCTTCCACACTGTAGGGTTTGTATGGTGATGAAGTGTGTGGCCAATTCAGCTCTAGCTCCATCTACAAATTTACTGATGACACCACTGTAACAGGTCAAGATCTCAACCAATGATGAGACAGAGCACAGGAAAGAGGTAGACAGCTTATTGGCGTAGTATAAAGGCAAACTCTCTCCCCCAACGTCAGCAAAATAAAGGAGCTAGTCATTGACTTCAGAAAGCTGAGTTGAGGTCATGCCCCTCTCTGTATCAATGATGCTGGGGTGGAAATGGTTGAGAGCTTAAGTTCCTAGGAGTAAATATCACCAACAATCTATCCTGGTCCGTCGACATTGACACAACAGTCAAGAAAGCACACTAGCACCTCTACTTCCTCAGTAGGCTAAGGAAATTTGGCATGTCCACAATGACTCCTACAAATTTTCATAGATGGACCATAGGTTGCAAGTGGATGCATCACAACTTGGTATGGAAACTGCTCTGCCCAAGCCTGCAAGAAATTACAGAGAGTTGCGAATGTAGCCCAGTCCATCACAAAGACCTTTCGTCTGCTGACTCCGTTTACACTTCCTGCTGCCTTAGGAAAGCAGCCAACATAATCAAAGATCCCTCCTACCCAGTTATACTCTCTTCCACCCTCTTCCTTCGGGCAGAAGCTACAAATATTTGAAAATATGTACCAATAGATTCAAGAACAATTTCTACCCTGTTGTTAGCAGACTTATGAATGAACCTCTCACCTTTTCTGTAGCTGTAACACTATGTTCTGCATTTGTTCTATTATCCTGATGAACTCTAAGGCATAATTTTGAATTAGCTTTATTATCACGGGCACTCAAACAAGTGCAGTGAAAAGTTCGCAATGTCGCAGCTTATGGCGCCACCTTAGTACAGGGTATCTATGTACAGATAGTTAAGTATTTGGTACAAAATTACCTGGATAGTGTGCAAAACAAAACTTCTGCCTGTATCTCTGTACATGCGACACTGATAAATCAAATCAAAGCAAACCTGTTGAGTGCTATTGGCCTCAGCCCTCATGGAACCTTGAATTCTGATTTTGAGGATTGGAGCCACGGTGTGACATTTTAATGTGGACAATACTGAATCTAAACCTAATGTGTCAGGAATGGGGTAGGGTCTGCTCTGCAGAATCACCAAAGTCTTACAGTGTAGAAATAGACCATTCAGCCCATCATGCCTGCACTGACTAATTAAATGAGCATTATTGAAAGTTGAGCAATATGAACATTGTTCTACACTTAACACCCATCTTATGAATGAGAATATATGTGATGATTTCACATATTTCTGCAGAGAAAGATTCATCCTGTGTGTCAACTTTTCAATGGAACACGTTGACGTTTAGAGCTGAGATAGACAATGGGTAAATGACATATCCACTATTGCTCAAAAGCACAAAAGATCTGCCAAGTAAAACTTCAAAAAATGCTGCCTCTGTCAACTTTAACAGTATTGTGCAGGAAGCTCAAACATTTAAAGGCATTTCAATAGATTACACTCTGAAACATTGAAGGCTGATAATCGAAGGGTCAGAAAAAGATCCCACAATATTCCTGTCAAACTGGTGGCTATTAAAATGGACATATTGCTTGGACATACAATCCTTTTGAATGTCATAAAAGCTGCCTAGTGTTAATACCATGGATGCTAGTGGATTCACTTACTGACAATTTTTCCATAAAGATCGTAAAGGCCAGGCTATTTCGATACTCTAAATTGGGATCACCAAAAAATATCTTTCTTCCAACCACATGAATAACAAGACAATTACTCAGCAATGCAAAAGATAAAGGACTGCAAAAATGATATGGTACTGTGATGAAAGGAATGTGAGTTGGATTTTCAACTGGTGTATGTGAGTGGTTGTCTAATTTTGTAAAGGGGTCTGATTGGGACATGGACAGTGTTCTTTTTTTTTCAAGAGGTTTCATAATTCACTAGTCAGTATTTCCAAGACAATGACTTTAACTGAGTATGTGCCATCTGGAATGTGAATGGAAATTTGTTTATATTGTGGGGAATTATGGCAGGAGATAGAAAACATTGAAAGACATGATGTTGCTTTGAGTTTAGAATAATCAAAGATTGATTTTAGCTTAGGAAAAACCTGAGATTGGAAAGATTTTGCATAATTCAAAGGAGACCTGACTAGAGTCAGTTGACAGTATAGTCCCTCCTCGAAAAGGGAATATTTTCAGAGCAATTCAGGCCATAAGTTTCCTTGGTGAAAAAGAGTCCTTTGTGATAATTCAAAGTGAGCAGAATTTGGTTAGAAATCTGAAAGGGTTATTTAAAGCTGAGAAAATTTAAGATCTTCGTTGTGTGACAATTCAATGAAAAGATTTTAAAACTCACAGGACAGGAACTGTGAAAAAAGCAGTTAAATTAAACCTACAAATTGAATAGGGATGGAAAATCTCTGTGGGTTTTGATTAACTGAAAAGTGATGTTATTGGGAATAGATGAGATATTGTTTTGTCAAGTATTTTGAAATCTTTCAAACTGTGTTATATTTAGTTAGCTCCTTTTTTACAAAAAGTTTTTTTTTGTTTTGTAATAAACTTCTGTCCCTGTTAAAACTAAATCTGCAGCCTTATGTAATTATGTTTCAGTAAAAATCTACCACGGGGGAAGTGATGGCCAAGTGTTGTTATCGCTAAACTATGAATCCAGAGACCAAGGTAATGTCCTGATGAAGGGTCTAGGCCCGAAACGTCAAGCTTTCCTGCTCCTATGATGCTGCTTGACCTGCTGTGTTCATCCAGCCCCACACCTTGTTATCTCGGATTCTCCAGCATCTGCAGTACCTTTTATCTCTAATGTCCTGGGAACCTGGGTTTGAAACTCACCATGGCTGTTAGTGGAATTTGAATTCAATTTCCAGAAAAATCTGGAATTATGAATCTAATGATGACTGTTGCTAATTATTACTGGGAGAAACCCATTTTGTTTGTTAATGTCCTTCAGGGAAGGAATCTGACATCCTTATTTAGTGTGGTCTACATGTGACTCCAGAGCCACTGCAATGTGGTTGATTCTTAACAGCAATTGTGATTATACCATGCCTTTACAAAATGTATTTTGTCTTTTTCTTATGAAGAGAGGTTACGACAGAGGTCATGGGAGCTCTGTTCCCAGCAAGTAAAGTAAACAGCTTGTGAGACCTTGGGTTTTCTTCCTAAAGTTAGAACAATAGAAGCAGCCTGAGGAGGTGGGTTCAAGTTCCCACAGATCCAGGATTTTAGTCAACGTTCAGTAGCTTTTGAGGTTTGGAAGATGCCAAACACCTCTCACTGTTACAGCAAAATGCTTGTGTTCTTTCTTTCAGAATTTTCTCTTGATAGTCTTTCCTTCTGGACTGTAGAATTGCGTGCAAGATAACCTATTTTACTGAAGTTGCCTTTGCCAAGGGCATGTTAATGGGATGTTACTATCTTGGAACAACTAATCAGTGGTAGTTAACCTTCTTCACTTTGCACTATACCACCAATTGAGGTGGCATCTGTACATTTAGATTACAAAGGGATCTTGATCAATTGGGTCAATGGGCTAAGGAGTGGTAGACAGAATTTAATTTGGATAAATTTAAGATATTGTATTTTGGTTAAACAAACAAAAGGACAGGGCTTATACAGTTAAAAGTAGGGCCTTGTGTAGTGCAGTAGAACAGAGAGACTTAGGGGTTCATGTATATAATTCCTTGAAGTTTGCATTACATGTAGACAGGGTGGTTAGGAAGGTGGTTAGCATGCTTTCCCTCACTGTTCAGATCTTTGAGTATACAAAATTGGGACATCATGTTGAGGTTGTATAGATCATTGGTGTGTCCTCTTTGGAGTACTGTGTCCAATTCTGGTCACCCTGTTAAAGGAAGGATATTATTAAGCTGGAGAGGGCTCAGAAAAGATTTACCAGGATGTTACCGGGAATGGAGAGTTTGAGTTATAGGGAGATGTTGGGTAAACCTGGACATGTTTCACTGGAGCATAAGAAGTTAAGAGGCGGTCTTTTAGAGGTTTATAAAATCATGAGGGGTATAGATAATGTGAATGGCAGGTCAATTTTACAAGCTTTGCCTTGTTCGCGTTCTGTGAAGTCTGTCCCGAAGTGATTTCTTCCACCTCCAGAAAACTTATAGCAACTGAAAGAGCCATTACTACACACGGCACATGTTATTTACCAACTGAATGCAACACCCAAAAAGAAAACACCAGCACTCAGCACTCACTGTCTTTGAGTCCAATAATCCGAAACAAAACCTGAATTAGAGATTTAGATCCTGACAAGAGACATAGAGAAATAAAGCATGGAAACAGACCCTTCGGTCTAACCAATCCACGCTGACCATAATCCCAAACTAAACTATTCCCACCTGCCTGCGTTTGGCCCATATCCCGCCAAACATTTCTCATTCGTGTACTCATCCAAATGTCTATTAACTTGTAACTGTACTCATATCAATCACTTCCGCTGAAAGCTCACTCCACACACTAACCATTCTCTGTGTAAAAAGGTTGCCCCTCAAGTCTTTTATAAATCTTTCTCCTTTCACCTTAAAAATATGTCCCCTAGTCATGAAATCACCCATACTAGGGAAAAGACACCTGCCGTTCACTTTATCCATACCCTTCATAATTATGTTACTAAACAAAAACCCACTTGGGTCACTAATGTCCTTTTGGAAAGGAAATCTACCTGTCAGGCCTACGTGAGTCACCAGATCCACAGCAATGTATTTGACCCTTAACTACCCTCTGAAATGACCAAGAAAGACATTGGGTTCAAGGGCAATTAGGGATAGACAATAAATGCTGGCCCATGATTGAATCGAAGATACACTGGGGAGGGGAATATTCCACCTGCATCTACATCTCCACATCTCAAATAAATAACTGGCAAGTGTTGTTTCTCATCAGTTTCAAAAGTTGGCTATGTCTCCTGACACGCCGAAAGCTTCAGATTACACGTACGCATGCTGAATTTACGTAACACTTTGCCAGTAAAAAACGTGGTAGTTCCCAAATAAGCATAATAGTTATGCATGAATTGGTCACAATGACATCACTGTCAGGACTGGCAGGGGTACTGAGCATGTGTGTTTTGCACATGTGCATTAACAGTGTTTTCAGAGTGTTAGCAGATATTCTCACAAAACTGTCGGGGATGGGAGGAAAATAGCTGTTTAATTGCTTATGGAGTTATTTGATTTGGTCATGAAAAGTCTGTAATTATCACCTTGGAGTAATCATAGAAACTATGAGACAACCTTGTGTGGATGAAATCTAGACCTAATGGGTCTTCACTTGTATTTCCCTTTCAAAGTACCTTGCAAATATGCATATCACAGCATAAAACTGAGGAAACCTTTTTGAATTCAACACCACTGTTTTCATATGACTGGGTTTGTAGATGGAAGTTAAAGCCTTTGAACACCAACATGAGGATAACGCATACCACAGTACTTTTATTTCCCTTGTAAATGGTATTCACACATAGACTTCATGTTGGTAATTCAAAGCTTGCTTCTCACAGTAGAACTACTAATTATCTCAGTAGGAGCAGCACCTTTAAAACCACCATGAAACCCCCTGCTAGAATTGTTGAATGCATGCAGTTTTCTCAAATGAGCTGCCAATGCAAAGTTGAGTTATGAGCAAGACCTGTACCCATATAATCACCGTGAACATGTACAGAGGGCTAGTGAGAGCACGCTGAGATGAACAAGCTTGCTATAGCATTCGTTTGCAAGCCTTTTCTGTTCATTAACTGTATCCCCAACTATTCGTGGTGTGACCAAGAGTCTATTAGCTGGTAAAATGCTCACAAACAACACTGAAAGGAAACAACTCCACCAGTTATATTTAGCTCATGTATTGATTCAATGAAAAAGCAATGTCAAACTGACAATGCATCAACTTAGAACTCAGTCACTTTATACTCACGGCCTGAGCCAACTTTGAGGTGATAAGCTTGTCCAAAAAATTACTATTACACAGAACTATCACATGACTGAAATTTGTGCAAAGTAAACTTTTTCAGTTGTTCAGTTAGTGCTTAAGAATTTCCGTGGAGCTCAAGCATACTATTTCAGAGCATATTTGACTAAGTTAGGAACCAACTGTCCTGTTTGCTCGTTAATAGTTTCATAAAGCGTTTCATAAACGTTACCAGCGTTCTGAAAATCTGAATGAGCGCATTCTTGCCTCAACTAATGAGAAATGTGGTGCACAGTTGGCAGTCGAACTATATGCTGTTATCTGGTCCCATTTTACAATAGCAACTGGTGTCAAAGCAGCACTTGCACTGATATTGAGATGCATGGATATTTCATAGCTGCTAATAGCAGTACATTATGCTCTAAGGGAACAAAGTAAGAAGCACTTAAAGCAGTACCAAGGGGGTCCATAATTAGTAATGCAAGAGGAAGGGAAAAAGACTAACTGCTGAGATAATTACTGTTGAGAAGGAGCATATGATGACAGGGGAGGAGAATGTGTACACTCTAAATGCTTTAATGATGGATCAAGCAGAGATTGCCCTTTACAGAGTGAGTCAACATTTTTACAGTGTGGTTTGGAGTAGGGAAACTGTTCACATATCAATTGAAACAAGGAGAGCCAGCAGCAGTTACACTAGGGATGAATACAGGTATGAATATTTTGACCACAGGAGATCATCAATGTGTCTGTTAGATTTTCCTTCAAGACTTGCATAAGGCTGAGGAAGCAGGGAGGAATGAGTTGCAAGCATAAGCAGATCTTAGCATGTCAGAAAGCAATTCTGGGCTAATTCAGGGAAAGAAACACATGTTGGGGTTGGGTGAGTGAGTAGGGTTAAAACAGTCTGAAACCTAACATCAAGTTGCCTTCAGAGGAGCAGGGAAGCCGACGTTTCAAGTCTGGACCCTTCTTCTGAAGAAGGGTCCAGACTTAAAATGTCAGCTTTCCTGCTCCTCTGAAGCTGCCTGGCCTGCTGTGTTCATCCAGCTCTATACCTTGTTATCTCTGACTCCAGCACTGGCAGTTCCTACTATCTCTGATCAACTTGCCTTAATCCCTCAACACTTCAACTTAAAATTTTAATGGTGATGAGACAAGGAATAGAATAGACAGCCAACTCATTCCAAGGAGATGGATGAGGGCTTGAAATATTATAATTACTACTCCCCTCCTTGTTGGACCTGCATCCTTTTCCCAAGCAATTCTTACCTTGCTGCAATTGTACAGGACCTCGGTGAGACTGCATATGGAATGTACTGTGTGTTTTGTTGTCCTTATCCAAGGAGGGATGTTCTATGAAACGAAAGTTTACTAAACCATTTCCTGGGAATAGCAGGACTGATCTATGAACAGACATTGGATCAGTTTGGACCATATTCACTGGGGTTTAGATGAACGAATGGGGAACATAATAGAAACCTATAAAGCAGGAGTAGGCAATGTAGTTGCAGGGAGAATATTCTTGAAGATCAGAGGGTCCAGAACTAAGGGCCACAGCTAAGGAAGGACAAGCCATTTAGGGCTCAAATGAAGGGAAATTTCTTTACACAGACAGTGGTGAACCTATGGAATTCTGTGTTACAGAAAGTGGTTGAGGCCAAAATATTGGATGTTTTCAAGAAGGAGTTAGAAATAGACTTTAGGGCTAAAGGCAATACAAGCTGTGGAGAGAAAGCGACAACAGGGTAGTGAATTGGAGAATCGGCCATGATTATATTGAATAGCAAAGCAGGCTTGAAGGGTCAAATGGCCTACTCCTGCTCCTTTTATTCAAGTTTCCATCAACCGTGCTGATCTCTACAAGCACATCACACAGACTTTGCAAGATTAAAACTCCACAGTGCTCAGCACAAGAATAAGGAGCAGGAGTGTCCCTGTAGCCTGCTCTGCCATTAGATAAGACATGCATAATTTGATTGTGGCATCAACTCCACTTTCTTGTTCGTCATCCAGTAGGATAGGGGATCTGTTACATCCACCAACATAAGCAGATGGGGCCTGGGTAACACAATACAACCTCACTGGAGTATCAGCCTTAAGTATTGTGTTCAGGCCCTGATGGGGGAATTGAATCTCGAAAGTTGTGATTCTGAGGCAAGACTCATCTGAGCCAAAAGTGATGCTCAAACAAATTTAAAAGGTCTAGCTGCCAAAGTGGGATTTGAACTCATGATTCCAGAGCATTAGTACAGGCCCGTAAATTACCAGCCTTCTGAAGAAGAGTCATTCTCGAATTGAAGTGTTAACTCTATTTCTCTCGACAGGTGCTGCCAGACATGCTGACTTTCTCCAGCATTCTCTATGTTTTTTGCTAGATTACTAGTCCAATATTATAACCATTAGGCTACCTTACCTGTAAGGTAACGTCCCTGTTTCCTGGTTCCCCTCATTCTACCAACAATTGTGCTCCCTACTTCTCCCCTTCATCCCTCCTCAAAAAAAAGCATCATGCTCCCAGCAGTTAATTTCCCACCTGACTCTGAGAAACAATAGGAATGATAACTACATTAAAAGCACAAACTCTGCTTCGTGCTGAAAGCAACTAACCAGTGTGGAACTGAGCCTCAGAATGAAGAAGGACACAGGATCAATAGTCAATCTATGCTTGGCTCATCTCAGATATCAAGGCTGGTTATAGGAGCAATACAATTTTTCTCAGCATTCCCAGACTGGAGAAAGGTGGGGAATAACAGTCATTATTCTATTTTATTCCCCAGTGTCTCATATGAAAGAAAATGCATTAATGCTGAGCAGGCGGAGTTTGCCGGTGAAGTTCCCCTTAATTGACTAGCTTCCTAGTGTTCAGTAGGTAGGCAAGCGAAAAATTGGGTGATGCTGAGAATCAGTTGCAGGCTTTTCAAACTGCTAGAGAAAGAAAACATTCACAAGCAAAATAAATTTTTAAAATAACAAATCTGTAAATAAACCGCACAGGGAGGAAATCTGCATATTCTGAATGACAAATGTTTTGAACAGGCTTGAAACTATTTGTTGCAGATTTCCCATTCTTATAATATGGATTGATGGCTGTCTTGCTGTTTTCTGTAAGAGTTTCCTGACTCTGCATAAGAAGTGGGAAACCAGCAGGAAGGTGTCATTTACCGTTAGATGCTGCTGTTAAATGTTGACAGCCAAAGTGCCGCTAAGGATTTCTTATCTCAGCTTGAGTGGGTACTTTCATGCCTAATGAATGGGAATTAGGTTCAATAGCAAGGGCAGTTGACCGTGAAAATTAGCGAGCTGTAATCCTGGTAGTTACATCAGGTCATGTCATCAGTATCCGCCAACATGGACCCCATCAGAGTCTGCAGAATGGAACCTCACTTACAAGGGGTTGGCATATTGTCCAAAACTCCTCCCCCCTATACATACCCTAACTCACGCTGAGTGTCATTCATACTTCACCTGAAGTTTGCTGATCTACATTGGTTCCTAGTACAGCAACGGCATCATTTTGATATTCCTATAATGTTTCCAAATCATCATTTCCTTATTCCTTGGAAACTCCTGTATCTCAAATCCCTACAGTGTGGAAACAGGACCTAAGGCCCAACAAGTCCACACCAACCCTCAGAGCATCCCTCCCAGACTCATCCCCCTATAACCCACCTAATCTACACATTCCTGGACACTATGGGTAATTTAGCATGGCCAGTCCACCTAGCCTGCACATCTTTGGACTGTGGGAGGAAACGGGAGCACCCAGAGGAAACTCACGCAGACACAGGAACAAAGTGCAAACTCCACACTGACAGTTGCCCAAGGGTGTAATCGAACGCAGGCCCCTTGTGCTGTGAGGCAGCAGTGCTAACCACTGAGCCACCTTGCTGCCTGGTATTCCTTCAAAATCAGCCTTTTGAGCATCTTGACTTTTTTCGTCCCTTCACCATTGGTGTTTGTGTTTTCAGCTGCCAAATCAGGAATTTCCTTGCTAAGCCTCACTACCTCTCCACCACTACTTCCTCTTGAGGGAATAACCAGTACCAAAACTGCAATACTTGGAAATGAGTGCACTGGGCCTACTGGAGCTCCTCTTATTTAATTTATCTGTGGGATGTGGGCGTCACTGTCTGGCCAGAATTTCTTGCCCGTTCCTTGTTGCCCTTGGTTATAGCAATTCGTACAACTGAATGGCTTGCTAGGCCATTTCAGAGGGCAGTTGAGAGTCAACCACATTGCTGTGGGTCTGGAGTCACATGTATGCCAGACCAGGTTAGGGCGGCCAATTTCTTTCCCTGGAGGGCTTTAGTGAACCTGATAGGTTTTTCCTCTGACAAACGGCGATGATTTCATGGAGATCAGTGGATTCTTAATTTCAAACTTCTTTTATTGAATTCAAATTCCACCATCTGCCGTGGTAGGATTCAAACCCAGGTCCCCAGAACAGTAGCTGGCTTTCTGGATCATTTGTCTAATGATAATTACCACTAAGCTATCGCCTACCTATTTTGAAGTATACAAGATGGGTTCAATCAGTATGTGTCATTTGCTCATTTTACAGCTTTGGTTTTGGTCCTGCTGGAAAAGAGGAGGTAGTGGCCGAGTGGTCTTATCATAGACTAGTCATTCAAAGACCCAGGTGATGCTTTGGATGATGTTTCTGAAGGAGAGTCACTGGACCTGAAATGCTAACTCTGCTTTCTCTCCACAGACGCTGCCAGACATGCTGAGTTTCTCCAGCAATTTCTGTTTTTGCTTGTGATATTCTGAGGACCCAGATAAGAATCCTGGCAGGAATTTGAATTCAAAAAAAAAATCTGGAATTCAGGATCAAATGACGACTTTGAAACCATTGTTGGGGAAAAGCCCATCTAGTTCAGTAATGTCTCTTAGGGAAGGAAGCTGCTTTCCTTATCTGATCTGGTCTAAATGTGACTCCAGACCCACAGCAATATTGTTGACCGTGGGCAATTAGAGATGGGCAATAAATGCTGGCCAAGCCAGTGATTCATCCTATGAATGAATAAAATAAAGCATTAAAACCATATTATTTACATATTATGACAAATAAAAATGACAGTTTACCTATTGCTAATACAAAATCCAGCATTAATAATACAGGGAGTAAATTCCTTGCCTTTTCTAAGGTATTAACTATGGAAGGAGGACATAGCTTTTAAAATAAAAATGGAAGCATGTTTGGGCAGAAGCCTGTTATGCCTGATTTCCACTTTCTAAAAGCTTCTCACCATATTTCCTGCGCTGACTGTGAAATCCTACTGTCATTTGCCCTCAGAGTTGCCACTGCTCTCATTTGTATATGTCATAGCTAGTGACAGCCAGTTCTCAAACACATCTATGTTTCCTGTGTTTGGACGGCAGATGTACTGAGGGTAAGTTTCATTGAGTTCTGCGAGACAAAGCAGCTGTCAGGGTCAGCTATTAAAGCAGACGTGATCTCTGAATTTAGGAAGCGATTTTTAAAGTGTTCCTTTCTGCCACTCTGTCGCAGATACCTGCACTCACTGCTGACGGCTTCTCACAGAGTCAGACCACCAGAGGATAGCTGCTGCAGTCCTGTTGGCTTGCTGCCATGTCCTGCTGCCCTCTGAGCCCAGATGGTGTCTGCGCAGTGTGTACAAGTACATAACGGACTGCAAAGGCATTCAGTGTATTTATTAGAGAATAAAGTGAAAAAGACAAGCATTGCTCCTCTCCTGCCTGGTTGTACAGAGAAGAGACAAACAGCTGCAGCTGGGGCAAAGGACAGCATTGAGTCATAGAGCCATACACCACAGAAACAGACCTGTCGGTCCAACCAGTCCATGCCGACCATAATCCCAAACTAAACGAGTCCTACTTGCCCGCGTTTGGCCCATACCCTTCCAACCTTTCCAATTCATGTACTTATCCAGTTTTTCATTTAAATGTTGTAACTCTCCCTGCATCAACTATTTTGTCTGGTAGTTTATTCCACATATGAATCACCTTCTGTGTGAAAAAGTTGTCCCTCAGGTACCTTTTAAATCTTTCGCCTCTCACCTTTAAAAAAGCCCCCTACTTTTGAATTTGCCCACCTGAGGGAAAAGACGTTTGCTATTCAGCTTATTGATGCCCCTCGTGATTTTGTAATCCTCTATAAGTTCACCCCTCAATCTCCTTTGCTCTAGTGAAAAAAGTCCCAGACTATCCAGCCTCTCTTTATAATTCAAATCTTCCCGCCTCAACAATGTCCTGATAAATCTTGTCTGAAGCCTCTCCAATTTAATAATACCCTTCCTATAGGAGGGCAACCAGAACTGTACACAGTATTACAAAAGTGGCCTCACTAACGTCCTGTACAACGTCAGCATGGCGTCCCAACTCCTATACTCAGTATTCTGAGCAATGAGGGTAGGCATGCTAACACCTTCTTAACCACCTTGTCAACATGTGACACAACTTTCAAAGACCTATGCACCTGAACCTCTAGGTGTCTTTGTTTGGCAACACTACCCAGGGACTTACTTTTAATTGTATAAGTCCTGCTTTTGTTCATTTTACCAAAATGCAATACTTCCCATTCATCCAAATTAAATTCCATCTGCCACTCCTTAGTCCATTGGCCTATTGATCAAAATCCCTTTGTAATCTTAGATAACTTTCTTCGCTGTCCACTATATCACTAATTTTAGTGTCATTCGCAAACTTGCTAACAATGCCTCCTCAATTGTCATCTTATTCATTTAAATAAATGGCAAACAACAGTGGACCCAGCACTGATCCCTGCGGAATACCGTGGTCACAGGCCTTCTGTCCAAGAAGCAACCCACTACCACCCTCTGCCTCCTACTGTCAAGCCAATTTGTTTCCAATTGACAGCAGTTGGAAGAAGGTGAAATTTCAGGAATGTTTACCCTTCCAGCAGACTTACCAGGCCAGGACAACACCCCCATGTGTCTCTGACAAGTAATGCACAAGGAAGTTTTATTTTTCTGCAGAGGCTGTGACATATTTGTGTCACCTCCTGCAAGAAGATCTGCAATCATCTGAATCGACAAGCCCAGCATCAATTGCTGCAGTCAAGGTGGTAGTAACTATGAACCTCTTTGCCAAGGACTGCACTGGGGGCTGCTGGCAGAGCCATCAGTGGCATCAGACAGTTTGCTGTTCATGTTTGCATGCAACAGGGTATTCAATAATATATAAACACATTCATCACTTTCCCCACAGATAACAGACAGGGATCACACAGATTGTCAGAAACAAGATACCATCGATTCCATATGTCACCCAGAGAGCTTCTTTATTTGATCTCACTGACTGCATGCAATAGATGGGCCTTCACTGTTGCAAATCTAGCAGTAGTACATCATGAAGAGCCTGTGCCCATTCTCCTGGGAGCCTTTACAGCCAGTATAATGTTTTTTACCTTGCAGAAATTCTCCATTGATCAACTCTCTAACCCTGCACAACAAGTGAGAAGCTGGCAGCATGTGGCAGCATGATCCTCTGCACACTTGGATTATTATTCTTCTCAGGCATCCATGCTTGGCAGCCCAACTCCATTCTGTGCCAGCTATTGCTGACATCAAACATATCACTTCAGTTCTCAGGCAACAATTGTGATGCATGGGCAGGATTACTGGTGGACTGAAATCTGGTCTATATTGTATTAAAGCCGAAAGAACTGCGAATAAAGTAAATCAGGAACAAAAACAAATTTGCTGGAAAAGCTCAGCAGGTCTGGCAGCATCTGCGACGGGAAAAACAGAGTTAATGTTTTGGGTTCTGTGACCCATCCTCAGAACGGATGGTGGCCATAATATGTTCATTCGGATATGAGGTTACCACAAAGTGGCCTTCTCTAACCTGCCCTCAGCTGAGGTGTGCTAACCCTCAGATTAAACTTCCCACTGAATGAGAAGGAAGCCAATGGTTCTCTATAGCAACGTTCACTCCATTGACATTGGTCCGATGCACGTTAGTAAATATTTCCCCTGCATTATAGCAACATGTGGTTACAACATTGGACATGGTCCTTCAGCATGAAGAGGAAGAGGGCACTGATGACAGACAGGTTAGCAAGGAGGTGGGAGGCTTCCAACAGTGGCCTGTAATCCACAGAACATTTCAGCAGCAGTTCATTGAAGAAACTGTTAACTACTCCGCTAACAGGCATCTTGAAAATTTCTCCAAATCCTTGCACCCTCAAAAACAAACTGCCCAAATCCAAACATGTGATATCAACTAAAATGGAAGGGTCACCAGATCCTGTACAAGCACACCGTCCACACAGTGATTTCAGAAAAGACCATCACTTCAGTTCGATTTGGACAAGTTGAGTGAGAGGGGAACTGCACTGCAGATACAGTATAATGTGGATAAATGAGAGATTATCCATTTTGGGAGGAAAAACAGAAAGGGAGATTATTATCTCAATGGCTATAAATTTAGAGAGGGTAATGCGCAACTAGTCCTGGGTGTCCTCATACAATTACTGAAGTTAAGCATGCAGATGGAGGAGGCAGTTGGAAGGCAAATGGTATGTTGGCCCTCACAGTGAGTGGGTTAGAATAAGGAGTAGGGATTCCTTGCTACAATTATATGGGGCATTGGGAAGGCCACACCTGGAATAGTGTGTGCCATTTTCATCTCCTTTTCTGAAGAACAATGTTCTTGCTATGGAGGGAATGTAGTGAAAGTTTACCAGACAGATTCCTGAGATTGCAGGACTGACCTATGAGGATAGGTTAAATCTGTTCAGATCATATTCGCTGGAGCTCAGAAGAATGAGGGGAACTCATAGAAACCCATAAAATTCCAATAGAACTGGACAGGGTAGTTGCAAGAAGGATGTTCCCAAAGGTGAGAGAGTCCAGAACCAGGAGTCACAGTGTAAGAATATGGGGCAGGCTTTTTGAAGACTGAGATGAGGAGAAATTTCTTCACCCAGAGAGTGGTGAATCTGTGGAATTCTCTACTTCTAAAAAGCGTTGAGCCCAAAACATTGAATGATTTCAAGAAGGAGTTGGTTATATGTTCTATTTCCTGTTTTTATTATACTGATTTCTTGTCTGCACTCTAATATCACTGTGGTGTTTGCCCTTCATGCCACTCTTAGGGTGTCCCTTACCAACTGTAAACCTTCTTCAAGATTCTTTCTGAATGGTTGCAGCATAAGAGGTAAATTGCTTACTCTCTAGCAATCTGCTTCCACTATTTAGCATGCATGCAGTCCTTTGTCATACTTCATCATTTTCCACTTGTCTGGGCATGCTCTTCAACATTGCTTCCTGAACAGTGTTTGTTCCTCAGGCTCGATGGTATTGGTAGGATGAAGGATATGTTAAGACATGAGTTTAAAGAACATGGTTGAGCACAATTCTGATGATGAGCCGTTATATCTGTCTGAATTTATCTCATTTAGCACAGTGACAGTCAGTGCTCAAAATGTTTTGTTTTTTTCTAAATACTCCTCAAAATTTCCTGCAGGCTATTTTTTGATTTTCAGGGGCTACATTTTGGTTTCCATTGGCTCTTTGTCAGCCTCAGTAGCTCCTTCATTAGGTGATGCAAACCCTTTGGTAATAACACTTTGCATATTTGTGTTGATTTATGGAGGATTGGGTCTCACACAGAAACAATTTTGGAAGAACTCTTAAATATGCCCAATAATCCTTACTGGTCCATTAAACATGAAGCAATTCCTAGACGTCACAGGATTTATATCACTGCAAAAACAACAGCCATGTGATAAAAACAATTGCATTTTTGCAAAACAACTGATTCACTCCAACACACAAAAACCATCGCCTAAGCATGGTCTCCATGGATTGGTGAGATCACAGCTAAAACACATTTGTCATCTGCTCCACTGCAAGTAATTCAAAGTATCCAAAACACTTTAAGCTTAAAAACACATAAATACAAATCTTCACAAAATAAAACTGCTCAATCTTAAATTGTACAAGCGATACGTTGACATTGTGTTCATTACAATTACACGTGTTACTTTTTCCACCATATGGTAGCTCCTGCACTTCCACAGCTCTAACCTAGAGACTCTACATTAGCTTCCAAGGAATTAATTACTTCAAACTGTTCCTGCTGAGGTGAGTATTACTTTCTTGAAAAGTTTTAAACTGCTTTCTCTCATTTGCTGTTCCTATCTGCCCTCTCAGACCCTTACCACCCTATATAGCTCAGATCCCTTCTAACAATAACCAGGTGTAGTGTGACATCTGAACTCGTCCAGCCCAACCCAACATTGGCACCTCCTCATCAAGTTCCCTTAATGAAGACCCTCTGTCCCTTTTGTAAACCCTCAATCTACTTTGCAGCCCCTTATTCCACTTTGAAGCCCCTCTCACCTCCTTTTGGCATCTATCCGATTTTGCAGCCCCTTTGCCCCCTTTGCAGCCATGCATTCCCCCTTCGCAACACTTTGCTCCTCTTTGTAGTTCCTCTCGTTATGTTGCAGTCACTCACTACTATTTTGCAGCTCTTGGCTCCCCCTTGTAAGAGTGAACAAAAATCCTCATCATCTAACATACTGTAAAAGACCCTGCACTTTTCTTATGTCTTAAAATACTGGGCGAAACCTTGGACTGAGGCTGCAACAAACACACAACAGTCGCAGCAGAATGGAAATTTCTGTCTGGGATTCTTGTACAGCCTGGAATTCCAATTTACACTTCCACTATAAAAGAATAATCAACTGATACTAACTAATGAAGAGCCCCAACCCGAAACGTGACTTTCCTGCCCCTCTAACGCTGCCGGACCTGTTGTGTTCATCCAGCTCCACACTGTATCAACCTAAATAATAACAAGGCTCTAGCTTGGGACTGCTTTCACATCTCAGGCTACCTAGCACAGGCAATATGGGGCCTAGATTACAACTTCCAACGTCAATCGAAATCTATTCACAGAGATACCAGGCATTCAACTTCAATCAAAATCCATTCACACATATGCTTAGTGATCGGGAAACCAATTTACTTCAGAAGGAAACAATAGAAACGTGATGGACAACACAGATAAGGGGCTCAGAATCAGTATAATAGCAGGCCCCGATCTCAACCGAGAAGAAAAATTCCAGCAGTTAATTCAACCAGCTATTTTCCATGATCGATTCCCAAGAACTATTTTTCAGAAGTGTTCTAAGAGCTAATTCCAACTGCAATTCTGAGAACAATCCGAGAACGTTCTCAGAACTTCTGAGCAAGAGCTACAAGATACAGGCCTCTTCCAAAACAGGGGAACCGATGACAGCCGACTACGACCAACAGATCTAAGAACTGACAAACCTGAAAACCAACCTACTCGACTGACACCACAAGGCCTCAGACACATCGTGAGGTGAAAACCAGGCCTGCAAAACCAGCAGAAAGGAAAGAAAACCAAGTACCAAGGAAAGAAAACCAATAGATCCAAAACGCACCTTACCGTACCTGCGGACTCAAACCAAACTGAAAAGCCTATGCAGTCCAAAGTCTTCATCCAGGCTGTGGGTACGGCAAGCAGGAACAGCCAGGTATATTTCAAAATCACATTTTCCTCAGCGGTGAGCAGAAACTCCCAAGACCGCAAAGTTCCAACCTAGCCAGCAGAGAGGGGAAGGCTAGAGAAGGCTGATTAACGTTTCTACAATTAAAACTGTTGTTTTTAGGTCCTAATAGTGTTTAATCTAGCTAATAGTGCATTTAGTAGAATTTCTGTCCTCTGTATGGTTGATTGTGTCAATTTCGCACTGTTTATCGCTCTTACCTTTATTTCTTGTATTATACTTTTACCTTTTTGTAGCTAAGTAAATTTAGAGATTCTTTTGCCCTGAAACATACGTCTACTGCCTTCTTTATTTCACATTCCCTAAATATGTCCAGTGTCCAGATCCAGGCATTTGGAGGTGATTCAAACCACTTAAAAATCAGAAAATAACTGATTGTAACCCAGAACCCTACACCCTTCATAGCTTCCGTCCTCTCTCTCGAACAGCATGTGTCTGCTGCCTACGCAATCAAAGCCTTAATCTCATTCCCCAGGTCCTCAAACTCATTCCTGGGCCTACCTCCACGGACTCACTGACCTTGCTCCCCAACCTTGCGCCCCTCACATCCCATTCCTGCCCTCTTTCCTCTGGTCTTACTGACTGCATCTCCCTCCTCTATCACACCTTGCGTCATTCTCACACTGGTTGCCGATGGCTTCAGTGTGAGTTGCCTAGCAGTAAGCTAAGGGGAGAACCAGCCTGTGACCATTCCTTTCCATTGTATTTATGAGGGCTGATGTTTCTCTGGTAGGCTCCAGCTGAAAGTGAATTCTCCCAGGGGCTCTGGGGATTTTGAGGGGTCAGGGTTTCGGGGATTGTTAACCACCCACTGGAGGAGGAAACATGAGCAGGTGTTTGGCAAATTCAGCTCGCCACTTTCTCCTCACTGTTGGCTGTGACTAAACTGCAATCCTGGCCACGATCAACAGGCACAAGCTGAATGCCCCCCTTTTTCACGGATGTTGGCATCTGTCATCTCCCAACCCATTGTCACTATCCTGGCATTTCTACTATGCACTAGCAGTGTGCTCTGAAAGGGAAGACTTGCATTTTAAGGCATTCCAGCAGCAGCACTGACAGGCTGCAGTGAAGACATTTTGCGCACAGGGACAGGCACACAGCTGCACCTTGGGGATGTTTGCTTTCTGTCTCAGCACTTGCTTACTTAGCACCTCCCTACATGCTTAGAGCATCCCTGCCTTGCCTTGACATGTCAGTTAGTATAGTCACAGTAACAGGCAGCTAACCTTGCTTCTAAAGCAGACTGCAGTCTAGTAGGGCACCGAGCTAATTAATCTCAAAGCTACTCCATGTGCCAGTAACTTACACACCAAACATACTGCGTGTGCACCAGCAAGGAGCCATGTCTGATAGTCTCAGTGGAATCGTCCTCAAACAAGCCCATGGAGGCACCCAACAGTCATGGGCTTAGGATACAGCCTCCCATACCAGCCCAGTGAATTTGCCACAGTCAGGTGACTGATTGGAGTGTTTGCGGTCAGGGAGTCCATATCTTTGCTATCAGGGCAGGGATTACAGACAGTCTATGGGCTCTAAAACCTCACGTCCATAAGTTATGGCTTAACATGGTTGGGGAGATATATATGAACAGTCAAGTGTCTGGTACATCTTGCCCAGGGCTGTAAGGTTATGTCAGACAAGGGGGTGGTCTATAGTCTGTCAGATCCATCCACAGAAACTCAGGGGGAAGGAGGAGAGGATACACTTGTGGCCATTTCTGTGGAACTGAGCTGCGGCAAGGTTAGTCTTCAGGACTGGAGGCTGCAGGATCTGGGGAGGGGCACAGTACAATTGGGACTTCATGGGGTTGGGGGAGGTGTGTCATCCATTTTCAGGAACACCCTGGCTTCGTGGGGGTGCAGTGAATGACTACAGTATGTATGGTCATCTCATATGCCAGAGGCTGGGTGGGAGATGTAAGCAGATGTAGACATGTTGGTGGGGTTGGAGGGGGAGGAGACCTGGAGTTGTGTGAAACTTGTGAGATTAACAGGATAAGCTGCTAGGAGGGGAATGTAGTTGGTGGGGACTGACTGACACATTTAAACTGAGACTGGAAGCCATTGGCGGATGCACACTCACAGTTACCTTCCATCATGGTGCAAATTGAAAGTGCGAAATGGGGAAGAAAATGGCTGCTAGCATATTCGGGGCAGGGCAAGTGGCTCGACCTGTGAAGGAGGGGTCTACAGCAAACACCAATCAAAGAGATTTTCAAAGGAAAGAACCTGAGTCACAGGTCCATGCAATGTTCAGCACAAGGATTGCCTACTCCCCAGCCTTCCTGACCATTGACCCTCTGTATATGTAGAATGCCCTAGCAAAGCCACTGCAGAACAACTGTCTGACATTGGCACTTTGTGCACGGAGGGAGTCAAACATTAGGGATGTAGGACAAGAAAGTAGAAATGTGTCACAGTGACCTAATTCTGTGTGGACGCATTGCTCCCCCTGCTTCCAGATGGCAACCAGCTATCTATCCATGGAGCCTCCACTGTGCCTGCTGGATGGTGCTGAGATATATGTAGTGCCTTCCCAGACAAATGCTCAAACACATGACATCTGGGACATTTACGCAGAAACAAATAGTCATGTACAAGCCTTTTTCACCCACGACACGAAAGTGTCCTCAATCAGTTTTTGTTCTCTGTCCAAACCATTACCTCTTCATGTAGTCCCTGGTTCTATGTCTAGGCTAAAGGGAGCCTGTTCAGCAGTGGAGCCATTTAGCTCTGAATGTTTGTTAAGGTGAAGCCTAGGATGCTTGTACCTGGACTAGCCAGATATACAGAGATCCTTTTGCACATTAACCTCCTTGTTGAACCTCAAAGAGTGAGGGGTGGGGTGTTTGGCAGTGTTGAGGTGGAGGGTCTGCCTCCTCTGCAGTTCCCTGAATCTAAAGTGCAGTGAGCCCTGAGTGTGGTTCCACTTTCAGCTGGGTGCCTCCTGGCACAGATCTTGTTCCTTGTGCAGTTAGGTTTCTCATTACCCCTCCCCACACACAGACATGAACCCCTCCCCCACCACATCGACATCCTTTCAGTTCTGGCAACCAATACCTCGGCTAAGGGAGAGCTCTCTCCAGTAGCACCTGAGGGTACTGGGCCCAATTCACCAAGGCAGATGCCAATCTGTCCATGGGGACAGGCTAATGGCCATGAGTTTGCTGAACTGCTGCAGCTTCTGGACACTGAAGGCCGTTGGGTTTCATCTACAGGTCCACCTCTGCTAGTCCGCCCTGTACATGTGACTGCAGACACTACCTGTCTGGGGCTGAACAGGTGCTTTATCCCTGGCAGTCCTCCAAATGCCAATTGCCTGGGTCGCTGACTAAGTGTGGAGCATTCTGTGGTTCTCACCATATGGTGCACCCTCATTCTCTCTGGCCTGAGGTTCCTCTGAGGTGTCAGTCCCTGGGGCTGGTGGAGGTGCAGGATGCAGCCTTGCTGATCCTCCCTTTGAGGCTAGGTCCTCTCATCCTTGGAGGTCGAGGGTGGGGCTGCTGATGGAGCCAGACATTTCTCTCCAGAGATCAAGGGCAGGCTAGAGGAACTAACAAACCAAAAGAGAGAGACAGCATCATAGCTAGTGTGTAGTGTGCCAGGAAGTAGTGTGCAATGATCAAGGGGCACAACAGGGTTATCGTGAGAGTTGGCATGGAGTGAAAAGTGGTACTGAGTCGTTTGACAGGACATGGATGTTTCTGCATCCCTGCTGTAACATTCCCTGATTATCTCCTGTTAGTGGTACATTATCTCCTCATCGGGGATAATGTACTGCCCTTGTCCATCAGTATGGGCTCTCTCTTCCCTCTTATGGGCAGTCTTATCCTGTAATGAGGAGAGGGCCAATGGGTGAGATTATGGTGGGTGGCTTGTATTTCATTGCTGTGGGCAATAGGTAGTGAGGAATACCGTAGAACATCTTCAGAATACTAGGGTGTGTCCAGGTGTGCACAGGCATTTAAAGATGGCATGGGGAAGCGGGATAGGGTAGATGTTCACTGAGTAGCGGGTTGTTGTGGGAACAGTGCATGGTAAAATGGGGCAGAAATTGAACATGAGAGATGCCTTGGGGCAGTATAGGTAAGTAATGCAGTGAGTTTGGCAAGATAGTGTGAAGAAATTCACTGGGTTTCATGGCGTAAACCCACCAAAATACTCAACGCATCTCAGACTTAGTCAAGGGTTTCAGCCCACTACCTCCATAAATAAGGTACAACAAGGCAGTGGTATTTCCTACCTATAGTGCCTTGGACAAATGCAGGAGCCACAGATAAATTGCTGAGGATGATGTCTGTTAGGCTTTTGACACATGCTGTTACTCTCATCACTTGTTGCAAAACCAATCTGGCAGATATATCCTACAATATTTCATCAGCGTGATGAGTAGGGATTTAACCAAGCTACTCTTGGCAATGGGTACGTCATGTACCATTGCTAAATTCAGTGCTTCTTTCCAGTGTTCAGCATGGAGGGATTACTGATGCATCAGCTGAAGAAGAATGTTACGTGATAATCAGCCAGCAGTTTCCTTGTCAATATTTGATCGGGCAACATTGTTGAAGATTTGTAGGGTAACTCCCTCCAAACTGTATACCACCGTATCATCACCTGTGTCAAAACCTGTGGTGTGTTTTCTCTAAAGGACAAGGAATAAACTGGTGACGGTGATGAATGGTTGAATAAGGGCAAAATCCTGGGGATGTGGGAAATTTGAAACAAGCACAGAGAATGCTGGAGAAACTCTGCAGGTCAGGCAGCATCTGTGGAGAGAGAAACAGAATTAACATTACAAGTCAGATATGACTTCTTCTTCAGAACTGAAAGGTGTCAGAAATTTTGTTTATACTTTTGACAGAGGCAGAGGAACAAGGGCGCAGATGACAGTGATAAATGATGTGTTGTCTGAAAGGTTTGATTGTGGAAAATCTGTGGTACAGCTCTCCCAATTTTGTCAGATGCCTGTAGATGTTTAATGTAGAGGATCTTGAAATGTTGACTAGACTTGGAGTCCTTTATCCATATCTGATGCCAAAGTCTATTTTACATGATACATTGAATTTTATTCATACTGTTTCTTATAGTATCTTAATGCAACTGAGTGGTTTTCTGGGCCATTTCAGAGGGCAGAAGTCAGTCAATCGCATGTTTACGGATCTGGAGTCACATATATGCCAGACCAGGTAAGGATAACAGGTTTCCTTCTCGAAAGACTATCAGTGAAGCAGATGGCTTTTTAACAACAACTCAGTGGTTTTTATGATCATTAGTTTTGATCTTAGATTTTTATTCCCAGTTCTTATTCAATTACTGTACACTTATCTCTTGAATTTAAATTCTCCAGCTGTTATGCCGGAATTTGAACACATTAGTCCAAGCCTTTGGGTTATCAGACCAATAACACAAACATAATGCTATTTTATTCTCATCGACGGAGAGGCTTGTGTCCGAAGACTTATCACAGTGTTTGAATTCTCTGAAACATATTGATGTCCTTTTGAAGGTGAGATTGCGAAGTTGCATTCAGTATTCCAAGTGTGGCCTCAATGATGATTCACACAGGTTTAGAGTAACCTGCTTTAACTTATATTCAAATGCCCTTGTAATATGACCCAATAGTTGATGAGCCTTGTAAATAACAGTTTTACATTGATGAGATGGCTGAAAGTCCCAATCAAATTTTCTCAATAAATTATGAATCATAACTGACTAATGAGTGTTTTGCCCCAATTTTAAAAGCCTTGTTTTGCAGGTTGACTCACATCTTCCAAAGGCGCTCAGCCTAGTATAGGCAAGCAGATTATAAATGGTGATATCCCTGGCTTTTAACATGGTATAAAATAGGTGACGTAATGGAATGGAAATTAGGCAAGGTGAATAACATAAGCAATCAATATTGCACACTTTATATTGTCCCCCCATGTTGCAATTCGTGGTGGGAATCTTTGCATCCAAAGTCCATGGAAACAAAGAAACATAGAAGATAGGAGCAGGAAGAAGCCATTCTGCCCTTCAAGCCTGCTTGCCATTCTTCACGATCATGCCTGATCATCCAACTCAGTAGCCTAATTCTGCTTTCTTCCCATAACCTTTGACCCTATTCACCCCAAGTGCTATTTATAGTCGCCTCTTGATTACATTCAACGTTTCAGCATCAACTATTTCATGTGGTTATGAATTCCACAGGCTCACTACTCTTTGTCTGCTCATCTCAGTCCTAAGTCATCCACCCTGAATCGTCACACTGTTACCCCTGGTTCAGGACACACCCACCATCGGGTGCACACAATATTCTGGGTGTGGCCTCACCAAGGCCCTATACAACTGCAACAACACATTCCTGCTCCTGTCCTCAAAACCTCTCACAATGAAGGCCAACATACCATTTGCCTTCTTTACTGCCTGCTGCACCTGCATGCTTACCTTCAGCGACTGGTGCACAAGGACACCCAGGTCCCACTGCACACTCCCCTCTCCCGATTTACAGCCATTTAGGTAGTAATCTGCCTTCTTGTTTTTGTTTCTGAAGTGAATAACCTCACATTTATCCAAATTATTCTGCATCTGCCATTGATTCGCCCACTCACCCAACTTGTCAAGATCATGCTGAAGGATTTCTGCATCCTCATCACAGTTCACCCTCCCATCCAACTTGGTATCATCTGCAAACTTGGGCATGTTATGTTTTGTTCTTTCATCCAAATCATTAATATATTGTAAATAACTGGGGTCCCAGCACTGCACCCTGTGGCACCCCACTAGTTACTGCCTGCTAATTTGAAAAGGATTCATTAATTCCTACTCTTTGTTTCCTCTCTGCTAACCAGTTCCTATCCATCTCAGTACACTTCCCCCAATCCCATGTGCTTTAATCTTGCACATTAATCTCTTATGTGGAACTTTGTCAAACACTTTCTGAAAGTCCAAATATACTATATTGACTGACTCCCCCTTGTCAACTCTACTAGTTACATCTTCATAGAATTCCAACAGATTGGTCAAGCATGTTTTCCCCTTCATAAATCAAAGCTGCCTCTGTCTGATCGTTCTACTAAGCTTCTTTTCCCCTCCAAATGGCACAGCTAAGGAAATATTTGCAATAGGAAAATGGTGGTCATGAACCTATCTTCTGACAACTGTCAGACATGTGTTGGACACCTTCATCATCACTAGCAGACCTGTTTGCTGCTGAAGCAAGCGGCACCCCATCTGTAATTTCTCTGTCCTTCCCTTGAATAAACATTGGTTCATGTCAGGTACACTTTCTGCAATGTCTGCCATTGGCCCAGGAGCATTTTATCATGTGTGATTCTTGTTGATGAGTTTGACAGACTGTTTGATTGAATATGGGTTCTACAGTCAAGCACAAGCATCTCCTTAGCTCAGAATCAGAATGGTAATGGTATAGACGGGGTCTTTCAGCCCATCATGTGTAGCCCAGCTCTATAATCATATTGGCTCATTGGTCTAGGGGTATGACTCTCCCTTAGGGTGTGAGAGGTCCTGGGTTCAAATCCCAGATGAGCCCTGTTTTAGGGCTGCACAGTGGCTCAGTGGCTAACACCGCTGCCTCACAGCACCAGGGACCCAGGTTTGATTCCACCCTCGGGCGACTGTCTATGTGGAGTTTGCACATTCTCCCGTGTCTGCATGGGTTTCCTCCCACAGTCCAAAGAGGTGCAGGCTAGGTGGATTGGCCATGCTAAATTTCCCATAGTGTTCAGGGATGTGTAGATTAGGTGGGTTATAGCGTGATGAGTCTGGGTGGGATGCTGTTTGGAGGGTCAATGTGGACTTGTTGGGCCGAAGGGCCTGTTTCCACACTGTAGGGATTCTATGATAATCTCACCGTTTCATCTGGTGTGAATCCTCTGCCTTTTCTCCTTATGCCTGCACACCATTACCATCCAAACAACTATCCAATACCCTCTTGAATATTACCTCATTGAACTCGAAAAGGACCAAGAACCAGCACACACTTACATTAAGTCCAAAATAAGCAGTGGCAACATGACAGAAACAGTTTTCACACAGTGTTTGGATCTGGAATGCACTGCATGAGAGTGTGGTGGAGGTAGATTGAATCAAGTCATGCAGAATGGAATTGGCTCACTCTCTGAAGACGAGACATTTGCAGGGCAATGAGGAAAAGATAGCATTAGGTGAACTGACCTTGCAGAGAACCAGCATGGACATGATAGAGTAAATGGCCTCCTTCTGTGCTGCAGCCAGTCTATGATTCACCTCCATGCATCTTCCAGCATCTGATGCTCAGACTTGGGGTTGGACGGCCAGTCAAATTTCTCGTTCTTTAGCACATGGCCTTTGAGCCAATTGTAGCACCTGTGTCACCTCTCCAATTGAGAGCAGTCAACTTAGCATAGAATGGATCGAACTTCCATGTTGATAGGACTCAACCACACACTATACACTCTCCTGACAGTATTCATCTAGCTCTGTTTGTGTGACAGCATTTCTTGATTGGAATCAATCATATCTTACACACATTTTGCAAAAGTTATTCCAAAATCTCATGAATGACTAACTATTTGCGAAAAAAAAGGCATGATCAAAGGCAGGAAGTTCACTGTGTGTAAAAATTGTGAAAATTTGTGTAGAAGCATTCACATTGTGTGTGTATTTGTTGGCATATCCACTGCTTGAGTTAGTGAGATTGTAGAGGTAGAAGGCTTTTTAAAATTTTATTCCAATGCCTCTGTTCATACCATTAGGTATATGATGTTCGAAATTATTCAGGTATTAACAACATTTTACTGTGTTCTACACACATTATACTGAACTAAAGCAAGTTAAACATAGGTAAAAAATGAAATGTGAGATTCAGGTATAACTTGTCACAACTTTGGCTATTTATAGCCCTTTTGAGCAAAGATAATTTTTGACTTCAAAAGCACAGCATGCTTAAAATGCCAGAAAATACACAAACCTTGTGTCAAAAATTAACATTTCCTTGAGGAATGCAACTCTTGATTACCCCATGACATAAACCTTGTTTATTCAACTGTTCACTGCAATAGGATGCACAATAAACATTTTCATTATCCAGCACCTATAGGACCAGGACTGTGCTAATTAATCAAATATTCCACATAATCAAGAGGTTGGCATAATCAATGTAAAAACACACATTACATAATAGAAACATAATCCATGGGATGTGCACATCACCGTTGTACTTCATTTACAGCATAGATTACTTGAAAAATAATGCAACTTTGCCTTAACTAAAACTTACAGGCAGAGAGCCTTCTCTCTTACACCTTCAACTGACTTCTCAGAAATCACAGTAGATCACGGTACTTGAGAAGAAATTGATTTTGAAATTGAATCAAGTGTTGATGTTTCATGTGGCCATTGAATTGAGCAACAAGTATATTCACATTGAGGTAAATAAATTAAAAGAATTACGGTAATAGGACTGAATAATACAGTAAACTTTGTGGTATTTAAGGTATACATTTTTAGCCGGTTTATCAAGAGTGCCAGTTCATTAAGGTTAAAACAAAGTGGACTGTAACTGCAAATGAAGAGGCACTCACTTTCAGTGGAACTGCTTATCAGTTCAAAGATAGGGCCTTTAGATTTTTGTTTTTGGAGAAAAATATGGTTCTTATATCTGGATTTTCTCCAGTCCTACAATGCTCAAAGGTATCTGTACTCCCCTGAATGTAGCCTATCGAGCGTTCTCAATGCAAATTGCTTCACCACAGAGGCTGTGTCTTCAGTTGCCTTGGCCAGACACAGTGGGATTTCCTCCATACTCCTTTTAGTCTTTCCATACCATCCCTCCTTTACAGCTCCCATTAAAACCTGCCTTTTTGACCAAGCCATAGCTCACCTTAGCATAAGTTAATAACGCCCCTGTGAAACATGTTTTATTATATGAAAAGTTCTATATAAATGCAAATTGTTGTTGAAACATTGGTGAAAACTCTGGAATTCCATAAAGTGAGAGAGGTGACAGGAATTCATAGGTTGTTTGTTCCATGCTGTTCTCAGCTTGTTGACTGTTTGAACTGTTGTTGGTGAATGTGCATAACAGTGGATACTGCGTTTAGCAGCAGCACTATCAGGGGAATTGAACAGTTTTTAGCTAAATGCCAAATGGCAAGCAATTATCACTCACCCAGTAGAATCAGTTCCCTCAATGCAACATGCAAATTGCCTTGCAGCCACTTAAATTAAGGCCTATAACCATATTGCCCAGGCTCAGCAGCAGGCAAGCACAGAATGGCATTTTATTTAAAAAAAAAACTGGAGACATATGATGTTTTATTAATGAACAGACAAGATTGAAAGGGTATTACTGTGCTTGGCTGACCTTGCTTTAACCCTGCAAGACATAAGGCCTAGTGACTGAAATAACATATGCCCCACTGTGAAGTCTCCTGGCAACCTGTCAATTAATCATTATCATCTTTTCTGTTTTTAAGAGATAATGACTTAGACCATTTATATGTCTACTTACTGGCTATGATCTGAAAGAGAGCTGTGACAATTTTTTTTTCTGCACAATACAGGAAGAAAAGACCATATTTTACAACACAGTAGTATTATTTAATTCCATAATGGTTTAAAAAATGCTCTTAATGGACTAGCTACAGTACATCCTCTTTTGCACTGTGAAATCTGTTTCTATTGTCACACTGCCATTGCATAGAAGTGTATCTATATAGAACAATAAGCACCTATGATTTATCGCAAGGAAATAATCTGATCAAGTAGTTCAAAAGGTAAATACCTGCCGTTCAAACTCCCTGCAACATTCTAGCCTTGTAACCAGTGTTACCTTTTATTAAATATCCAAACAAATAAGTATTTTAGCAAAACCACATTGTAGAGAAACCAGCAGGGCAACTCTAAATAACTTGTTGGCTCAGGGATCAGAGGAGCTAATCAAAATATCACCCAAAGTGGGTATAGATTTAACAGGTGAGGTCAGCATGGGTTAGATCAGCGTGGGGATTATAAAGCTAGTGGTCGGGGCATGTGAGATATCATCTAGCCAGCTAAAGGGATAATCTGGAGGGATTGTCTGATAAACTTGGCTTCAAACTTGAAGGCTACTGCACACATTAATGTGATTGATGACAACAACAACATAAACACAATAGCTTTCCTCAAGAGAGGTTTGCTATTGCAATTGATAGGGGAAAAACTAATATGACAAGGGGATGGTATATAGAGAGGAGGTATTGTAGGAGGTGATATACAAACAAGTATTGAAAAAGAACCAAGTGATTCTAGAAAGCTGTGTGAATATTGCCAAGTTAACGCACAAGGGAACATGACAAAGCTGGATGGCATTTATTTCAGTGCAAAGAGTCTCATGAGTAAGGCAGATGAGGTGAGGGTGTTGATTTACACTTGGGCTGTGATATCATTGCAAACACAGAGTCATGGTTGAGGATGGGACAGAAAAGAAAATATGTTGGAAATCACAGCAGGTAATGTAGCATCCATGGAGATAGATCAAGCTAATGTTTCCAGTCTAGGTCAGAACTCTGATGAAGAGTCATCTAGACTGGAAACGTTAGCGTGATCTCTCTCCATGGATGCTATCTTACCTGCTGTGATTTCCAACCTTTTTTTGTTTTCAGTACAGATTCCAACATCTGCAGTAATTTGCTCCTACCTGAGGAAGGGACAGGATTGGCAGTTTAATATTCTGGAATAAAGAATCTTTCGGCGAAATAGGGGCTTGTAAAAGGGGAGGTAGTGCCCCAATATTGACAAAGCAGTAAGGAGGGATGATACCTTATAAGGTTCATCAAATGAGGCCATATCGATAGAATCTAAAGCAAAAAGCAATCATTTTTCTTGGATGTACTATAGGTTTTTTGGGTTTTCAGAAGGCTTTCAATAATGTTCCACATATCAGATTCTCGTGTAAAGTTAAAGCACATGGGATGGCGGATAGTGTACTGATGTGGATTGAGAACTGGTTGACAGGTAGGAAACAAACAGTAAATAATAAATGGATCTTTTTCCAAGTAGACAGGCAGTGACTAGTGGGGTACCACAGGGATCAGGGCTAGACCCTAACAATTTACACTATATTTTAATGATTTAGATGAGAGAGCTAAACGTAATATTTCTAACTCTGCAGAAAACACAAAGCTGTGTGGGAGCTTTACCAATGAGGAGGATACACAGAGACTTCGGTGTGATTTGGTCAAATTGAGTGAGTGGCAAATGCAGTATAATATGGATAAATGTAAGATTATTCACTTCAGTAGCAAAAACAGGGATACAGGTTATTATCGGAATGGTGATACTTTGTGAAAACGGGATGTGTAATTGGAGATAACAAGCGTGGGGCTGGATGAACACAGCAGGTCAAGCAGCATCATAGGAGCAGGAAAACTTGACATTTCGGGCCTAAACCCTTCATCAGAAATGGGGGAGGGGAAGAGGGTTCTGAAATAAATAGGGAGAGAGGGGGAGGCAGATAGAGGATGGATAGAGGAGAGGATAGGTGGAGAGGAGGCAGACAAGTCGAAGAGGTGGGGATGGAGCCAGTAAAGGTGAGTGTAGGTAGGGGGGTAGGGAGGAGATAGGTCAGTCCAGGGAGGACGGACAGGTCAAGGGGACTGACCTATCTCCTCCCTACCCCCTTACTGAGAAGAAATTTCCTCACTCAGAGAGAGGTGAGCCTGTGGAATTCTCTGCCACCGGAAACTGTTGAGGCTGAAACATTAAATGGTTTTCAAGAAAGACATAGACAATGTTCTTAAGAATAAACGTATCAAAGGGAATGGGGAGGAAGCAGAAATAGGGTAATGAGTTGATTAATCTGTCATGCTGATATTGAATGGTGAAGCAGACTCACAGGGCTGAATGGCCACTCATACTCCTATATTCTATATTTCTAATAGTAGAGATTTCAACTTCCCCAATGTCAATTCAGATAAACAAAACGTGAGAAGCTTAGGGGGATAAAATTCTTAAAATATTTCCAGGAGAGCCAGAACATAGAAAGGGAATGATGCTGGACTAAACGTTGTGAACAAAGCCAGACAAATGTTACATCTAACAGTGAGGGACTATTTTGGTAACAGTCACCATAATTCAGTCAGATTTAAGTTTATTATGGATAAGAAAAAAGATAGTCTGGAAATTAAAGTTCCGAATTGAGGGAAGGCCAATTTAATACGATAGTTTAGTTTTTGATTTTAGTCAGTGTGGAGTGGTTGGACCAAAGTGTCTGCTTCCATGCTGTATGAATCTATGACTCTCTAAGGCAGGAATGGACTGAGAGCAGCTATTTGAAGGAAAATGCACATCACAGCAGTGGGAGACATTCAAAAGGGCAGTAATGAAAGAACGGGGCCAATATTTTCCTGTAAAGGTGAAGAGTGGGATCAACAAACCCAGAGAACCCCGGATGTGAAGCGATACACAGGATTTCATAAGGTATAAAAAAAGTAGGGCCCACTAAGGGCCACAGTGGCCATCTATATGTGGAGCTGTAAGACATACCTACGATTATAAAGGAGTACTTTGCATCTGTATTCATAATAGAGAAAGACGATGTGCGTCTAGAAACCAGGGAGGGAGCCTGTGATGTACTTGAACAAAATTGGATTGAGAGGGAGGAGACATTAGTGGTTTTAACATGTTTGAGAGTGGATAGATGTGGGACTATTATTCAAGGACAATGGTAGAATAAACCAGGAAACTACAGGCCAGTGAGTCGAAAATCTGTGGTAGAGAAACTATTTGAAAAAATTCTGAAAAATTCTAACTTCCTGATATATCCCTGTCACCCTTCTTAAAGAAAGGAATAACATTGACTATTCTCCAGCCTTCTGGGACCTTGCCTGGGGCGAATGAGTATGCAAAGATCTCTGTTAAAGCCCCAGCAATCTCGTGTCTTGCCTCCTTCAGTATCCTGAGAAGGATCCCATAAGATCCTGGGGCCTTATCTACCTTAATGTCTTTCAAGACACCCAATGCCTCCTCCTTCTTAATGCTGATATGTCTGACAAGATCAACATACCATCCCTAATCCTACCATCATCCATATCCTACTCCTTGGTGAATACAAGTGTGATATGGTTACCCACTTCAGAATCTGGTCATCGACCTCTTCGTAGATGGTCTGATCATTTTAATCAAAATCTATCTCTGCACCATAAGAAATTTAACACTCTGAACTCAAAAAAAATCAACATGCATATTTTTTTTAAATTAAGATAGTTTAATTTAAAATAAGATCCCTTTGTTTTGTTTCGTTCAATTGTTCAATTAATTGCTTGGTGTTCAGTTGTGGATGTCTATTCTCTGCTCACTGTGTTGTGCACTATGACCCATTTCTGTAGATGTGGTTACAAAGAAACTGAAACTCGCGATGATGGACAAATTTTCACTTGTAAGACCAGAGCATAGAGTTTGGAAAATCTCAACTCTGCAAACCTGATTTAGGAAAAAGTACTTTATACTCCTCAGCTTCAGATTTTTAGCTAAAAACCTAAAGAACCGTGGATGCTGTAGATGAGGAACAAAAACAGAAGTTCCTTGAAAAGCTCAGCAGGTCTGGCAGTACATGCGAAGAAAAAATCAGGATTAATGTTTCGGGTCCCGTGAGAGTTCTCAGGAAGGGTCACTGGACCCGAAATGTTAACTTTGATTTTTTCTCCACAGATGCTGCCAGAACTGCTGAGCTTTTCCAGCAACTTCTGTTTTCGTCAGGATTTTTAGCTATTTGGGGGGTGGTGTGGGAGGGGGTCAACTGGTGGCAATGGGCGTGCAATCAGAAATTGGGCCCAACACACTTGTATGTGGCCTCGAGGCAGTGCACAGGCCCATTGAAATGATCTGCAAACATGCTCCAGGACTTCATTCGAGGTATAAAAGAAACAAAAATACAGAACCAGATCTTTCCACTCATTTCCCCCAATTAACTCCGTGGCCTCCCACACACTCCATGACAAACTGTTCCTCTCTCCCTACTCCCATGGGCCTTCAGCACCCTCCATGCCAACCCATGATCCTCTAACTGACTCTCATGGCCCTTTATAGCCCTAATACCAACTTAGCACTAACTCATGCTAAGCCATGAGTTTTAACAAATGACGCTTACACCCACCATGCATATTCACTAGTGTTTACTATGGACAGCTGTCAGGAGCATAATGAAATGAAATTTAAAAGAAGTCCTTGGAGTCTATGGAAGATTCAACTTCTTTTCAGTACAAGCTCACATCATAAAAACTCATTCCTTACACTCAAATTCCTTTAAGAGCTTAATCTTCATAGTCCCATGTCAAGCACTTGATAATTACTTGGAGCTGTCAGTCAAACAATGAACTTCCATTTTGGTTGAGGCACGAAGTCTTTGCAGTTTTGTGAAAATTCAGATGTAAGCATGAGAAAGGAAATGTTGTAAAGACATTGAAATAAAAGTGTCAACACATAGAACTTGGGGAGAGCCTTCTCTGAACATCTCCAAGACATAAAACACAATTATCAGTACAACTCAGTACATTTATGCAAAAAAACTTAAAACTCTAAAAGTAAAACATATTTTAAATCACAGTTATCTTCAAATCATGCATTTAGCTTTGAGTCACTTCCTTTCCCAGAAATCGAACACAAAAGGCTTTACGTTCAAAGGGTGTGGCATGTATTCAATGCTGAGATAATTAATTAGTTATGAATAATCTTGAACTCATTATTTTTCTTTTCTTACCCTCTTCTTGTGTTTTATATTACATGAGCTAGTAGCAAGACATGGCAAGACTTACTGTCTACTTAAATCGCCTTATTATGCTCCCAGTATCAAAAATATGTCAATGATTTAATTGAAGCTATGGTTTCCCAACACATCTTCATGTTTATTTTCACATGTTAACAATTATGAGACGATTCAGAAGGAACAACCAGTCCTTTAGGGATGGAAGAATTTCAGAAGAGAATTCCATTGAATTGTCCAACCATGATTGCACATATTTAATTCATTACTTCACTCATTCGCTTTATTTAAGAGAAATGAAAATTCAGTTGTTCTGTCAGATTAACTTGTGTTGTGACTGTGCATCTACACGTCAGGTCTCAATGAGCAATTTTTTAAGTGTGTCACGCGTATTTACAGACTTTGCCTCTTTAGTTATACAGGTGATGCAGAATGACACCAGCAACTTGTGTTCAATTCCCACACCGGCTGAGGTTACAATGAAGGAATCTGCTTCTCAAACTCTCCACCCATTTGAGGTGTGATAACCCTCAAGTTAGATCACCACCAGTCATCTCTGTCTACTGAGAGAGCAGCCCTAAGATGCAGTAGGACTATAGCGACTTTACCTTGGTATGATACAGTTAAAGCTTCAGAGACCTGAATGTCCACTAAAACTCCAACACTTGAACACCTTAAAGTTCTCATTCTGATGTACCTTGAGTGACCTTTGCGTGCTATCAATCACATGAATGGTCTTTAGGTGCTGGGAATCTTCTTATTTCTGTGTCACTATTTTTTCAAAGGCCAGGCTGTAGGGCAATGTTCTTTCAGACATTTGTGACATTCAGAAAAAACAATTTGATAGCTTTGACTTGTGAATCATTCCCAAAATTGAGAACTTTTCTCTGTCGATTCAAGTATAAATGTACTTAAAGGTTTTCATTAATTTGAAGGAAAATGCCTGGCAAAAATACAATTAGGTACAACATTATTCCAATTTTGTGTGTTTTGACATTCTTGATTGTTTCTTCAGTAATCATTTTGTAAAGATAGTAAGAGATTTAATTCCTGAAGATCTTTCATTTCTGAAGAAGGGTCTAGGCCCGAAATGTCAGCTTTCCTGCACCTCTGATGCTGCTTGGCCTGCTGTGTTCATCCAGCTCTACATCTTGTTATCTCAAGAGATTTAATTAATTGGCTTTCTAATGGTTATCAGTTTCTCACTTTTAATTCAGTTTTCCAGCTTAGTCACATGACTACTTGATTCCTGCCCAAGATACATTTTCAATTCACTTGTGGGATGTGGGCATCATTGGCTGGGCCAGCATTTATTGCCCAGCCTTAGTCGGCCCTAAGAAGGTGATGGTGATCTGCCTTCCTCAAGTGTTGCAGTTTATTTAAGGTGTGTACAGCCACAATACCATTAGAGAGGGAATCCCACGGTTTTGACCAGCAACATGAAGATCAATTCTTACTTGATTGATGAATGGTCTTTGGCTCTCCAGATGCACATCACTATGGAGACATGATGTCCTGATCTGTAACAGATTCAAGGTTCATTCTCAGATTTCTTATAAACAAAAACATTTTCTTTTATTATTTTATGAATGACCATGACCATTCTATTGGGGTACACCACTCAACACTGCTTCTAATTTAATGATTTTCTTTAAATCTGTCTGCACCAGAAAATTGAAGGCAGGGTCCTACCTCCAACACAGGTTGCTGTGATTTGCTGCCTCTTTCTGACTGGGCACAGCCATTAACAAGCCAACATTGAAAAGGTATCAAACAGGCTTTGTGCATCAATGGGATGCCCAGAACACTTCGTTCCAGTTTAGTTTCATTGTTTGTGGCCATTTCCTTCTGCTGAGCACAGAGCAATTAAAAAATCATAGAAACATAGACGTAGAAACATAGAAAATAGGAGCAAGAGTAAGCCATTCAGCCTATTGATCATGGTCCACCATTCAATGTGATCATGGATGATCATCCAACTTAGACTCTGATCCTGGTGTCTTGCTATACCCTTTGGGCCCTTTAGCCCCAAGAACTTTATTTAACGCCTTCTTGAAGACATTCAATGTTTTGGTCTCAACTGCTTTCTGTCCTAATGAATTTCACAGGCTCACCACCTTCTGGCTGAAGAAGTTTCTCCCCATGTCAAAATGGCCTACCCCATATCCTTAGACCATGATCTTGGTTCTGAACTCTTTGGTCATTAAGGACATTCTTCCTGCATTTACCCTGTCTAATCCAGTTAGAATTTGAAAGGATTTTATGAGTTCCTACCTCATTCATCTGAACACCAGTGAATGCAGTCCCAAACTGATCATGTCTCTATTCACGTGTCATTATAATTAGTCTGAAAAGCGTTTGTTGCACTCGCTCAATAACGAGAACAGCCTTCCTCAGATAAGGAGACCAAAACTGCACACAATATTCCAGATATGGGCTCACCAATGTCCTGCACAATTGCAGTAAGACATCTTTGTTTTTCTACTTGAATCCTCTCACAATGAAGGCCAACATACCATTTGCCTTCTTCACCAACGGCTGCACCTGCATGCTTCCAATCAGTAACAAAAACAGAAACTGCTGGAAAAGCTCAGCAGGTCTGGCAGCCTGTCTGGAGAGAAATCAGAGTTAATGTTTCGGATAGAGTGGTCCTTTCACAGAACATAGTTAAGAGGGAGGGTCACTGGACCCAAAACGCTAACTCTGATTTCTATCCACAGATGCTGCCAGGCCTGCTGAGCTTTTCAAGCAATTTCTGCTTCAGTTTCTGATTTACAGTATCCACAATTTCTTTGGCTTGTATCTGTTTCCTTTCAGTGGCTGGTGTACAAGGACATCCAAGTCTTATTGCACCTGCTCCTTTCCCAATCTATTCCTGTTCAAATACTTATCTGCCTTCCTGTTTTTGCCATCAAAGTCGATAATTTCACATTTATCTACATTATACTTCATCTGCTTTCCCCATTGACTCAACTGGTCCAAATCACACACTGAAGCACCTCCTCACTGATCACCCTCCTACACAGCTTTGAGTCTTCTCCAAACTTGGAAATACTACATTTAGCTTCCTCGTCCAAATCAAAGGTTATGGCAAAAGGTCAGGAATGTAGTTTTCAATCTGTTAATTTCCCTAACACCATTTCCCTAATACTGGTTTCTTTCAGTTCCTCCCTCTCACTAGACCCAGTGTTTGCCAACATTTCTGGTGTTACTTGCATTCTTTTTCATGAACACAGAACCAAAGTATTTGTTTAATTGGTCAGCAATCTCTTTGTTTCGCATTATAACTTTTCCTGTTTCTGACTGCAAGGGACCTACATTTGTCTTCACTAATCCTTTTTACTTTGCATACTTGGGGAAGCTTTTGCAATCAGTTTTAATGTAGCAAGATTACACTCGTGCTCTATTTTTCCCCTTTTAATCATTCCCTTTGGTTTCCTTTGCTGAAATCTGAACTCCTCCTATCCTCAGTGCTGCTGCTATTTATGGGCCAATTGTAAGGACTCTTCCTTATTTCTAATACAATCCCTAATTTCCCTTGTTACCCATGGTCAAGTTACCATTCCTATTTTATGTTTATGATGCCCAGGAATGAACAATTGTTGCAGTTCCTCTATGCATTATGTAAATGCTTGCTATGCCTATCCATCATCATCCCTTGTATCTCACACTGTCTAGATTCAGGACTGAAGTCTCAGAATCAACTATGTCACTTTCCATCTTAATGAAGAATTCGATCATATTATGGTCAGTTTTATTTTTCCCAAGGGGCCTCACATAAATGGTGTGACAATTATTCCTTTCTCATTACACAATCCCAGTATGGAATGACCTGTTCTCCAGTCAGTTCCTCAATGTATTGATCCAGTAAACCATCCCGTACACACTCTAGAAATTCCTCCTCTATGGCATTGTAACTGACTTGCTCAATCTATACACAGATTAAAGTCACTCATAATTACAGCTGTAACTTTATTTCTTGCATCTCTAATTTCCTGTTAAATGTCTCCCCCAATGGTTCCATGATGTTTTAAGGATCGATATACAACCCCCGGGGGCATCTATTCAACCCCCACTATCATTTTTGCCCGTTGGCATTTTTAAGCTTGAGCCAAACAGATGCCTTTTCACTGTAGCTAATATCCTCCCTCATTATTCAGTCAATTTCTTCTTTAATCAGTAATGCTACTCTACCTCCTTTTCCATTGTGTCTGTCTTTGCAAAAAACTGAATACCCGAGGAGATTCAGTTTTCATCCTTGGTCACTCTGCAGCCACATCTCTCTATCTCATACCTGTTCATTTCTATTTGTGTGACTAATGCATCCACATTATTGTGAATACTCCACGCATTAAAACTTGAGACTCGACTTTTTACCATTCCTAATCCTGTTGTCATTATATTGCATTGTGGCCCTATTTGATTTTTGCCCTCAAATTCTCTGCCTATCATTTTCTTATTTCCCATTGTATCTTTTGATTTTGCCATTGTTTCCTTCTTTTCTGTCTCACTGTCTCCCACCCAACACATTTTTCATCACCGAATAGGTTCATTGAGTCTATCTTCCTACTTTCCTAACAGATATATCCAACGATGTTTCCTTTCAGAGTATAGCAGTGAAATTGATCTTCATCAGTCTTATGAGGCATCACTCATCAAACATGAGTAAACCACTTTGCACTAGAATGATCTTCTTTTCCACGAGGTGAAATGAGCTGCCAACCTAGTGTGAGACCTTACCTGCTGCTCATTCAATTTAACCCTGAAGAAACGAATGCTGCTTGCACCTTCCACCTGTTTTTGTACATGATTCTGAAACACATCCAGCCACTGTAAGGTTATGTTTTCTTTTGACCACAAATTCCTTTTGTATTAATGTTATGAAACAATGCAAAGCACTAGACAGGAGCATTATTAAATGAAACTCAACCCTAAGCTACATAAGGAGACATTCAGACAGGTCCACCTATAACTTGGTTCAAGGGGTAGGTTTTAAGGAGCATCTTAAAAGAGGCAGGCGAAGTCACAACCTGAGGAGGTCTAGGAAGGGAATTCTGGATCTGAGAGTTGAGGTGGCAGTAGGTACACCAACCTTTGGTGGAGTAATGATAACCATGGATGCTCAGGAGTTCAAAATTTAGGATTTGTGGAAATCTTCAGAGGTTATAGGGCTCAGGATCAAGATTACCTTTCATTGATTAATGCTAATACCATCCCGCACTTCTCCCGTCTTGTTCTCTTATCCCAGAACAAATCAAATGTCTATATTTATCTTGTAAGAGCTACTGTGTATGGATGCATGGATGCAAAGCTACCATTGTGATATATTGGCACATTCCAGTTTTTTTGTTATCAGATGGCGTGGGAACAAAAATAAACTGACCATGTTCTGTAATGTATGAAAAGGACTGGTAGGAAGTGACAGAAACAAGTACCTGGTGCCCTCCAGCAGTGAACAAAACATCAGGTTACCAGTCACACAAACTACAGAGGCCATTTGTTTCCAAGGCAGTGTATCAACAGCCTTTCTTCCCAAGGGCAATCCATAATGAAACAAACTGAAAGAGGAAATAATCACAGTTCCATCACTTCAAATCTTCAACACGCACCTTCAGATTATTTTCATTAAAAAGATTTTATTATCAATCCCCCCATTCCAGCAGACAATGTCTGGTTTAGTTAGTGCTGCTAGTAGAAATGTTGGCAGGATTCTATGGTGCTGATACAATTGAAGCAGAAACAGAGGCAAATTTCTTCCAATTTCTTAAAACCATTCAATATTTCAGTAATTCATGCTTTCCATGATAATAATAGCTATATTGGGGGCTAGATAGTGCAGCTGACCAGAAATCAAACCTACTTTTTCTTTAAGGTCCATGCTTGAATACAGGGCAGAGATCTCACCTGAGTTTTAGTACACACATTGCTCTAACTGGTTGAAAGATTGGCCATTGATGTGACAAACACAAAGATACGTAATAGGATAAAACTATCTCCCAAAGGGTTATCAGACAACAGATCAGGTTGAAATCATAAATTACTGGAAAATCTCAGCAGGTCTGGCAGCATCTGTGAAGAAAAAATAGAGTTAATGTTTCAGGTCCAGTGAGCTTTCTTCAGAACTGGGAACAGATCAGGTTGGGTGTTTACATGCTTGTCAAAGTGCTATGGTTATATTTTTTACGTTTCAATGAGGAGTTGTCTCACTTCTTCCTGACCACTTGGAAGATGTAATTTGTTTGGAATTAGAGTGGTACATTTTCTTCCTGGCAACAGCTCTCCAGTTGATTTCATGTCAACCTTGAGAGGTACAGATCAAACATACAACAAGGCAACGTCTGTATTTTAGATAACACGGTGTGGAGCTGGATGAACACAGCAGGCCAAGCAGCATCAGAGGACCAGGAAAGCTGACGTTTCGGGTCGAGACCCTTCTTCAGATGATACTTCATCATCATGCTAGGTAACATCATCAGTGAGGCCTCTAATGAAGCAATGTTGTTCTACTCTGCTTGGAATTTGTATTGTCCGGTCTGTTATGGTGACTTGCGTCATTTCCGGTTTTATTCTGTCTGGGTTTGTATATGGGGTCCAATTCAATATGTTAGTTGATTGCATTATGGGTTGAGAACTATGCCTCTAGGAATTACCATGCATGTCTATGTTTGGCTTGGGCTACCATGGTTATGATTTTTGCAAAAATCTTAAACACCTATGTGGGCAACATACTAAAAATTGCCTGACAATGGGAAACCTTCGCCAACAGAAATGTAACCATTTTCTTTTTGGTGATGTTACATTCACCAACTGGTATACCCATATCCTCTATCTTGTTTTTCTTCTTCAGTGATCACGAAGACAGGATACCTGCCCCCACCATTTCTCCTCCTGACTCATATTCCAGAATGAAATTGAAGCCCTTATGTATCACAAATAACCTTTGTCATCCTGTTGCTGCTGTGCACTGATTTGTCATGTGGATCTGCTCTACCGGGCCATGATCACACTTGACATTCTCCCACAGAAATATATATGAAATGTTGCATATTCATACAAGATTGGTAAAAAATCACGTTCAATGTTGACATTTCTGCTCTTAGTTGAAGTTTAGAGTTTTGGATGTGCATGCTATTTGGCTTTCCTTCCTCTTTCAGAGCTGTACCTGTGTCCTTTTATGGAATAATCTACTCAAAGTCTCACTGAATTGTCTCTTTGCAAAGTACTATTTGAAGTTTGAAACTCCTGTTATGTGACGTTGACCAGTGGCACTCTCCAATTTCTTTCATTAGCTCCTTCAGGTTTGTTGTGTTCCTGATGACCATAATATGAAGGAGCTCAGATATTGGATCAAGTCAAGGATCTTCTCCATTGTCTCTTATTTCTCAGGTTTCCATCCCCGAAATGACCATGATTCTTCCAGGACTCAGCTTGAGCCAATCCAGAGTGAAGCACTGTCATTCTGTCACATTCACAAAGGTAGATGCCAGATTTTATTATTTACACTCACAGGATGAGGGCATTGCTGGCTGGGAAGCATTTATTGCCCATCCCTAATTGCCCAGAGGGCAGTTAAGAGTCAACCACATTGCTGTGGGTCTGGAATTACATGTAGCCAGACCAGGTAAGGATGGCAGTTTCCTTCCCTAAAGGACATTAGTGAACCAGATGGGCTTCTCCCCACAATCCACAATCATCATTAGACTTTTAATTCAAAATTTATATTTAATTCAACTTCCACCATCTGCTCTGACAAGTTTGAATTCAGATCCCCACAACATTACCTGGGTCACTGGATTAACAGTCCAGCGATAACACCACAAGGCCATTGTTGCCCCTATTGTATTTGTATTGGCTAAAAGCTGTATTGTCAACAGTGACGATTTAAAATCTAGTTTCACATTCCAGTAGCTGGTTACTTCATTGAGCTTGCTGACATTCATGCCCTTAACAGGGGTCTTCTGATCTCTTCCATTGTTTGAAGTTTTGGTAGCTATCCCTCTTAATCGCTTGTCAAAATTCTTTGGGATCCAGGCAAATTCTGAGCAGTCCACTTGGCTTCTCTCTCACCACAATGGACTTTGCCCAATCTGTAGACCCTGTGATTATCTTCTTTTCTTCAATCTCTTGGAGCTTTCCTTCATTTTTTCATTTTAGTTCTATAGAGTTTGCATGGAGAATGGATCACTTGTTTCAGGATTGAATCCACTGTGATGTCAAACACAAAATCTTAAAAACATCAAATCGTTCTGGGTATATTTGCACCAAATCTCCTTTGCATCTGTTTGGAGAGCACTTTTCAATGAGTACATTGTCTTCAACACTCAATGTCACCTCCTTCACCTCATGGTTTACTGAGCTAATCTGCAGTTCTTCACAACTGCTCAATCCAAGGATAACAGGATCGTCAGTTTCAATGATGTAGAACATACGGTTACCAGCTTTTCCTCCATGAGTCCCTCTGATTTGACTTGTTCCTGACTGTCAGACCTACGTGTCCCTCTATGCTTTTAGAATATCATTGCCCCATTTCAGTACACCTTTCCTCAGATAATCATTTTCTTTCAAATCTTCAGGAAAGATATTCTTGTATAGTCTTAATTGGGATGATGTTAACCTGTGCTCAACCTTGGTATTCCAGTTTATGTTTCCTGATCTGAAAGGGTGTGTGTATTTGGTTTCTCTGGGAACTACTACATCCAGACATTTCACGCAGTTGTTTCATTTACATGCCTATCATGTTCTCAAACTCACCAGCATATTCCAGTTTATGGGACAGCTTAGCTTCTTTTCCTACTCATTCACCTTGTTGCTTTAGCTCTGTTGATTCATCTGCACCTTCTTCCTTTGTTCTGCACATCTATTCCCATTGGATCAGCATTACTAAATCTCCACAGAATGGTTAAAGCACAGGACATTTCCTTCCATCTGTGGATTAGTGTGATCACCCAGATCTCCTTCATGTCTTTTTCTCCATTAGGCAGTGTTGGTTGATCAGGGATAACATCTCACTGGAAAATGGCGTTCTGCTCCTGGAATCCAGTATATTCAGAGGGAAAGCCTCACAGGAAAACGTCATCAGAGGATGCATGAAGGCCACATGGGAATGGAGATATGTAAGCTCAGACACTTTAGTTGCTGTTTCCTTGCCTCAACTCTGCTGTCTTTCTCTTGCCTTAACTGAACACTAGTTTTTGGGTAGTCAGCAGCCTCATTTACCTATTCATGACTTCATGTGCTTTCACAGTTTCTACAGTCTGTGACATGATGAGCTTGTCCTTTCCAATCATTCCTTCCTGCAATTCAGGGCGTGCAGAACTCCAAATTTTTTGATCTATCAGCTTTTTGCCTGTGGCCCACATTTTCTGGCTGCATTTTTCAGTCCTGTTACAAAGTTGTCCCAATTACCTCCGCCAACTCATGCCTTAGGCTTCGAAAATCATCTGGGTGGATCTGGTGGTTTGATCTTGGCAGGAGGTAAGTGCTGAATCTTTCAAAAAATATCATCTGAATTTCTGCTGTCTTCTCCCAGCTGTTGAATAAATGTAGTCCTTTGTCAAATGCCCACTGAAGGATATAACGGATACTCTCCTCATTGTTTCTGTTTCTTAGGAAACTGCTGAAAGTCAATCTGAACTTTAATACAGTTGTAGAGTCATAGTGAGAAAATTCCAGTTTTTTCAGTCTATTTTTATACCTCAAACCCTCCATTCACAGCAACATCCTGGTAAATCTTTTCTGAATCCTTACAGTTTAATAATATGCTTCTTATAACAGGACAACCAGAACTGCACACAGTACGCAAGAATAGGTCTCACCAATATCCTATACAATCTCAAGATGACGTCCCAACTTCTATACTCAATGGTCTGATTAATGAAACAAAGTGTGCTAAATGCCTTCCTAACCATACTGTCCACCTGTGATGCAAATTTCAAACAGTGACGTACCTAAACCATTAGACTCTCTGTTCTACAACACTACCCAGAGCCCCTAAAATTAATGGTATAAGTCCTATCTTTGTTTGTAATTCCCAAATACCTCTGTAACTTCAGCAGCGTCCCACTGGTATTTAGCCTTCATTGGAAGGGACATTGAGTGTAAGGATAGGCAAGTTGTGCTACAGCTTTACAGAACTTTAGTTAGGCCACACTTGGAATATTGTGTACAGTTCTGGTCATCACACTACCAGAAGGATGTGCATATTTCGGAGAGGGTACAGATAGGTTTTACCAGGATGTTGCCTGGTATGAGGGATTTTAGCTATGAAGAAATGTTGGATAGACTGGGTTTATTTTCACTTGAACGCAGGAGGTTGGGGGGGCAACCTGATAGAAGTTTATAAGATTTTATATGACATGGATAGAGTGGAAAGTATGAGTCTTTTTCCCAGGGTGGAGGGGTCAATTACTAGGGAACACAGGTTCAAGCTGCAGGGGGTAAGTTTAAAAGAGATGTGCAAGGCAGGTTTTTCACACAAAGGGCAGTGAGCGCCTAGAATGCGTTGGCAGAGGAGCTGGTGGAAACAGACACAGTAGCAGCATTCAAGAAGCACCTAGACAAATAAGAAGGGAATAGAGGGATATGGATCCTGTAAGTGAAGAATTTGTAGTATGGAATTGCAAACTGTGTCAGTGCAGGCTTGGAGGACTGAAGGGCTTGTTCCTGTCCTGCATTGTTCTTTGTTCTCTTCTTTGTTAATTCATTTTGGCTAGAGCTGTGCATTCTTTGATGCGCTGGTCAATATTACGTTTTTTTCATTTTCACACAATTCACCCAGTTTTCCTTCTGACACTAATATGTGTCAATTTTCCAAATCAGAATTAAATTAATTTGAATGGTTTAACATGTTAATGCTGCCATCATATTTTGCATTCTAATTGTCTTCTGGTGAACATGAGGTGTAGGTAACAGAACTTTACATGTGGAAAATTGGCAGCTCTTTCTTTAATTCTAACATGCTATTGCTGCCAGCTCAGAAGACTACTTAGGCCAGAATCTTATTATACTGGGACCTGATACTCCAGTGCAGCTGTGAATGTGGCCACACTGGAGCACTTAAACATAAAATTTGTTCACGGTTAATGAGTTCTTAAGTTTTTGCTGATAAGACGGCAATAGACAACAGCCTGCTTGTGTATATTGTCTGATGACAAGGTTGAAGTTAGTTGTGACTCACTCAGAGATAGTAAGAAATGCGGATGCCAGAGTCAGAGATAACACTGTGTGGAGCTGAAGGAACACAGCAGGCCAGTCTGTTTCTGAAGAAGTGTCCCGAATTGAAACATCAACTTTCCTGCTCCTCTGATGCTGCCTGGCCTGCTGTGTTCATCCATCTCCACATTGTGTTATCTCTGAAGTTAGTTGCGCTGTTTCACACTTAATGTTGTCGGCACTGATAAGGCATACATTTGAAGAATGCCGACATTGGTAAAGTTCCCAAGAGCTGCTGTCACCTCTGTAATTGTACTTTGGTATCTTTCAGTGGGAAAGAGAAGAAATTAGGGAGAAACTAACTCTGCTAGCAGTATGAAGTAAGAAAGCACAAGTATTTCCAGGTGCTGTGAAATATCAACAGTGGCATTCTTGTACACTGTCTAGGTAATATTGAATCAGCCTCTAGATTGAGAGGCTGCAGGGAAGAAATCCAACCCTTGGAGAACTGAGCATCTGCGCAGACAGAAGGTTAAGACCATACAAGATACTGACGTGTTGGGAAACCAACAGGAACCCAACAATTTCTGCATTTTACTCCAGTGGGCTCTGCAGCATGTGGAATATCTCCATGCAATGTGACAGATGGGGCTGATATTCAAGACTTGTGGAGTTTTAACTGTGGATTCTGTCTTTGAGTTTCTTTGCATGGGTTTCCCAGACTTCCTGAATCTCACCAGGTAAAATAAATTGATGGAGCAGCTTGTACTGGTGGGGGAGAGCAATTGATTGACATGAAAGAGTTTGTCTTGCATAAGTAAAAAGATTTTGTTCATGTGGCATGTTATGCTTTCACTGTTTCTGAGGTGATTCCCAAGGTTTTTGAGGCCATTTCTATTACCTTGCAGGCTTTTGTTTTAACTTTTACTCTGCACATCCCACCAGTCTTCTTAAACAGCATGGGAACCACTTAGAGTCATAGTCATATAGCACAGAAACAAACCCTTCGGTCCAACTTGTCCGTGCCAACCAGGTTTTCCTAGTCCCATTTGCCTGTATTTGGCCCATATCCAGCTAAACCTTTCTTATTCATGTGCCCATTCAAATGTCTTTTAAGTGTTGTAACTGTATCTCTATCTACCACTTCCCCAGCAGTTCATTCTACATATGAACTGCCCTCTGTGTGAAAAAAAGTTGCTCCTTTTAAATCTTATATAGTTCTGTCTTGGAATTTTGAAAGAGGATCAGCATTAGCTACATCAACAGCTGCAGAAACAAAATCAGCTGGAGGCTGTCCCTATGTCTTCATCCTACACCAGACAAGTCTCCCCCAGGTCTTAATACCTCCATGTCAAGTCAGGAGATGGCTGCTTAAAGAAAAGGGCTTCCCTCTACATATGTAACCTGATGCCACCTTTGGGGAGCTATGTCACTGAACACTCAGCATTGATGCTGAAAGTGTAATTCAGGTACCTGGAAAGATCTGGGGCTCCCTTCTATAGGAAGCAGCCAGAGATTCACATCTCATCACAACAGTTATTAAAATTTAGTTAAAATTAATAACTCTGCAATATGAAGCTCATCTCAGTAATAGTCCCATGGAGCTATCATCTGTTTCCTTAAAAGTACATTCGATTCATTAACATCTTCAGGGAAAGTAATCAGCTGCAAACAAAAACAGAAATTGCTGGAAAAATTCAGGGGGTCTGGCAGCATCTGTGGAGAGAAAGCCGAGTGAACTTTTCTGGTTCAGTGATCCTGCATCAAAGGAATGCCTGGCTTTGGCTGTTTAGCACCTCAGAGAAATGCAGCAAAATACTCTACAGCGGAGCAGTATTACAGGTGAACCATGAAAGGGAAGATAGAGACAGTGCACAACAAAGTCGGTGTTGTGCTCAAAGTGCTTACCCTCCTGACCCCTGGCCATCACCCTTAACCCTCCATGCTGCCTCCTGCCCCAGGTTTGCCAGCAAGGTTTGCCCCTGCACAAGTGCTGTAGGGTGTCTTAGGCAGGGCATTCCCAGGCTGGGTAGGATGTTAACCATGTGAGCTGTCAGAGCAGAGGAATGAGCAGCCTTCAATGAGCTCTGCTGAAGACACAGTGTTTGCACTCAGTTGGAATATTAGAAAAAAGATAAAAGTGACTGCAGTTAGATTTGGGTATTTTGAAAATGTTAAGTTGTATGATTTAGATTTCATTAACTCTAAACTTTGTTTCTGTAGTGATTGGAACCAGGTGGATTCATTTACTACAAAATCCTCGATTGGGATCGTTAACCTGCGCCAATCAGCAAAGGCCTGGCTTGCCAAAATAAACAGGGGATTTAGAATCTTCTCAGTTCAAGGGACTGAGTCCAAGCTGGCTGGCCACAGTCAGTGTACTGAGCACATGTAAATAAAGGGTAACTTGGTGGTGGGATATCAGCCTCTGCGCAGTTATTTCAGTTTCAAAGCCACGTGATATTTTGTTCTCCATATTGCTGGCTGCCTGCCAACTAATCTTCTGCATTGTGTAAGCAAGAGTTCGAAACATGCAACGGGTGTTTTAACGGAGGAATCTTTGAGACTAATTTCCTGGGGATGCCCAAGAAGAATGCTCTTCACTGATGGTTCTTGAGGCTCAGGATCTGTGAGTGGTTGAGCAATGTTGAAGTGTCCTCCAGCTTCCAGTGCAGCCTCTCAATTGCTGTACTGTCTCCAATGCCTACTTCAGCACACTTCGAATGTCTCCTTGCCATGAGAAAATCTAACTTCTTGTATTCGTGGACCTGTTAATGGTCAGAAGTCTATTATCCTATGTCAAGTTAAGTATCTCACCAACTTCTAGTTAATGGTGTCTTTAATGCCCACACTCACCAGGCTATAATAATTTCAGACAAGAGAGAATCCAAATATTGCCCCTTGAAATTCAAAGGCATTATTATCACTGAATCTCTCACTATCACCATCCTAAGTGTCAGCATTGACCAAAGACTGACATGGACTGGCTACATAAATACTGTGGATCCAAGAATAGGTCAAAAGGTTGGGAATTCTGTACTGAGTGATATAACTGTGCCTCCCCAAAACCTCTTCCACCATCTACAAGGCATAAAGCAGGATTGTAATAGAATACTGTCAACTTACTTGAGGGGTGCATCTCCAACAGCTTACCATTATCAGTGCCAGAGCAGCCTGCTTCATTTGCAAGTCATCGACCACCTTCAACATTCATCTTCCTTCATCACTAATGCATATTCGCAACAGGGTGTACCATGTGCAAGATACACTGCAGAATCACACCTGGTTTCATTTAATATCACCTTTTACAACCTGAAAGGGCAAAGGCAGCAGATAGAAAGGGACACACCATCCTCACGTGGAACTATATTGTCATTCCTTTGCCATTGCTGGGTCGAAATCCTGGAACTCCCTTCATATTAGTACTGTGGGTGTCCCTGTGGCAAGGAAAATTAAGAGGGTGTGAACATTAAAGTGCTTAGTCAAAGCAGCTCACCACTACATTCTCTAGAGCAATTAGAGATGGGCAGTAAATACAGACCCAGCCAGCAACACCCGCATCTCATGAATTAGTGAAAAAAGGTCACAGAAGCCACGTCAATAATTTTAGGTACAAACATAGAATGCCTTTGTGAATGAAAGACAATAAATAAGTTGTAGCTTGGATGTAGTATTATTGCATGATACTTGCGTTTGACGTAGATCTATAAACTTTATTTGTTTTCTCTTTTGGAAAGAAGATTAAGCAGATTAAAACAGAGTCTTCTTCAGATTTGGCTGGAATGTAAAGGCTCCTGAGGAATAGTTACAGCTTGTGATCATGAGGCTCTTGCATTCAGACAAACCATATCCCTGTAGGATATGACTTGAGATAATATTCTATTACCAAGTGATTTGAAAAGACTCGATCATTAATATTCACTGTGCTGGCTTTCTTGGCTCAATATTAATTCCTGTAGTCTGTTCTAAGTACTGGTGAAAGGTTTAATCAACTTTGCATTACATATAATCTCCCTGTGCTCTTGGATGAAACTATTTGGCCATGTTTCATAACTCTACTTGATTGTAAATATTTTCTTTTTAACCTGTTGAAATTTTTGACTCTGTGTAACATGTTCCATCTGTTGGAATTAAGTACAGGGATATAATTGAAAGCAATGCAAAAACCAGCAGCTCTCCTGCTTTTGGTAATCCTGGTGGTCTTAGCACTCGATATGACAAGATATTACATAGAATATAAAGGGCAAAAACAGGCCGTTTGGCCCATCCATTCAATGCCAATATTTATAATTGACTCACGATTCATCGCATCTTCTCCATACAATTCTATCAACATATCCCTTTATTTTCCATTGCCTCATACTGTTACAACCCAGTTAGGAGTGTGGCCTGATCCTTTTCCTTGTCTCACTCCTCGACTGGCCACAACAAAAATTGAATTTAAAAGGGTAGTGATATTGCCAATTATATATTAGACTGCGTATACCTCTGTACTAGCAGAAACAAGTCAGCTAGGTTCTTTCAATTAACCAACCAAGAACTCGTTTATTGCAAAGAAGAGTGTTTTATTTGCTGGGAGGTAGAGTGAATGTCAGAAGTGGAGATGCTGTATTTCATTTGTGCGGGACACTGTTGGAAGTGCATGTGGAGCACTGCATACAGTATTGGCCACTTTATTTGAGAAAAGTGCATTGGAACCAGTCTGAAGAAGGTTTACTGCACTAATAGCTATAGTTGGCAAATTGTCTTATGGGAAAAAGGCTGAGCTTGTATCCACTGGAGTTTTGAGGCAAAAGGAACAACCTGAATGGAACATCTTGATAGAATGGATGGGGAGGGAATGTTTTCCTTTACAGGAGAACCTGGGGCATAGAATCATTGATTGAAAAATAGGATGTTACAATTTTGGACTGCGACGAAGGTGAACTGATTCCTTTCCTTGCCCCACTCCTCGACTGGCCACATCAAAGTTTGAACTTAAAGGGACAGTGATATTTATCAATTATATGTTAGACTATCTATAACTCAGGATCAGAAACAAGTCACCTGGCAATGAGCAAGATTCTTTTTTTCTCAAAAGGGGTTGTGGGAATTTGTAACTCTTTTGCTGAAGAAGTGGTGGAGGTAGAGTCTTCGCATATGTTGGGGGGGGTGGTGCAGAGGTGGATAGATTCTATGTGGACAAGGTCTGTAGATTGTCAACAGTAAGCAGGAGAGGGGTTTTGAAGTCACAGTCAGATGAGCACTGATCTGGTTAGAAAGCAGAGCAGGCTTGTAGGGTCAAACAGCCTAATCTTTTGAATGGAGATTTCAACAAAAATGTCCAGCACTGCTCCAGCCCTAGCTCCCCACCTCCCCATCCCACACACCCCCACATCCCCACCTCCCCACCTCCCCACCCCACACACCCCCACCTCCCCACCAACACCTCTCCATCTGACACTCCTGGGATAGAGACAGCTTCAGGTAAAATACAGAGTAAAGCCCACTCTACTCTTTCCAAACAGAAAGTAAAATTTCCTCTATCTTCTTGAACTAAAATAAAGTCCCCGTTACTCTGGGTGAAAAATTAAATAAATAAACAAACAAACAAAAATGGTTGCCTCTTGACTGCATCTGAACCAATCTCTTTTGGGACAGGGACAACAAGGGGTTGAAAAGCAGAATAGACTTTGCTCAATTCCTTCAAACTCAAAGGAAACTTAAAGCAAAGCCCCTCAGCCCCATGAAAAATAAATGTCACCTTGTCTCAAGGGGTCCAACATTGACGCAACGGAAAAATAAAACTGCCCTCTGCCTGGGGCAGAAAACCAAAAACATACGCAAACTGAAAAAGGCAAAAGTGAAAACTTATGCAATGAAAAACAAAAACCTTACTAAATCAAAATACCATTGTCCAGGCTTATGATGCACTCCACTCCTCTGCGATGCCCATTGGTCATGAAAAGCCTCGACTGTACTGGTGAGCACTGCGTGCTCCTGCTGCAGGGAACACCCGAACATGGACATAACCATGAAAGAAGGCAGACAGTCCAAAACGACAAACCCCTCCTCAGCCCGCTGCCTGGACCTATTCACAATAAACTCCAGGTCCTTTCCATATATCTGTGTGCTTACATACATCGTTAATAAGGAAAGGAGTGCAAGGTTAATTGGGTGCAGAGCTGGATGAACACAGCAGGCCAAGCAGCATCAGAGGAGCAGGTCTTGGCCTGCTGGGTTCATCCACCTCTACACCTTGTTATCTCAGCTTCTCCAGCATCTGCAGTTCCTGCTATCTCTGAAACAAGGTTAATTGGGGGTAGGCAGGAGTGTGAAGTAACCAGATCACCCGTGATGTTCTTCAAACATAAAAACAGTATCACATCAAAAGCTTGAGGAATCGAATGACTTACTTCTGCTCTTACTTTGTATATTTGTAAGTGCTTCATGTTAGAAATGCAAAGATTATCAAGAAAGATTTTGAAATGTTGACACACACACACAAGCATACATACGAAAACACACACACATGCATGCACACACAAATATACACAAAAAAGAAGTAAAATTCTAAAGTGTTATCATAAAGATGTTTTAACCGAGTAATTGTTAAATTTAGAAAAAAGTACTTATTCACTGGAAATTCCAAAAGCTGACTTATTGCTATAGTCTATTAGTACCCAAGTTTGTTCCTGGACAGTTTTGACTGGTTAGTTTTTTTTATTTCTGGAAACAGTGGTGTAGATTCAGACTTCTTCTTTAAGAATCCCCATTTGTGAAAATGACGTTTTCCAGTGAATTTTGAACTCACACACTTTGATGAGAGGGTTTTCAGAGAAAAAGGAAACAGGACAAAGATTTTTGCCCTGTGGGCGATTTCCCAAAGACTCTCTGTGTTCAAAACTAATATTTCTTTTACACCTACAATCTGGGTCATGGGGCATCTCTCTGAAATTGTTGCAGATTCAATGTATTCAAGCTACTTCTCCGTTGCAATTTTATTGATGTTGTATATAGCATTCTTTACCTCATACATTGTTCTTTCCAAAAAGTTAAGATTTATATAGATGTCCAACCAGCGATATAATAAATTAATATTTTGGATAACACATCTTCATAACCTGTCCACCCGCAGAGGAAATGAAGCATGGTGCTTGGATGTGTTTCCTTACGAGTTGTGAAAAATATAATAAGAAACAATAGGAAACACATATACATCCCTTTACTCTTCAAGTCTAATTACTACAGCTATGCCTTTTATAGTCTACATCCCCAGGTATTTCAGACTGGAATTAAATTCTGGTCAAAACATTGCCCTATCACATTGTTTCTTTGTAGAATGAGAATGATTTTTAACCAATTGGGCTACGATAATATACTGACTACCAGCCAAAGAGTGGCGAGCCTGGGGATTTCTGGACCACAGAAAGTGGTTGACTTCAAAGTCACAAAATCGCAGGAACCCTACGGTGTGGAAACAGGCCATTTAGCCCAACAAGTCTACACTGTCCCTCCGAAGAGCATTCCACTCAGACCCATTCCCCTACCCCCGCATTTCCCCATGTCTAAACCACCTATCCTAACCATTCCTGGACACTACGGGCAATTTAGCATGGCCAATCCAACCACCTAGCCTGCACATCTTTGAACTATGGGAGGAAACCGGAGCACCTGGAGGAAACCCACGCAGACACAGGGAGAACATGCCAACCCCACACAGTTGTCCGAGGCTGGAATCAAACCTGGATCCTTGACGTGGTGAGGCAGCAGTGCTAACCACTGAGCCACTGTGCCCATACACTATGTTGAACTTTTTCAGGATAGACATGATTCTTAAGACTAAAGGAGTCAAAGAGAATGGGAAAAAAAGGGGGAACAGGGTGCTGAGATTATAAGAACATAAGACCATAAAATATAGGATGGAATTAAGCCACTTAATGCATCACTTCTGCTTCGTCATTCAATCACGGCTGATATGTTTCTCAACACCAATCTCCTGCTTTCTCCCTGTATCCTTTGATGCTATTATTAATCAAGAATCTATCCATCTCTGTCTTAAAAATGCTCAGTGACCTGGCCTCTGTAACCTTCTGTGGCAATGTGTCCATAGATTCACCAACCCCTGGCTGAAGAAATTCCTCCTTATCTCAGTTCTAAAGGGTCATTCCTTCACTCTGAGGCTGTGCCCTTGGGTGCTAGGTTCTCCTACTAGGGGATACATCTTCTCCACATCCACTGCATCCAGGCCTCTCACTATTCTGTAAGTATTAATTAGATCCCTCCTCATCCTTCTAAACTCCATTGAGTACAGACCGCTCCTCGTATGACAAGCTCTTCATTCCTGGGATCATTCTTTGGAACTTCCTCTGGACCCCTTCAAGGCCAGTATGTCCCTCCTTAGATACAGAGCCCAAAACTGTTCACAGTATTCCAAATGCAGTCTGACTAGAGCCTTACGGAGCATCAGTGGTATATCCCTGTTCTTGTATTCATCCACCTTGAAATGAATGCTAACATAACATTTGCCATCCTGACATATTTTTTTCCTTTATTCATTCACAGGATGAGGGCATCACTGACCAAGCAGCATTTTATTGTCCATCCCTAACTGCCCAGAGGGCAGTTCAGGGTCAACCACATTGCTGTGGGTCTGGAGTCACATGTAGGGAAGACCAGGAAAGGATGGCAGTTTCCTTCCCTGAAGCTCATTGGTGAACCAGATGGGTTTTTCCGACAATCGACAATGGGCTCATGGTCTTGTTAGAGTCTTAATTCCAGTTATTTTGTTGAATTCCGATTCCATCATCTGCCGTGGCAGGTATTTGAACCCCGGTTCCCAGGATATTGACTGAGTCTCTGGATTAACAGTCCAGCGCCAATACCACTAGGCCATTTCCTCACCTTGACTGCCAACTGAGCCTTCATGTTAACCTTAAAGGAATCCTGATTTGGATGATCAGCCCGCAAAGGGTTTCTCTTGTTGTAAGAGGTTGTGGACAAGCTCATAATAAGAATTACATTGGCTACTTGTTCAGCTTTTGAAACATTTTAGTTCTCCATGTGTGTCCTTACAGAGATAGGGAGTGAGTTTTTTTTTAAATTCATCAAGAAGATTTAGCACTCTGAGGCTTTTATTGGTACTCTCTAAATTCCCACATTCAACAGTTAAAAGGATGTTGTTAAATTCTGTCAAATTTTATTTAAGTCTGGTCTGGCTGCTTTTCTAGGTTTCAAAATTTCTATCTCTAAGATCCCAGCAGTAACTCATCAGCTCCGAGGTTAGCATATGGTCATCTCATAATCTAAGGAAGTGTCCTCGGAAAGCATGGTATAAACCTTATGGGCCCACTTTGCATCAGCAACAGCCAGACTTCCGAGAACCATCTCATTTGTTTCAGAGATAAAAGGTACTGCAGATGCTGGAGAATCCGAGATAACAAGCATGGGGCTGGATGAACACAGCAGGCCAAGCAGCATCACAGGAGCAGGAAAACTTGACGTTTCGGGCCTAAACCTTTAGGCCCGAAACGTCAAG
>JAHRHZ010000016.1:49398630-49421708 GCA_024137785.1 Ginglymostoma cirratum | reverse complement strand
TGGCCTGCTGTGTTCATCCAGCCCCATGCTTGTCATCTCATTTGTTTGGCAGTTTTCTCAAATAAAATTACAAAAATGACTCCATGGCCATCTCTTCAAATATTAGAATTGTTTGGCAATTTAAGTAGCTCCACACTTCTCCGTATCCATAGCCTCCTTAGGTTCAAGAGAGCCTCCCTTCTTAGTTCAAGCATTGTTAATTAAAATTAACACCATCACCTTGATAAATTGTTATAATCTCTCTACCTTAATTAGTTTGTACAGTTTTGGATCACTTATTACTTTGGTTAGATGCTGGGCATGTGACTCTGATACTTATCATGTTATCCTAGTCATTTGGTTTGTCTCCGACACCACCTTATTTTCAATTTTTTGTAATTATCTCTCTGCCTTAATTAATTGGATTATAGGCCAGGCCTTCATTTGTTATTCAGCTTTTGACACTTTACTTACATAGTCTGACACTTATGATCACCTGCAGAGATTTATTGTACGCCACTCCACTCACACCATTTGTATGATCATTTGATCTCTCTGCCTTTGATCTCTATGCCCATAAATTCTGTGCTCTGTGTGATTCTCTCTCACTTTTCTGTGCTCTCTCATGTTCCTGCAAGGAACTCGAACAGTTCATCAACTTTGCCAATGCCTTTCACTGTGCCCTCAAATTCATCTGAACCATTTCTGACATTTCCTTCCCTTTCTTGGGCCTCTCTGTGTCCATTTCCTTTAACCTACTCATCACTGACATCCATTTCAAACCCACTGACTCCCACAGCTATCTCGACTACACCTCCTCTCACCCAACCTCCTGCAAAAATTCGATCTCATACTCACAATTCCTCCACCTCCGCCACATCTGCTCCCAGGATGAGAAGTTCTACTCTAGGAATTCCTAGATATCCTCCTACTTTAGAGACCGTTATTTCCCCTCTTCTGCTATTAAGGATGCCCTCAACCGCATCCCACCCATTTCCCATGCTTCTGCCCTCAAACCCTCTCCCCCACAACAATAAGGATAGAGTCCCCTTAGCCCTCACATGCTACCCCACCAACCTCCAAATACAATGCATCATCCTCTGACATTTCTGCCAACTACAATCAGACCTCACCACCAAAAAGATATTTCCTTCGCCACCCCGTCCGCTTTCCACAGGGGCCATTCATTCTGCAAATTCCTTGTCAGCTCCACACTCCCCACCAACCCCTCCACTACACCCGGTACCTTTCCCAGCAACTGCAGGAGGTGCCACACCTGCCCCTACATCCCCCTTCTCATCTCTGACCAAGGCCCCAAACAATCTTTCCAAATCTGGCAGAAATTCACCTGCACTTCATCCAAACTCATCTACTGTATCTGTTGCTCCTGATGTGGTCTCCTCTGTATCAGGGAGACCAAACACAGACTCAGGGATCGGTTCGCAGAGCATCTGCACTCTGCATGCACCAACCAACCCAACTTTCCAGTTGTCACCCACTTTAACTCCCCCTCTCACTCCCCCATGACATATCCATCCTTGGCCTCCTCCACTATCAGAGTGAGGCCAAACATAAACTGGAGGAACAACACCTCATATTTCACCTTGGGATCTTACAGCCCAATGACTTGAATATTGACTTCACCAGCTTCAAAATCTCTCCTTCCACAACCTCTCCATGTTCGCGCTCACCTATCTGCTCCACCCTTCCCTCTGACTAACCACAATAATCCCTGACCAGCATCCACCTATCTCCATCTCAGCTAAACTCCCCCAAGCTCCACACCCCTCCTTCTGTTTATTTCTGGGCTCTCCTCACCCTCCCCAATCCTGACGAAGGGTTTTGGCCCAAAACTTTGACAATTCTGCATCTTGGATGTTGTCTGACCAGTTGTGTTTTTCCAGCTCCATGTTTATTGACTCTAGCTACCAGCATCTGCAGTCCTTACTGTCTCCAGGACCATAACCTGGTGTTGTGTGACTTCTGACTTAATTAAAATTGTCACACTTCTCTCTGCCTCTTGGAAGTATTCTTTCTCTTTCATCTCTTTCCATTTGAAATTCTAGTTCTAGCATCTTCTGATTTAATTGAATCTTTGGCTGCTCTCACTTCCATATCGCTCTCCTAATCAAATGTCCAGATTGTTAGCCATTAGTCCTAGAACATTCCTACCTTTTGGTTGAAACTTTATCTCTAAACATCTAACCACTTTTTTCAATTGATTGCTTGTCAAGATCTTTAAGCTGTGTGAGCTTATTCCACACAGTGCAAAATAAAACACCTACCTCCAAAGTGAACATTTCAGTCTCTGGTATGAAAGAAAACCATACTGGCATTTTTATAAAGTTATGTCCCAACTTCCAATCAAACCTATTAATATATGGGTTCAATGTTCAATTTAAATATTTATTATGACCCTGTGAGGAAGGTGGACTGATTCCTTTCCTTGTCCCACTCCTCCACTGACCACATTAAAGTTTGAATTTAAAAGGATTAATAATGCCAATAATATATTAGACTGTATGTAGCTCAGTATCAGAAACAAGTCAGCCAGAGTCATAGACATAGAGTCCCCACAGTGTGGAAACAGGCCCTTTGGCCCAACAAGTCCACACCAACCCTATCCTTTTATAACCCACCTAAGCTACACATCCCTGAACACTACAGGCAAGTTAGCATGGCCAATCGGCCTAAACTGCACATCTTTGGACTGTGGGAGGAAACCAGAGTACCTGCAGGAAACCCACACAGACACAGGGAGAATGTGCAAACTCCACACAGACAGTCACCTGAGGGTGGAATTGTACCCAGGTCCCTGGTGCTGTGAGGCAGCAGTGCTAACCACTGAGCCACTCTTAAATTAACAGATTAAAAAATAATTGTCCATTGCAAAAAAACAAACTGACTTAAGCAGTGGTATAAGCTTTCAAAGTGTGCAAATACAGCCAATTTTTTTTTGGCAAATAACACACACACACACACACACACACACAAAACCTCCGCCAAGCTTCAAGATAAAGTTTTTGTTTGCGTTATTTTAAAAGTAATCTGACCAAGTAACATGTGGATGTGCGACGTCTACAGATTGTTAACTTGCTGGTCTGCAGCTAAATTCACTTTCGCACAAATAAAAACCAAAAGAACTGCGGATGCTGCAGTATCCCTATAATGCACATGTTGTGTTCTTGTGTGACCTTGCACTATAGCAAATCACACTATAGAATATTGCCATGGAAAATTGTGTTACAGGGAAATCACACAGAAAATCACTGTACCTGTACAGCAGAAAGTTTACGTTATCCAGAGTCCACTACTCATCAATTGCATTTCAGCCAATGAAACACATGTTATAATAGAACTACCTGTAAATCAGAAACAAAAGCCAGAAATTGCTGGAAAAGCTCAGCAGAACTGGCAACATATGTAGAGAGAAATCAAAGGTTCTGAGGAACAGTCACTTGACGCGAAACATTAACTCTGATTTCTCTCCACAGGTGCTGCCAGACCTGCTGAGCCTTTCCAGCAACTTCTGTTTTTGTTTCATTTCCACACAAGTTGTTTTCATGATGGTTTCTTCTTAGATAGGTTATGGCCAGTTGATTCCCTGTTTCTGGAGACAGTGATGTAGATTCAGACTTCTTTAAGATTGCTTCTTTTGTGATGAAGAAGTCTTCCAGTGCATTTTCAACTACAATCATCAATGATAAGGATTTCAGAGAGAAACGAGAAGGGGCAAAGGCACTTCACTTGACGCTAACTCTCTGACTGCCTGTGTTCAAAACCATTTTTTTAAATGGTACTATGAGATTTGAATGCATGGATGGCCCTTAAATCATGTAGAGCAATTCCTGATTCCACAAGCATCCAGTCATTAAACACCGAAGGTGAATTAGATTATCAATGAGTCTGTGTGGGAGGTGATGGCATGGTGGTATTATCACTGGACTGTTAATCCAGAAACCCAGATAACGGTCTGGGGGCCCATGTTCAAATTCCCCGTGACAGATAGCAGATTTTGAATTCAATAAATATCGGGATTTAAGAGTCTAATGATGACCACAAACCCATTTCTGGTTGTCAGGAAAAGCCCATCTGATTCATTAATGTCCTTTAGGGAAGGAAACTGCCATCTTTGCCTACATGTGACTCCAGACCCACTGCAATGTGGTTGACTCCTAACTGCCCTATGGGCGATAAATGCTGCCTGGCCAGTGATGCCCTCATCCTGTGATAGAATAAATAAAATAAATATTGGGCTGAGAAATCCCTTTTCTCCCCCCGCAGTCCCCACCATCACCCCACATCATATATTGTTTCCAAAGAGGGGCTCCAGCTGCCCCTCGTCTCCATTGATATCGGTTGTTGGAGGTCCTGTTATGTTGTCCATCCACAAACTGGGTCCTGTGACCTATCTCTGAAATTGTTGCAGACTCATTGAAACCATTCAAACAACTTGTTCTTCGCAGATACATTATTGCTGTACTAGCTAGTGTCTTTTGTTTTGGGAAGTATTATTTCCAAACTGTTCAAGATAAATATTTCCAACAGATGGAATTATAAAATTAATGTTTTGGATAACATATCTTAATAATAAGATGCTTAACCAATCTCCCCTTTAATGCATCAATATTATTTGCCTCAATCACTCCCAGTGACAACCCTTACATTCTCGCCATCCTCTATATAAAGGACCTTCGTCTGAATTGCCTATTTGTTATTTTTTGATAACTGTCTTTTATCAATGGCTCTTCCCAAAAGTGAAAATGCTAGATATGTGCCTGCTGCATCATATGATTCGGAGTTTTAAACATCTTTAACCAATCAGCCTTGACCTTTTTCTTTCAAGGACAGAAAGACTTAGCCTGCTCCTCTTGTCTTTGGTGGTTGTAACCTTGTATTTCTGATACAATCCTTCCAAATCCTTTTGCACTCTCTCCATTGCCCTTATAACCTTTTCACATAGCAACCAAAATTATATGCAGTGAAATCTAGAGAGGATTCAATCAAATTTAGAATAACTTCTCTACCTCTCAATTCTAACAGTCTAGACTCATTCTTTTAATGGCCTTATTAAATTTTGTGTCTATTTTTAATGACTTATGTATTTGTACTCCCAGATCGCTTTGTTCCTCTTCTACATTTGGATTCTTTATTTTAAATTAATATATTACTTCTTTATTTTTCTGACCAAAAAAATGTGATAGTTCCCTGAACACACTATATCTTTCTGAAATATAGACTCTATTTTTGGTATCTACCAGTCCTCGGTCAACATAATGTTTCTAATGAATTCGTAAGTATGTCTTATAGTACAGATATGTGAAGTGTTACATAATATGATCATTTTAAAGGAAAATTGGTAGTTTCATCATTTGATTTTGTGTAGTTTAAATAACTCGGATCTGAACAGAATGGTGGGTTTCTGACTTTGAGGTCCAGGCAGAATTTCTTTACAAAATTTTGTTGATGAAAGATACTTTGACTAATGCAGGGTTGGGTGTGGACGGATGGATAATGGCAGTTTGATTGAAGTATTAATTTCCCCAGAATCAGACTGATGAATTATTGTGCTGTAACAGCTTTTAAGAAGTAAGAGTTATCTGGCCCTTCGAGCTTACTTGCTCACTCACTACGATCACAGTTGATCTACTTTCTCAATTTCAATTTCCTACCCTATTTCCATCACCTTTCAATTCCTCAATATACAGCATCCACCAATTATGTTTTTAATAGACTCAACCAATTAGCATCGACATTCCTCTGAAGGAGGCGATTTCATTTTCACAAATCTCTGAGAGAAGAAGTCTCCCAAGAAATCACTTATAAATTAGGGCCAAACCCAATCCTGAATCTATGTCACTAGTTCTAGGCATGATGGGAAACAGCTCCTTCGTATTTAGCCTATAAACACCATCTTGAATTTTGTACGTTTCAATGAGACTCGCTTTTACACTTCAAAAATCTAGAGCATATTGTAGTGAAAATATCTGCTCATAGGACAACACAATTATCCCAGGAATGAATTTAACAAATCTCTCTTGCTTATGGGTCAACCCACAGCAGATTGACTGCAGCAGTTCAAGAAGGCAGCTCACCGCCATCTTCTCAAGGGCAACTAGGAAAGGGCAAAAAATGCTGGCCCAGCCAGCAACACCAGTCACAAGTGGTGTCCCGCAGGGTTCAGTGTTGGGGCCGCAGCTGTTCACCTTATATATTAATGATCTGGATGAAAGGACTGGGGGCATTCTGGCGAAGTTTGCCGATGATACGAAGATGGGTGGACAGGCAGGTAGTACGGAGGAGGAGGGGAGGCTGCAGAATGATTTAGACAGTTTAGGAGAGTGGTCCAGGAAATGGCTGATGAAATTCAACGTGAGCAAATGCGAGGTCTTGCACCTTGGACTATTTTCTGAACGGTGAGAAAATTCATAAAGCCGAAGTACAAAGGGATCTGGGAGTGCTAGTACCTGATTCTCTAAAGGTTAACTTGCAGGGTGAGTCTGTGATTAAGAAAGCGAATGGAATGTTGTCATTTATCTCAAGAGGGTTGGAATATAAAAGCAGCGATGTGCTTCTGAGACTTTATAAAGCCCTAGTTAGGCCCCATTTAGAATACTGTGTCCAATTTTGGGCCCCACACCTCAGGAAGGACATACTGGCACTGGAGCGTGTCCAGCGGAGATTCACTCGGATGATCCCTGGAATGGTAGGCCTAGCGTACGATGAACGGCTGAAGATCCTGCGATTGTATTCATTAGAGTTTAGAAGGTTGAGGGGAGATCTAATAGAAACTTACAAGATAATGCATGGCTTAGAAAGGGTGGACGATGGGAAGTTGTTTCCGTTAGGTGGGGATACTAGGACCCATGGGCACAGCCTTAGAATTAGAGGGGGTCAATTTAGAACGGAAATGAGGAGACATTTCTTCAGCCAGAGAGTGGTGGGACTGTGGAATTCATTGCCATGGAGCGCAGTGGAGGCCGGGACGTTGAATGTCTTCAAGGCAGAGATTGATAAGTTTTTGATCTCGCAAGGAATCAAGGGCTACAGGGAGAGTGCGGGTAAGTGGAGTTGAAATGCCCATCAGCCATAATTAAATGGCGGAGTGGACTCGATGGGCCGAATGGCCTTACTTCCACTCCTATGTCTTATGGTCTTATGGTCTTACCTACATCCCATGAATGAATCAATAAAGAAATTCACACTGATGAAATTCATCATCTTCCTTTGTTTGTCCTACCATTGAGGACTTTATTAATTGGACTTTGTCTGGCATCTCTCCTCCCTTCACCCCACTCCCCATCAATCTTGTCACAATGGATGTCCCTGCAGGCTTGGGTCAAGAATTACTGATACATGCAAATTTATCCACCATTTCACGCTAGCGCTCTGTGGAGTACTCTGTTTTCCTGTTCCTCCAACCAGTGCGAATGATATCACATTTCCCCACATTGTACCCCATCTGTCACCATCTTGTCAACAATTTAACCTGTCAATGATCTCTTTTCAAGCTTAAAAAATCCTCATCACATCTTACTTTACCACTCAACGTTTTTTTACTGTAGTGTAAGAACAACTATAAAATAACAGCAGCAAGTCATTTCATTTTTTTCTTTTGTGTCAAAAGCTGCCATTTCAATTGAAGAACTTTGAAAATGCAGATGGGTAATCAGGATTGGAGCTCCATTGACTGCCAGCCAAAGCAGCTGGTCAGATGTTAAAAATGGCCCATAAATGGAAGGTTTGTATTCTGACCAACACTTTCTTGATGTCTGAGAATATAGTTAAAAGGAATCTTTTTTATAGAATCCCTACAGTGTGGAAGCAGGCCCTTCGGCCCAACAAGTCCACACCGAACCTCGGAGCATCCTGCCCAGACCCATCCCCCTATAACCCACCTAATCTACACCTCCCTGAACACTACGGGCAATTTAGCATGGCCAATCCACCTAACTTGCACATCTTTGGACTGTGGGAGGAAACCGGAGCACCCGGAGGAAAACCACGCAGACACGGGGAGAATGTGCAAACTCCACACAGACAGTCGCCCGAGCCTGGAATTGAACCCGGGTCCCTGGTGCTGTGAGGCAGCAGTGCTAACCACTGTGCCAACGTACTGCCCAAATCTTGGCAGTAGAGACTGAATGGGCCAAAAAGCCTCTTCTATGCTGTATGATTCTATGTTTCAAAACATCCACTCAACAATGGCAGCTTAGTGTTCACCTTCCAGCAGTTTCAAGCATGGGGGTTGGTGCTTATATGACAGAGATCCATCCTCCTGAGACAAAAGCAGTATAAGATGCATGAAGATAATTGATTGAGCAGTTCTGCTTCTTGTGTATGTAATTAAGGAGGAATTCTTTGGTTATTCTGGAGTTGTGGGAAGGCAGGGCCATTCTCCATCACACATAGGTCTGCTACTTGTCACACTTTCCTGCCCTTGCAAGGCAGAACAGGCAAAGGGAGATGATGCATTTCATAGGATGTGAATTTCTTTTTTTATTCATTTGTGGGATGAGTGTGTCGCTGACTGGCCAACGTTTCTTGCCCATCCCTAGTTGCTCTAGAGAAGGTGGTGGTGAGCTGCCTTCTTGAACTTCTGCAGTCCACCTGCAGTGGGTTGACCCATAATGCCTTTAGGGAGGGAATTCTATGCAGGATGGTGAGCAGCATCGAAGGGAACTTTCAAGATGGGGTGTTCCCATGTATCTGCTGCCCTTGTCCTTCTAGATGGAATTGATTGTTTGTTTGGATAGTGCTGTATAAGGATACTTTGTGAATTTCTGCAGTGCATCTTGTAGATAGTACACACTGCTGCTACTGTGCATTGGTGGTGGAGGGAGCAGATATTTGTGGATGTGGTGCCAATCAAGTGGGCTGCTTTGTCCTGGATGGTGTCAAGCTTCTTGAGTGTTGTTGGGGCTGCACTCATCCAGGCAAGTGGGGAGTATTCCATCACACTCCTGATTTGTGCCTTGTAGATGGTGGATGGGATTTGGGGAGTCAGGAGGTGAGTTACTCATCACAGTATTCCTAGCCTCTGACCTACTCTTGTAGCCACTGTGTTTATGTGGTGAGTCCAGTTGAGTCTCCGGTCAATGGTAACCACAAGGATATTCTCAGTGTCGGATTCAGTGATGGTAACACTATTGAATGTCAAAGGGCAGTGTATAGATTTTATCAGGGGAGAGCATACCAAGCAAATATCCCATTTTCACTTTTACCAGCTGTTGTAGATTGGGACCTGCCTCCTTGCCTTGCTCCAGATTAGCCTAACCTCGGTTGTTGGTAAAATTCTAGAATCTATCGTTAAGGATGAGATTTCTAAATTCTTGGAAGTGCAGGGTCGGATTAGAACAAGTCAGCATGGATTTAGTAAGGGGAGGTCGTGTCTGACAAACCTGTTAGAATTCTTTGAAGAGGTAGCAAGTAGGTTAGACCAGGGAAACCCAGTGGATGTTACCTATCTAGACTTCCGAAAGGCCTTTTAATAAGGTACCTCACAGGAGGCTGCTGAGTAAGGTGAGGGCCCATGCTGTTCGAGGTGAGTTACTGGCATGGATTGAGGATTGGCTGTCTGACAGAAGGCATAGAGTTGGGATAAAAGGCTCTTTTTTGGAATGGCAACCAGTGACAAGTGGTGTCCCGCAGGGTTCAGTGTTGGGGCCGCAGCTGTTCACTTTATATATTAATGATCTGGATGAAGGGACTGGGGGCATTCTGGCGATGATTGCCGATGATACGAAGTTGGGTGGACAGGCAGGTAGTGCGGAGGAGGTGGGGAGGATGCATAATGATTTAGACAGTTTAGGAGAGTGGTCCAGGAAATGGCTGATGAAATTCAACATGAGCAAATGCGAGGTCTTGCACCTTGGAAAAAAGAATACAGGCATGGACTATTTTCTGAACGGTGAGAAAATTCATAAAGCCGAAGTACAAAGGGATCTGGGAGTGCTAGTACAGGATTCTCTAAAGGTTAACTTGCAGGTTGAGTCCGTGATTAAGAAAGCGAATGGAATGTTGTCATTTATCTCAAGAGGGTTGGAATATAAAAGCAGTGATGTGCTTCTAAGACTTTGTAAAGCCCTAGTTAGGCCCCATTTAGAATACTGTGTCCAATTTTGGGCCCCACACCTCAGGAAGGACATACTGGCACTGGAGCGTGTCCAGTGGAGATTCACACGGATGATCCCTGGAATGGTAGGCCAAATGGTAGGCCTTCATCTTCTTCCCCCCTTTTTTTGGCTTTCTTCTGTTGGACTTGAATGTCTTCCTAATCTTTTGACTTCCCACTAATCTTCACCACATTGTTTGCTTTCCTGTTGTCCCTGGTTTCCCGTGTCAGCCATGATTGTCTCCTTAGTGTGTTTCTTCATCACCAGAATGACTTTCTGCTCTGCCTCCTGAATTATCCCTTGAAACCTCTACCACTGCTGATCCACTGTCTTTCCTGCTAAGCCTCCCTTCCAATCAACTCTGGCTAGCTCCTCCCTCATGTCTTTGTAGTTACCTTTACTTAATTGTAATACCATTACATCTGATTCAAGCTTCTCCCTCTCAAACAGCAGATTGAATGTTATCATGTGATGGCCTTCACCCCTTGGGGTTCCATAACCTTGAGCTCCTTAATCAAGCTTGCCTTATCAAACATCACCAAATCCAGAATTGCCTGTTTCCTTGAGGGTTATACCACAATCTGCTCCAAAAAATTATCTCAAATACATTCCACAAGTTCCTTTTCTCAAGGTTTGGTACCAACTTGATTTTCCCAGTCCACCTGCATACTAAAGACCCCAATGATTATTGTAATAGTGTCTTTGTTACATGCCTTTTTGTATCTCCTGAATTATTTTCTGCTTCACATCCTTACTCCTGCTTGGAGGTCTATACATCACTCTCATCAGGGTCTCATCAGTACACTCCACACACTTAAATCTGATGAATTTCCTCTTACAATATCTCCTTTCAATAGGTACTGAAAAAGTAAAACAAGGCACAATGAATGATTTATGCAAAACAAAACTGTTTCAACTCATGAGAACATCAGAACAGCTGAAAACAACATTTTGAAGAAGCTATATTTTTCAGTTCTTTGACAATACTGCACTGTCTAAATGTTTTTTCTTCCCTAATTTCTGTTGGCTTGTTTGAAAACTTTTCAACAGAAGCTTTAGGCTGTTCAAGATGGTCTGGTATTGAAATAAATTCCATCTTCCAAGCTAACAGAAAATGTAGTGGGCATCCTGTACATTCCCCAGTGGGCAATTTATCACAATCAGATTAAGTATTAGATCTGGACTACACTAACTCAATGCAGCAACTGATGAAAGATGAATGTTTTAGTTCACATCATGTTTAAGAAACATTAAGTGGTAGGGGGATGGTGGGTTGAACAACTTTAATTTGCTGACTACAGTGTTTAAATCAGGCATATAAAATTGGTTACATGCCTTGGGCGATCAAGTGTTCCTATTAACGTGTTACTCACACAATTGGAGTGATATTACAATATGCTTTTACACCTAACATCACACACAGGTATTTTGAAACTGGCCATTGAGAACAAGAACTCAATTGAAATTGATGAAGCTTATGAAAACATTTTGTATTGTATCCAAAGCTGCTTTCTCATTCACGAGCACAAAGGGATTTTTTCACAGTATTTCTGCTTCGAATTTACTTTCTGTACTTTGGAGGTTTCTTGAAATCTCATTGGAATGGGTGTCTTTTTGGTTACTTCAGGTAGGCTGGGCTTTGCACGAACAATATAGACAGCAGCAGTGTTCTAGAGAGCACTCTAGAGCAAACTCTAAAGATATGAATGAAATTAAAATATACATAAATCACGCATGTTACATCAAAACAGTTTTCGAGAAGAAGATCTGTTCCCTATTGGACATTGTAGCTGCATTAACAGCAGATGCTAATATGACCATCAACCTCAAGATTTTTGACTCTGGTTCCTTCCAGGGCTCTGTTGGCGATATTCCCTGAGGCTCAGTGAGTCACCTTGTTGGTTATATCCTACAGCAGTCTGTGTTCTCAGAACTTGAGAACAACATAAACACAAAAGAGAGGAAGCAATAAATGCTAACTTTAAACTTGATGACATCCATCAGATACCCAAGCAAGGAAGGTCAACAATACCGCAATGAATAACACATGCCAACAAGGTGTGCTATTGAACAGATTATTGGCACATTGAAGGTATATTTCTGTTGGTTGGACAGTTCTAAAGGTACCTTTCATTTCTCACCACCCAAAATATTCGGAATTTCTATGGAGATCTGCGTTCTTGAAAACACTATGCAGTTGTAATGTTTGGATCTTTGCAGAAACAAGGCAAAGAGCAAAGTTTCCTTGCCGAAATTCTGAGGAGAATGAGAAGATGAGGAAGATTATCAGGAAAGTGATGAAAATAGTGCAATAGCAACTATTTATATTTTTGCCCAGAATGCCTCATAATGCAATGTTTATTTAAATTGCACCAGTGGACTGAATTCCTCACCACAACAGTTGTTCTTTCTACCCACCCATTATGACACCGCCATAAGGCAGTCCTAAAAACAACCAACCACACTTCGCACATTCTCTCATTGGTCCCTACCAATTTATGTTTTCCCATTCATCAACAAGCAAGATAAAAGAGAAGTATTCTCACAGCATCCACAAATGGGCAAGATAAGAATAATGCAACATAATACATTTTAAACATTGCTCAAATGAAACAAAAATAGCAAAGCTTTTCACTTTGCATGCTCTGGATTAAGATGCAGAAAACAAAACTGGAGAAATAAGGACTGCTATACATTTACGTAATTCTACCAATGAACAAAAAATCATGCCATTATCTTCTGCTCCGATGTTCACATCTTATAAGTGTAAACTGAAAATGTTGCTCTCCCTTTTCTGACTGGCTTTGCATGGATCAATCTCAGTTTCTTAAGAAAAGGTAGAGATAGTCTGCTCAGATTCTTGCTCTTACTGCTGAGTTGCTCTTACCTAACATGGTCTGGGATGGCAGACACCACTAATCATTGCTCCACCTCTGCTCTGCAGGGGCACATTGGACCCTTGGGTGTTGAATCAATAGGTCAGGTACCAACTAAGGTGGAGGGACGAGGGACTGTAATGGGGAAAATGTGAAAGCACGATCCCATGCCTCCATTACATTCATCCCTTTTCACTGTTAGTTCACTGCTATCAGTCTGCTGGCGGGTACTTTGGTACAGATTATTGAGACACTATGTGACCTAAGCATCCTATTTAAGGTGCCAAGCACATTAGCATCCTGTGAGTACAGCTGTGGTCAGGGTGTGCAGGGATATGTTTAGTTGCATCATTTGATATTCCTCAGGGATGACCACTGTAAGCCGACAAGAAGAAATCATTGCAATGATCTGCAATTTTTTTTATTCATTCACGGGATGAATGTGTCACTGGCTAGATCAGCATTTATTGCTCATCCCTAATTGCCCAGAGGGCAGTTGAGAGTCAGCCACATTGCTGTGGGTCTGGGGTCACGTGTAGGTCACGTGTAGGTCAAACTGGATAAGGATGGCAGTTTCCTTCCTTAAAGGAAATGACTGAACCAGACGGATTTTTCCAACAATCGACATTAGGTCTCTCTCACTTGAGGTGAACAACTCCATTCTTCCAGCAGTCATGGTAAGTGTGCTTAGAATCAGTACACGAGTGCATCACATGTTCTTTTCAACTCCTTTTCATCAATGGTTCCCAGAAGCCGAGCATCGGTTTGCAGTAGAGCAGAGCTTGAAAAGGGATACAACCATTCAGGCAGATTCCTGACTGCTGTCTAAACTACTATCATCTACTCTTGGTCACTTGGGAACAGTGAGTTACCAGGTGACAACACAAATACCTGTCTAACCATTTGCTTCAATATGTGAGCATTCAAGCAGGTGCATAGTAAATATAAGTCTTCGTAGTTCAATCCTTAGGAAGAATCTACTCCCCATAAGTGAGTGCGAAGAGAAATATGTTGGTATAAGTTGATTGAACCAATGTTAGGAGTACATTTGGCAGTTGGAGGAGAATGTGTAATTCTCCTGAACCGCTGAGGACATGCAAGAAATTCCTGCATTGAATCCAGAAGCAAGGGCATTCAATTGTTCCGGCCAACTTCCTCAGCTATCCCTTGTCATGCTGCCAGCTGTAGGTTTCTTTGTCCCCTTGCTGAGGAAGATTATTGCTCTCCAGCTCCTCACAACCATTAGCAACCGATCAGGTTGGCTGTAGAAAGCATTTTAAAGGAAGAGGGAAAGATAGAGAAGCAGAGAGCTTTAGGAATGACCCTAGAGAATAGAAACGAACCCATAATCCATAAATCTTTGAAAAAGATTTCAACTTCTTATTGAAACTACTTGAAAAAGAAATACTTCAAAGGAATCCCACAAATTTACATTGTGAAATGAATCCATAAAACAATACTTTTTGGTCTATATGCAAAAACATGCTTTTTTGACTGTATCTATAACTTCTTTTCATTTTCTTTGAATTCAACTTGCAGGACTTGTGTGTTCACTGAAATTTTTGCATGATTACAGAAGTATTTCTTTTGCTTTAGTAAAATTGAGATGAATGGTACATAATGTAGAACACTACGAAAGTGTGAAAGAAAACTCCAGAGGAAAATGTAATGATTAGCTCATCCTAAACCTTTCTTTCAAACATCTGTTTACTGAAAATGGAAATTTCACAGTTTTGAGGTTCGTAAAATGTAGATTAGAGTAGAAAATGAGCATTCCTTTCAATCGGATGGGAATGATAGAAAGAGCAGAAGGATGCTGGAAGCATGTTGGAATTCTATGAAGATGTAGCCAGTAGAGTTGACAAGGTATATTTGGACTTTCAGAAAGTGTTTGACAAAGTCCCACATAAGAGATTAATGTGCAAGATGAAAGTGCATGGGATTGGGGTGAATGTACTGAGATGGATTGGAAACTGGTTAGCAGAGAGAAAACAAAGAGTAGGAATTGATGGGTTCTTTTCAAAATTGGCAGGCAGTAACTAGTGGGGTGCGACAGGGATCAGTGCTTGGACACCAGCTATTCACAAAATATATTAATGATTTGGATAAGGGAACAAAATGTAACATCTCCAATTTGCAGATGATACCAAGTTGGGTAGGAGGGTGAACTGTGACGATGATGCAGAAATCCTTCAGCAAAATCTCAACAGGTTGGGTGAGTGGACAAATTAATGGCAGATGCAGTATAATTTGGATAAATGTAAGGTTATTCACGTTGGAAGCAAAACAAGGAGGTAGGTTACTACCTGAATGGCTGTAAATTGGGAGAGGGCAGTGTGCAGAGGGACCTGGGTGTCCTTGTGCACCAGTCACTGAAGGTAAGCATGCAGGTGCAGCAGGTGTTAAAGAAGGCAAATGGTATATTGGCCTTCATGGTGAGAGGTTTCGAGTACAGGAGCAGGGATGCGTTGTTGCAATTGTACAGGGCCTTGATGAGACCACACCTGGAATATTGTGCGCAGTTTTGGTCTCTTTTCCTGAGGAATGATGCTCTTGCTCTTGAGGGAGTGCAGTGAAGGGTTTATCAGGCTGATTCCGGGGATGGTGGGTCTGATGTATGAGGAGAGATTGAGTAGGTTGGGATTGTTTTCGCTCGATTTCAGACAAATGGTGGGGGCGGGGTTGTGGTGGGGGTTGGTGGGGGAATCTCATAGAGACTTATAAAATTCTAACAGGACTGGACAGGGTAGAAGCAGGGACGATGTTCCCGATGATGGGTGTGTCCAGAACCAGGGGTCACAGTATGAGGATTCGGGATAGACGATTTCGGATGGAGATGAGGACACATTTCTTCACCCAAAGAGTGGTGAGCCTTTATTACCACAGGAAGTAGTTGATGCCAAAACATTGAATGTATTCAAGAGATGACTAGATATAGCACTTGGGGCAATGGGTCAAAGGTTATGGGGAGAAGGCAGGATTAGGCTATTGAGTTGTACAATCAGCCATGATCATGAAGGATGGCAGAACAGGCTCGAAGGACCAAACAGCCTCCTCCTGTCCTGTCTTCTATGTTTCTATCTTTCTATGTTTCTATCTTTCTATGCATGATTTATTTAAAGCTTAGCATAGTCAAAGGTTCAAGGGAAGGAAATGAGGAAGAGAGAATACAATAGGGGGAGTTGAAGACTGTAAGTGAAACCAGACCATGATTTTTTTTTGGATACAGTCCAGGAATATGACAGAAGTACCAGAAGAAATTCCCAGATATGGGAGATTCAAAGTCCTGAAGGTACTTGTTGAAAAGTAGGACATGTTGTACTTGCTTGGTGATATTTTTGAGTTGGTGCTGAAATAACAAGCAACTCACCACCAACTACCCTCTCAATGCATAACATTCCACTGAAGCTACTTTCCTCCTTTACTAGTTCAAATCCATGCTTTGTAACAATTGCAAAACTGCATTATTTAAAAACAAATGCCTACGATGGACAGTGGACTTTTTAAAGCTGAATAAGCATTTGTGTGTTGTTGATGGCTGCGTAACATCTGTCACTAATGGAGCACTAAACTCCTTGTCCTGAAGATAATTCACTTTGCTTTTATTCTTCATCTTTTGATGCCAGAAATTGGTGACATGTACACATTACTGTACATGCACAAAGAGAAGAGAGTCTATTAAATGAAAGGTTTGAGATAGGTTGTATTGCATGGTTCAATGATGCGTAATCACTTTACCTTGTCATGTTGGGGTCCACAATGAATGATTATGCTTACTGAGAGGATCTGCATAATATTTAATCAATGAACAGGTGTTCATAAACATTTGAGCAGGTCAGCCATTGAACACTACAACTTGTACACGTCACTACTGTGCAGTTTGAGAGCCCCCAGTCATATGTTTGGTATTTACAGATGCTGCACAATGCATGCCTGAACTGAAGTAGTTATGAGTGCATAGGAAATAGAAAGCTATATTAATGAAGTACACCAAATAGAATGATATTCATCTGGATATAAACATGAATGTTTTGGTGCTATACACTCTTATGGATGTAACCTGTATGAAATAAAGCATGTCAAAGTCATCCAATGGGATTACAGCTACCTTATTCAGTTCATTTCTCACCGTAGACACATAAACACAAGACCTATTTGAGACCATCCATTATGCTTGGTCCTGAAACAGACCCAGTGTACCTCCAATTACCCTGAAAATATATGTGATCTCAAAACTTTCAGTAGTGGGTGATGTTAGTTGTATCATGTTGTTACTATGTCGTAAGAACACTAATGATGCTTGCCACTAACACTAAGCTGCCGTTAAGGCAAAAAGATGTTGTGAATATCACACACATGCATAATGTAGTATATGAATTTCATGTTGCTATAATACGACATGTACAGAGGATATGTGCCAATGACTGATGAATGGTATTAAAAAGTATATCCCTTCAGCTGTTCTCAAAGGCCTTTTCTTACCTAACCAGTTCCATGCTTACAAATTCAAAATACACTATCCAACATTAGATAGGATTCCATGACTGGACAACATTTGCTAGGTCATCCTGAATATGGCAAGAGTATTGTTGATCACAAATTTAAGATTGCCATAACAGCTTGCAAAGTAGTGCACTTGCATGTACTAGAAGCTACATACATTATTATACAGGGTCCTGTTCTTTACAGACAGATAGAACATATTTACATGTTTGTACTTAACAAAACTGAAGTCAATCATTCTCTAGTTCATTCCCGATGCATGTCTCAATCAATCAGAGTAAACCTGCCTGGTTTAAAATTTAAACAAAGTTAGGTCGTTAATTGTCAGTCATCATTTTACAGCTATCTTCTCCCCAGCAATGCCTCTACCGATCAGAGTCCTCTTGTCAGCCAATCAGCACTCTGTTCTCATATAGTATAGAATGTTATTTTTCTTTTCATTGATATTTTTTCTGAATAGATCTGATGAGTGCAAGACAAAAGGCTTCACTAAAATATGTCTTTTTTCAGCAATACTCAAGTTGTATATGATTCTAAGTAATTCATATGCTACTAGGCACAGAAGAGAATATATACAAAGAAAAATACAGTGTTATAATAAATGCATTCAAAACAGCGGGTGTCAAATAAGAAAATGACCTGAAGATGATGACTGAACATTTGCTAAATATGTTTACCTAATACAAACTTGTATCAAGAAGAACATGTATGTGGACATGTCTGTGTGGAATCCCAGGAGATGGACAAGGTCCTCAATGAATATTTCTCCTCTGTCTTTACAGTGGAGACATGAAGACTTGGGAGCTTGGGGAAGTTAGTGGCCATATCTTGGTGCAGGCTATTTCATAGTAGGGGCAGTGCTGGAAGTATTAGAATGTATGGAGGTCGATAAATCTCCTGGTCCTGACCAGATATATCCAAGAACCCTGTCAGAGGCTAGAGAAGAAACTGTGGGAACCCTGGCTGCTATATTTGCATCATTGTTAGCCATGGACGAGGTCCTGGAAGATTGGAGGGTAGCAAATGTTGTTGCCTTATTTTAGAACAGCTGCAAAGAAAAACCTAGGAATTAACATCTGTGGTAGGTAAGTTACTTGAGAAGATTCTGAGGGATAAGATAGACATACAAAGAAAGACAGGTTTTAATTAGCTGTAGTCAGCATGGCTTTGTATGTGGGAGATCATGCCTCACAAAAGTGTCAGAGTTCTTTAATGAAGTGATTGGGAAGGTTGATGAGGGTAGGGTGGTAGACGTAGTCTATATAGATTTCAGTAAAGACTTTAATAGGGTTCCACATGGTAGTTGCTCTGGAGGTTTAGATTGCATGGAATCCATGGAGAGCTGGCAAATTGGCTACACAATCAGCTTGATGGTAGGAAGCAGAGAGTAACGGTGGAAGGATGCTTGTCAGACTGGAGGTCCGTGGCTAGTGGTGTGCCTCAGGGGTCTGTGCTGGGCCCATTGCTGTTTGTTATCTCTGTCAATGATTTGGATGAGAATGTACAAGGCATGATTAGTAGTTTGCGGATGACACTAAAATAGGCAAAATTGCAGACAGTGAGGAAGGTTATCAGAAATTGCAGCAGGATATTGATCAGCTGGGAAAGTGGGCTGAGAAATGGCAAGTGGAGTTTAATATAGATAAGTGTGAGGTGTTGCATTTTGGAAAGTCAAACCAAAATAGGAGTTTCATGGTGAATGGTCAAGCCTTAGGGAGTGTGGTGTAAAAGAGGGACCTTGAAGTTCAGGTGCACAGTTCTCTACAAGTGGAGTCACAAGTAGACAGGGCAGTGAAGAAGGCATTTGGCACACTGGCCTTCAACAGTCAGGGCACTGAGGATTGATGTTGGGAAGTTATGTTGTGGTTGTATAGGACATTGGTGAGGCCATACTTGGAGTATTCTGTCCAGTTTTGGTCACCTTGCTATAGGAACGATGTTATTAAACTGGAAAGAGTGCAGAGGAGATTTAGAAGGATGTTGCCAGAACTCAAGGGACTGAGTTATTGGGAGAGGTTGGACAAGATAGGACATTTTTTTATGGTGCAGGGGATTGAGCGGTGCTCTTATAGAAGTGTATCAGATCATGAGAAGCATGGATACAATGAATGCACTCAGTCTTTTTCCCAGCATTGGGGAATCAGGAACTAGAGTGCATCAGTTTAAGGTAAGAGGGGAAAGAATACATGGGTATCTGAGGGGCAACCTTTTTACACAGAGGGTGGTATGCATATGAAATGCGTTATCAGTGGAAGTGTTTGGGGCAGGTACATTAACAACATTTAACAGGCATTTGGACGAATGTTCATAAGGATACAGGTCAAGTGCAGGGACATAGAGTTAGTGTGGATGGAAATTTTGATTGGCATGGACCAGTTTGGGCTGAAGGTCCTGTCTCCATGCTGTAGGACTCCATGACTCTATGACTCTAAGAAGACTGATTTACTGCTGGGATACATGAATAAGTTAAAAAAGGTTGTTTAAACTAAGCATAGTCGATCAGCAAGTATGCATGTGTAACATGACTGTAAGTTTTCCCGCTATACCTTTAGAAGCAATTTGATGTGCTGTGGAAGGCTCAAGGAAGAAATGCATGGATGAATTTAGATTTTAAAATCCTAAAGGGCTAGCGTTGCTTTCTGTGCTCAGGGAATCAATTAATTCAGAGGTTTTTTTTATGCATCAAAGAACTCATTGCAACTAATGCTCAACTGAAGAGCCAGTCAGAATGCTTAATGGTGCTGGGGCACAGAATAACTAGATGAATAACCACTTAACCAATATAAAGGCATACAGTGAGTCAATCCTAATGTGAGTGTGCTATTTGTGTTGGAATTGACTTATCCTGTTTCATGAAAATAAGTCAGGTAGCATGTTCTTTTCAATGGAGAGGAACAAAAAGTAGAAAACGCAACAAATGTGGAGGATAATTGAATGAATAATGACGGCTGACAGAGGTTACCCATAATAAACTGTCTGAACTGAAAAAAAACACTATAAAATAACAGAATAAGAATGACTGTGAATAACCTCCTTTTAACATTTGCTCATACGAAGTGGATCAATGGTTAGACTAATATTTCTTGCCCATCTCTGATTGCCCTCGAGAAAGCAGGACTGAGCTGCCACCTTGAGCAGCGACCGTTCATGGAGGTTGGCTGCACTCACATACTGTTAGGAAGGAAGTTACACTGTTTTGACCCAGAGGCAGTGAAGGAATAGTGATATGTTTCTAAGTCAGGATGGTGAGTGGCTTGGCTGGGGACTTGGACATCATGGTATTCCCAAGTAACTGCTGTTCTAGTCCTTCTAGGTAGTAGCGCTTATGGGTTGCTGTGGTGCCACTGTACTTCTGTGGTGAAAGAGTCAATGTTCAATAGAATGGATGGCTAATCAAGCAGGTTGACCTGGATGGTACCTTCAGAGTTGTTGGAGTGTGGAATCAAGTCAAGGGAGGACTATTCCACTGCATTCCTGATTTGGACATTGTAGATGGTGGACAGACATAATGGAGCCAGGAGGTGAGTGACTTGCTGCAGAATACCTGGTCTCTGACTTGCTTTTGTAACCACAATATTTATATGGCTGGTCCAGTTCAGTTTCTGGCCAATGGTTACCTCCCAAGATGTTGGTAATGGAGGATTCAGTGATGGCAATAGCATTGAAAATGGTAATACCATTCAATGGTTAGACCCTATCTTGTTGAAGTAGATTATCACCTGGCACTTGTGTGATGTGAATGTTACTGTGACTGGATGTTATCCATGTCTTGCTGCAAATGGACACAGGTTACGTCAATTTCTCTTCACTCAAGAAAGTCGATTGCAAGAAAGGACTGTGCAATATTATAATTCAACCACATTTAGTTTTAGCTGCATTGCCATTTAATGACAATACCATAGTTAAGTGCCATAGTTGAGAGTACATTTGTTTCTGAATCACAAGGTTCTAAGTTCAAGTCCCACTACATGGCTTGAGCACAAAAATCAAAATTGACACTCCAGCCCAGACTGAGGGAGCTCTGTACTGTTGGACATGCCATCACTTGATTGATATATTAAACTGAGCCTTTGTCCGGGTGGTTTAGTAAATGTAAAATATCCCACAGCAGTCTTTCAAAGAACAGCAATTGATATATTCCTGCTGTCCTACCCAATGGTATTCTATCAATTCCAAAAAAAATCAGTGATTTTTGTATTATCACATTGCTGTCTGTCAGAGTCTGTCAGTTTCCTGTATCACAACTGTAACTACACTTCCAAAAGCATTTAATTGCCTGTAAAACCCTTTGAGACTTTCACTGGTCATGAAAAGCTCCACATAATAAATACAAGCCTTCCTTTTTATAACGTTACCACTAAAACCATTACATCTCATATTACTAAAAGCTGAAATTCCTTCACTCATCAAAGCATAAGATGCTACTGGCAGGAACAGAAGTTTTATTGTTTGTTTCACCCAGTATCAAACCAATCTGAGTCGGGGTCGCACAGATCTCTGTTTCTTCTGCTCTAACACTTGGGTTAAACCTCTCAGGATCTCCTGCTGTGTCAATGTGATGTTTTCATTTCTGACGCAACAAGCAGCATTGTAACTTCTCAAAATAAGACTGTCATTTACCTGCTGAATTATAGACAGTATTGTGTCATATACGAAAGCCCATCAGAACTATCAGAAATACCTAAAAGAATTTAATTTGAAATCCCTGCAGCAGAGAAAATGGGAAAGAGGAATTTATCTTCGCAGTTCCTCGGGAAAGCATAAGTTTATCAGGTTTTGTATCTACCTAGAGGAGCAGGGTATGATATGTGGGTCATGGTGATGGTGGGATAACAATTTTCACTAACATGCTTCCATTCATCCAGAATGTTTTTTTCAACTCTACACAGAACTAACAGTGAGTAGGACAATTATTGCATTGGCCCAGAGCAGCAAGCAAGGAAATAAGGTGAACATGTACTCGACTTTAATAAACTTGAAGCCTTTGATCTCTAACCGTTCATGGCTAAGGAGGCATGCTGGTAATATGATATTCTTTCCACAACCATGACCTGCTAAGGACCATGAATTATATGCCTTTGTCATGATGGTACTCTATTCAGTACTGCCTCCAAAGCCAAGATACCTTTCCTCACGTAAGGAGACCAAAACCGTTCACAGTATTCTAGGTGTGGTCTATGGATATCATGCCATGTATAGATTTAGGAAGACCTCCTTATTTTTGTTTTACAGGGTTTGCCTTAATTTCAAAGGGAATGAGTACAAAAGTAGGAAGGACCTGCTAAAAATGTACATGGCACTGGTCAGACCACAGCTAGACTACTGTGAACAATTTCAGCCCCCTTATCTAAGGGAAGATATTGAACTGCATTGGTGGCAGTCCAGAAGGCTGTTCACTGGGTTGATTCTGGTAGGAGGGACTTTCTTCATAAAAGGTGTTGAGTAGGCTGAGCTTGTTTTCAGGAGATTTTAAAAGAATGAGCGCATGCCTTTTTGAAACATGTCAGATTCTTATTACTCTTAACAGGGTAGATGCAGAGAAAACAAGATGTAGAGCTGGATGAACACAGCAGGCCAAGCAGCATCAGAGGAGCAGGAAAGCTGA
>JAHRHZ010000016.1:49370237-49388630 GCA_024137785.1 Ginglymostoma cirratum | reverse complement strand
CTGACCCGAAGCGTCAGCTTTCCTGCTCCTCTGATGCTGCCTGGCCTGCTGTGTTCCTCCAGCTCCACACCTTGTTATCTCAAACTCCAGCATCGACAGTTCCTACTATCTCTATACTCAATGCCCTGACTGATGAAGACCAGTATGTCAAAAGCCTTCTTCACTGCCCTGTCTACCTGTGACTCTACTTGCAGAGAACCGTGCACTTGAACCCCAGGGTCCCTCAGTTCCACTACACTCCTCAAGGCCCTACCATTCACCATGAAACTCCTACCTTGGTTTGACTTTCCAAAATGCAACACCTCACACTTATCAATATTAAACTCCATTTGCCATTTCTCAACCCATTTCCCCAGCTGATCAAGATCCTGCTGCAATTTCTGATAACCTTCCTCACTGTCCATGATACCACCTATTTTAGTGTCATCCGCAAACTTACTAATCATGCCTTGTACTTTCTCATCCAAATCATTGATATAGATAACAAACAGTCATCTATTTGTGGAAGCACTTATTATTTCAATCAAGGCTCTTCACAATTTTGAACACCTCAATTGAATCTTGCTTTCACCTTCTCTGCTAAAGAGAAACGATTGCAGCAGTCCCAGGCTCTGCACATGGCTAAAGTCCCACATACCTGGTACAATTTAAATAAATCTCCTTTTTGCTCTTTTTGAGGCCTTATATTCCTTCCTGAATTGTGCAGCATGGGGAATAAAACTGCAGCTGAAGTATAAACTTTGACTTCTAAGGGTACAGTGTAAATTCCTTGCTTTTATATTCCATGGCACTATTTATAAAACATTTAAATAGCTTTATCAAGCTGTGCTGCTGTCTTCAAAGAATTCTGTGGAGCAACCCCATGGTTTTCTCTGTTCCATACCCATTTTTAAATTGTTCCTTTTAATGTATATTTCACCATTTCATTCTTTCTACAAAAATGTGACACTGCACACTTTTTTGCGTGCAATGCCATCTGTCATTTATTTTTGCACTTCAACAAAGCATTCACATCCTTCTTCTGGAAAGTGAGTTTAAACTCTATTAATTTCTAGAGTGGCTTGTCCCTGCACTTCCAAGATTCAGGAATGCGTGGGCTGTAGCCTCTTCTTGGAGACACATAAAGGTTAGCTGCTGCAGATAAAATGTATCCTTTAATTTTCCACAAATAACATATGAACTTTTTTCCAAACTTGGATATTCCATGGTGGAAATTGACACACCAAGAATAGGAAGAAAATTCAAGGCATACTTGAATCAGATGCAGCCAACAGAGTATTGTGAGACTTCACCATTTCAGAAAGGCAGCTCACCATCACTTTCTCAAGCACAAGTTTGGATTTGTAATTGACACTGGCATAGCCAGTGACATTTACATCCCATTACAGAAAAAAAAGGTAATGTTGGTTGTTGGCTGTGTCAAAGGCCATAGCGAAGTCAAGGAGATTGATCAGGAGAAGTGCATACACTTAGATTCACAGACGATTCCAGTCGTGAACGTGATTGGTTGAATTTCAGTATTGTAGCAAGATTGAAAACATAATTGATAGATATTGATATGGAATTATGAGAACTACTGGCACAGATGTGGGGGCACCAGCGTAATTATGGATAAGCTACAATATTCTTTTGAAAGCAGAAGAGTCAAAATTGTATGCGGGATTCCAGATGACAATTCACCAAGAATGTATGGAAGTTAAATAACTAGATTCCATGCATTCTGAAATGCTCTTCAGATGAATCTCAGTACCTGATTAGCTTCATTCACAACCACTTCACATTGAATACTTTTCAGTGAACAGACAGGAAACGTCCAAAACCATCTTATCCATTACTGACAGCCATATTTTAAAACAAAAACTATGGGAATTTAATGTTCCAAATCCACACAGCCATACGTTTGTATGTACACCCGTAGCATCATCCATTCGCCATCCTTTGGTTCATTTCTGCGATCGTTTCAGATCCTTTTGGCTTTTCGCTGTCATCTGAGCGCTGCCAATGTATGACATCTATAGGTATAAATAAACCCCCCCCCCCCCGCCTCAGCCCCCTCCCCAATGTCATTTATGAACAGGCGAGCACTTTCTGGCTATGTGAATAGCCGGTCTGGAAAATCTTAGCCGCATTTCTCGTCTCCCATTCCAACGGCCCCTCCTCTTCTGCATCTTTGCCAAGCAGTATCTCACTTCAAAAGACTTGAATCTTAAGAGAGAGAGAGGTTGGGGGTGTGGGGGGTAAGGAGAATGGCAGATTGTAAGTGGGTATGCGGTTTGTGATGCTGAGTCGCTGTCTGCCTGCTGTGTATGTGTGTGTGTGTGTGTGATCAGTACGAGTGAATGGCTCAGTCAATTTCAGTCTCTCTGAATGGCCCTGTCAATTTCCCCCTAAGCCGGAGGAGAGCGCAGGCGCCTGGACCTGCCCCAAACATCTCAAGGTGTACTCATCGCGTTGAAGATGGCGACAATTTGAGGTTGGAAGGTTGAGGGGGAGTGGTGGTGGTGGGGAGGGAAAAAGAGAGAGGGAGAGAGAGAGAGAAAGAAAGAGAGAGAGGGATGGGGAAAAGGGAAGAGGCAACAGGGGTCAAGGAACGAAAATGAGACCCAGGAAACGGACAAGGACACCGGCGGAGGAGAGCAGGAAAAAAAAAACCACCGATGAAGGCTATTTATTCCTAAAGGATCCGTGCACCTTCTGTCACCAATAGTGGGTGCGCGCTGGTTTTTATTTTAATTTTAATCAGGTAGCCTACAACATCGGAAAGGTTGGAGGAGGAGGGGGGCGGATGGTATGTGGGGGGGAGGGATGGATGCTGTCTGGGCTTGTTTGTTTATTTATTTTATTTTAAAGTCAACCAAAATAAAAACAAATCTCCCCTTTCTGTTTTGTTCAGACGGAGGATGCAATCTCCTGCAAAATGCCATGGATTATATTTTGACCAGCCGGTGATGGGGGTGCACTTACACCCCTCGTTAGCAACTCTGCACACAGTCAGGCTGCTAAAGTGACATTGGGAACTAGGGGAAATTGGAAAGCCGCCCTTTCTCCCCCCACTCTTTCCCTCCCCTCCAAAATATGATCAGGGGTGCTTGGATGTGTAATGCCGTCCTGAAAATCTGTTTTGCACCCACAGCAAACGAGAAACCCTGCGTCGATTCACAGAGGGCAGAGAAATGGCAAATGTCTTTAGCGTCTCTGTTCCTTTTCGCTGTCCTCTTGTCTGATTATTTTTGCTCTTGCGCTGGAACGAAATTGAGGAGCGGGGAAACAGCGGGCAGGATCTGGAGTGACCCCGCTACGAGTCAAAACTTGGCGACACCAAACGATCAGAGTCAACGGCAGGCTCAATGTGATCTGTCTCTGACCAATTTGACTGACCCCGGTGAGGAGTTGGACAGAGCCTGTCGATTAATTCCCAAAGGTCTGGATTCCGCCTGCCTGTGGTCTTACTTCAGTCATCTTAGGCTGTCCTTCTGCCATTCTTACACCATTGCCGATCTTTTGCGGGATTATGTTAACCCGAATGGGTTAAACTGCAGTTTGGATATGCGGATCAGCGATGATGGAGGGGCTATGTCTGTCTGCAGTGAATGCATCAAGGCTTATCAGATGGAAGACCAACATGCTCAGGAAAAATACGAGGAGTTCGAAGCAATGCTACACAAGTACTTGGAATCGGGGTATTCAGTCAAATCTTGCCCGAGCGTCTGTATGGTAAGATTAATGTAAATTCCCACTTGGCCATTCTAAATCCATGATCAAAGCTTCGGGTTAGAATGGCACACGCTGCACGCCATGTAGTTAAAGGTGATAAGTCTTCTGGGCTTTTCTATCTTGCAGTGTTGATCAGTGCACAGTACGTCAACACAAAACAAAGTGGGAACCCTTTCAGTTGAAGTACCCAGTGCCATATATCCCCATGGTTGGAAAGAGTCAAGGGAACAATGGATGGGTGGCAATTTATTTTTTAAAAAAGGTGTGATTTGTAAGAGGATGCAGTTCGGGGGGGCAGGGAGAGTTTGAAGACTGTACCTGGAAGCAACAGTCAGTCCATCGGAGGGATAGACTGTGGGTCCAGTCGTTATTTCAACAGAAGGATGTAGGATTGGTTGAGGGTACAGAATGCTATGTTTAGGACTGAGAGGAAAAGAAAGGTAAATACAAGGGAGCAATTGTCTGGGTCTGCAGGCTTTGGGTTGCAGGGGAAGATGAAGAGATAGACAGGAAAAGTTGGAACTGATTAGAAGATCATTTATCAGATGACAAGCAAGCTGCATGGAAGGTCCTTATTGAAGGTTATTCTTGGCATATGTTTTATGATATTCATCCCCTTGCCATAACATTGTATTGAACAGTCAGACTAGCATTTTTGGCAAGTTTTCTTGTAGTGCTATAGGTAATATGTTCCAAAAAGTATGCATGATGAGAGGAAATGGTTTGAATGTCATAACTGTGCATGCCTGATCATTCACAAGCCTGTCAGCATCATGAGTTAGGCTCAAGTTAAAGCCAGTAATTGAACAACGAAAAGTGTACATTTCTGAGTTAAATAAATGCACAGATTGTGAGCTGGTTCTGATCATTTTGCTATAAAACTTTTTTTCTTCACAGTGCCAACTACTTTGGCTTGTGATGTTATCTGTGTGAAATAGAAATATAACATGCATGGATAATGGAGATGGGTTCTAGAATTCAGTAAAAGAATACATTGATTTTCAGTAAAATACCTTTTCCACCTGTGATCAAAGAATGTTTTAATTCAATGCTAAGAAGACTAGAAATACATGCTTTCCAGAAATCTTTCTGTTTGATAATGGTTTCTGTATTAATTAAGCTCCAATAAAATGGTATGTGATAAAAGAGGCATATGTCAAAAGATATGACATGGAGCAAGACTAAGTGGCATAATGTCACCCATAAGTTAAGGGTAGTAATGCTGCTGGCAACTCAAGATATGAAGCTTTCCCCAAAATGTGAACAGGAAACTTGTCTTTCTCATAGAAAATAAGGTTTAAAAAATCTACAGATCTGTCGATAGGCCTGTTACAATTCTAGGGTTTGTATGAGGTTGACAAACAGCTGGGGTATCACTCTTGTATGCTAGAAACATCACTGAGTCTTCTGTGCAACAGCCTTGCAATGCAGTCTCAGCCATCTGCTGTTCTGAAGGTGAAGTGTGCAAACAGTACTCAATTTATATCAGACCACTTCCCATGTGTTTGTTTATTGCTTTGTTATCATATTATTGTGCATTAAGGTGGGTTATAAAATTAAGCCTACATTGGAAGGGTTTTGGACTCACTCATGTTTAATGTATCTCTATTACCTTCTCAAATCAGCAAGTTGTGATTTTGGACTTCTTGACTATGAAAATAAGATAGCATTAAAGACATTATCCTGAACTTGTTTTGACATCCTACAGGGTAAGCAGGTGTTGATTCTATATCCTGTAAAGTACAGAATTACACAATAGGAAGTCAGATTTGTAGGCCAAATGGCAATATATTATGTAAATGAACAGTTGGAAATTGACCTTGCTGAGCAAAATCTCATGCAAATATCCTGGCTGTCAATAGGACTGTTTGATAACATGGCCCGACATCAGGAGGATCAGTACTTCACGCATATTGAGTTTCAGCCATGCTGTGTGATTAGGTGATAGGTTTAGATTATTGATGGGCACTTGTCCTAACTTCTGCTGAAAATTCATTTGGTGATAAAATGGTGGCCAAGAAGTAAGAGTAAACTACGGAAAACTTGAAATAAGGTTACTGTGTCAATAAATCTGGGAGATGGGTTGGGTGGCATTATAATGCAGTGTGTTGGAATTCTAGCACATAGTCTCATGAGGCTCAGTTCTCCAGCTTTGCTCATTTTTATGTCTGGGCAGCACAACTAGCAGTCAGGAAAAGTAAGATGCAAATTCTCCCAAGAGAAAAGAAAATTGGACTGCGATGTGCCGTCTGAATATTATATCTCAAAGGATATATTAATGTATAACCTTAAGCAGGCCAGCCTCACAATAAGATCCAAATGTAGCAAACAAGTACCAAAAATTACTTTCAAAAACAGGAAAAAAATTATAATTTCTACAGATGTGCACACTGAGTTGCTGATGGTTATCATGTCTCCTGCTGTAGATTTTAAGCAGAGACTTTACCATAGGCAGACCAACAAAATAAGGAAAATCAGTGAGCCCTACTTGTTCATTTGCATTTCCAAATAATTAGCTATGGTCCATATTGGTGTCACATTCTAGCAATTGGTCCTCGAATTAGAAGGTCTGTGGAAAATAGAAAATAAAGGAGGCAAATATTTTCAACTGTTTGAAGCATCAAAATGTGGCAGCATGCACTGTATAACTGAACTTGGGTTCACTGAATTCACAATGTCAGTCACATGGAGATGCTTAATGGAAGTGTGAAAGAAGGTCAGGGGAATTTCAGATGGAGACTCATACTTGGGTCACTGGCTCACATCTCTCCACAGCCAATTCAGAATTGTGCTGACTTGGACTAAAATGCTAGAACATTTCTGTATGTAGGCTGGGGAGATGAGCTAACAAGAAGGTTACTCTAACTCCCAAGGGGTACAGTGTCGCGTGATCAAGAACATTCCAGGTATTAGGATTCATAAGTTGTGAAGCAAAGTTTAAACATATTGGGCTTGTTCTCTTTAGAAAAGAAAGACTATGGTTTGTTTTGATAATTTTCAATTTTATGAAAGGGATTGATAAAATTGATCTTGGCACATTTTTCAGCATGGCTGAGAACATGTTTCAGGAATTAAAGTTAAAAGTAGGTATTCAGATGGCGAAAGGAGACAAGGCGAACATGGTGAATTGGTTCAAGAGTCAGTGAGATGGCTTTTAGTTTGAAAGTATCGATGAATATGATGAGAAAGGAAATATTGTACATTAAGGAAGCTGTCGGATTACCCTCTTGACCTCTCAACAGACAGCACCCCTGTGAAATAACAAAATGTTGAACCCATCTTTTTTGATAGTTTATCTTTAGATCAACTGTTAGATGTAAAGAAATCCTTCCTCATTGTTAAGTTATGACCCTTTTTCCTGGATTATCGTTCCGTATTTTCATCATCACCTTGAAAGCTTCATTCGGTTCACGTTTAAGTTGTATTTCATATCGTTGTGAACCATTTGGTAGGTATTGTATTCTGTGTATTTGCACATAGCTCACAATATCCCACACTTTGCTACAACTTCCTGATGGAATCTACTCCAACTGCTTCTAAGTCCAAGGAATGGTCACAGAAGTGGTCAGAATGAGATTTGGAGCTGGAAAATAGAAAGTCTGAGTAGGCATTGATATCAAGATCTGTTAAGCAGCCATAGGAGCTGGGGTCTATTGCAGAATTTGGAGCTATGGAGAATGTCAGGAAGCAAGTCTGGAACTGAAGGTGGTAGCGATAGGACCTGAAATCATTGAGCAGAACCATGTCAGTTGAAGAGTATAAGAACAGTGTGTGCTGGAGAAACTCAGCAGGTCTGGCAGCAGCTGTGGAGTGAGAAACAGGATTAACATTCTGAACTGTTCTGAAAAGGAGTCATATTGCACTCAAGTTGCTAGCTGTTTCTCTCTCCACAGATGCTGAGTTTCTCAAGCGTTTTCTGTTTTAATTTCAGATTTCCAGCCTTTGCGGTATTTGCCTTCAGTTGCAGAGGAGATGGGAATAGGGAGCTATTGTGGTGATTACCTGCACAATTTTAAAATTACATGGAATGTTATTTTGATATGCTATCACCGATTTGGTCACAGAAATGAGAAATTACACCAGATATGTGCTTCTGGAATCAGATTGATGACTGGCAATGGGAGATTATTGGCTGAAGAAATAATTGAAAGGGCAATGGTCTTTGGGATCTGGAATGTATTTGACTGAATGGATACTGCAATTATACATTATTAAAGTCACAAACCTATAATCATACAGATAAGGAGTCAATGGATAGATCCCGGAAATCAGTTACAGTCTGGAGCATAATGATGGGATTTAGATAGTTTATAAATAGGCAAATGGATGCTTGGGAATGACTGGAAACACTAATTTAGTTAAGAGGCTCAGGTGATGTCTTAGCCTGATTGGTTGATAATTGCCAGATTAATGCTACAGGCTTAAAGTTTTAATTTTGTGTGTTTTTGCAGTAATTGTTGTTAATTTCTTAAGTGTTTTTATTCAGTTTCAAACCAGACTTCCCTGTCAAGTTGCATTACCAATCAGTACATTTGGGTAGCAACAACAGCTATTGAAAGTTTAGTGAGAAATAGTTTTCCATAAATTGACAGGAAATTACATTGTCAATTATTGCATCATTATTGAAATATATTCCAATTAAGGGTCATCTTGGGTTTCACTGGCTGCTGTTATTTTGGAGCTGTGCTGGAAAATTACATTTATAATCAGATCTTCATCGAATATTAGAAATGATGAATAATATTTTGTACATTGCAACATTTAATTGGCTGAATGCCACATTTGCACACTTCTGGCCCCCGGAGTAAGATCTACATAAATAGCAAGAGAAGGAAAATATCAGAATTTTCTTCAGCCAGACCCTTGAAACAGGGGGAAAGATAATTAAGTTTATGTTTATCCTTGAAATAGTCATGTAATAAAATTCCACTGAGAATAAAAAGGGATATTAACCTTTCACTGCCATGCAAATATGGTCCTCCCCAACTTACTGAATCAATGTACATGTCAGTATCTTTTTAATGCCTTGATTTCAAGAACATTTAATTTTATCCAAAATTCTTCTGCTTGTTTCCCAACTGTCATCGAAGTGCTGTTCAATCTAATTTTTATGTTCATGAAACACATTGATTCCCTGAGGGGCAGCACCTCGATTTAATAATTTGCACCCTTGTTCTCAAATCCCTTTGTGAACTTATCTCTTCTTTTACCCTCATATCTCATGCAATACTCTGCCTTTTTTCCTGTGCATTTCTTTCCAACATTTTCACTGTGTTAAAGGTACTACTGAAATGCAAATTGTTGCAGTTATTGATAAATGCATTAAGATTTTACTTTTGTATTGTTACAATCTAAGCAGTTAATAAAGGAATAGGATATGAATAATTTGAATAGTTGTGAGATTAACAGCTTCTGCATTTGCACTGCCCAAATACCCAGGCCAAATTTACACCCCCAGTCAGTACTTCAAATCATCCTGAGAGTGTGAAAGGTGTCATGTATTTACAAGTTAGTTCATTTTTCTATGCGTACTCTTACACTGTATCCAGCATTATTCAATACAGTGCACCCAAAACTAATTGTAGGTAATGCTATTCAATGCCTAATAATTGTGGCTAGCAAGACTGCTATGACCAATAATGGCTATGTACAGCACATTACTATATGTTGCATTGTGTGTATGGCATTACGGAAATGTAACTTGTAGTAATTTGAGGCCCTGTTAATTAAAATTCAAATTCAATTACATTCAAATGAATTGGTGGTATGTAACATTATTGCGATTTTAAAAAAAGAATAACATCATTCAAACATTCTTGTATTCGTGCATCAGTGTCCTCATATCTAACCCCAAAATTGATTCCTCCCCGATTGAGAAGCAGCATTTCCTTATGTAGTAATTATAGAAACTTGGAGTCATAGAATCATACAGTATGGAAACAAACTGTTCAGACCAAACAGCCCACGCTGACCATTTTCCCAAACAAAACTGCTCCTAACTGCCTGTGCTTATCACATATGCCTCCAATCTTTTCCTATTCATGAACTTATCAAAATATCTTTTAGCCATTGTAACTATACCTGCATTCACGACTTTCTCTGGCACATGAACCACTCTCTGTGTAAAAAAGTTGCCCCTCATGTCTTCTGTAAATCTTTTTGCTCTCACCTAAAAAATATGCCCTCTAGTTTTGAACACCCCCACCCTCAGGAAAGGACCCTTGTCATTCACCTTATCTATGCCCCTGACCATTTTATAAACCTCAACAAGGTGACCCCTCAACCTCCTAAACTCCAGTGGGAAAAAAACAATCCCAGTTTTTCCAGTCTATTTTCATATCTCAAACCTTCCATTCCTGGCAACATCTTGGTAAATCTTTTACGAACCCTCTCCAATTTAATAATATGCTACCTGTAACAGGGCGACCAGAACTGCACACAGCACTCTGGAATAGGCCTCACTGACGTACTGTACAACCTCAACATGACGTCCCAATTCTCATACTCAAAAGCCTGAGCAATGAAGACATGCGTGCTAAATGCCTTCTTAACCACCCTGTTTATCTGTGACGCAAATTTCAAATAATTATGTACATTAACCACTTGGTCACTCTGTTCTGCAACTCTACCCAGGGCCCTACCATTAATTGTGTAAGTCCTGACCTTGTTTGTTTTACCAAAATGCAATACCTCACATTTATCCAAATTAAACTCCATCTGCCACTCCTCAGCCCATTGACCCAGTTGATCAAGATTTCTTTGTACTCTTAATTAACCTCCTTCATTGTCCACTACACCACCAATTTTAGTGTCATCCGCAAACATACTAACCATGCCTCCTATATTCTTATTCGATCATTTATATCAATGACAAACAAAAGTGGACCCAGTACTGATCCCCGTGGAACACTACTGGTCACAGGCTTCCAGTCCAAAAAGTAATCCTCCTCTACCACCATCCTCTCCTACAGTAGAGCCAATTTTGTATCCAATTGGCAAGCTCACCCTGAACCTCATGTGATCTAACTTTACTAATTAGTCTACCATGTGGAATCCTGTCAAAGGTTTTACTAAAGTCCAAGTAAATAATGTCCACCACTCTGCCTTCATGAGTCTTTTTGGTTACTTCATTAAAAATACTCAATCAAGTTTGTGAGACATAATTTTTCTTGCACAAAACCATGCTATCATTCCTTGTCTTTCCAAATGCATATAAATCCTATCTTTCAGAATCAACTCCAACAATTTACCCACTACCAATGTCAGACTCATGAATCTATAGTTTCCAGGCTTCTTACAGCCATTCTTAAACAATGGCACAACATTAGCCACCCTCCAGTCCTCTGGTAATTCCCCCATTGTTTATAGATGATACAAATATTTCTGCTAGGAGCCCCGCAATTTCCTCTTTAATTTCTCACAACATCCTGGGATACACTTGATCAGGTCCTGTAGATTTATTTCCCATTACGTTTTCTAAGATCTTCACCACTTCCTCATCTGTAATGTGAGCTGTTTTCAAAATGTCAATGTTTATTTCCCTGAGTTCTGTAGCCTCAATTTCTTTCTCAACAATAAAAACTGATGCAAAGTATTCATGTAATAGCTTTCCCATCTCCGGAGGTTCACCACAAAGTCAACCCCTTTGATCTTTAAGGGACATTACTTTCTCTCCAGGTGCTCCCTTGCTCTTAATGTATTTGTAGAATTTTTTTTATTGTCTGCAACCTTATCTGCCAAAGCTATCTCATAGTCCCCTCTTTGTCTTCCTGAACGTCTTTTTAAGAATGCCCCTACACTGTTTACACTCTTCAAGAAATTCAGTTCATCCCAGTTTTATATTTCTAATTTATGATTCTTTCTTATTCTTGACTAGATCTTCAATATCTTTATTCATCCATTGTTCCCTAATCCTGCTAGCTTTGCCTTTCACTCTAACAGGAATATAATCCTTCTGAACTCTCATTATCATACTTTTGAAAGCCTCTCACTTGTCAGTTGCCCTTTTACCTGCAAACAGTCTACTCCAATCAACTTTGGAAAGTTTTTGTTTCATACCCATAAAATTTGCTTGGTTCCAACTAAAAACTTAGCTTTCATGGAAGACTTATCTTTTTCCATAACTATTTAAAAACTGGTTGTGTTATGATCACGAGCCCAAAGTGTTCCCCTACTAACACTTCTGTCACTTACCCTGCCTAATTTCTCAAGAGAAGGTCAGGTTTTGCTTCTCTAGTAGGATTTTTTACAAATTAATCAAGAAAATTTTCTTGAACACATCTAACAAATTCTTCACCACCAAAACATTTAACACCATGGCAGATCCAGTCAATGTTTAGAAAATTAAAATCCCCTACTATGACAATCTTATTATTCTTACATATATTTGAAATCTCTCTCCATAGTTGCTCCACAATTTCCCTCTGATTATTGAGGGGGGGTGTCTATAGCACAGTCTGATCAAGATGATCATCCCTTTCTTATTTCTAATTCAACATTTATGTTTTTCACCAAATAATCCCTCAGAAATATCTTCTCTAATTACAGTAGTAGTGTTTTCCTTAATCAAAAATGACACCCCCCTCCTTTCTCGCCTCTCTTTCTATCCTTCCTTTAACATCTAAAATCTGGAACATGGAGCTGCCAGCCCTGTCCTTACCTATGACATCCCAATTCCATCTTCCCATACATGCACTAATTTCATCAGCTTTACCTGATGAGACTTCTTGCATTGAAATAGTGCAATTTAATTCTTCAGAGTTACTTCATTCTCTGATTTGCAGTTGTCTGTCTTCTCTAATTAACTTGCTCTTTTCTAATTCAGAACCATTCTCACCTTTCTTTATACTTTCATTGTTACTTAGGAAGCTCCCAAAGTTTACAGGTTCTCAAAATAGAATGAGCAAATCTCCCCACCAGGATATTGGTCCCTTTCCAGTTCAGATGAAACCCACTCTCTTTGAACAGGACTTTTCTGTCCCAGAAGGGATCCCAATGATCCAAAAAACTGAATCCTCGCACATTGCACCACCTCTTCAGCCAGATTTATCTTCCCTATCATTTTATTCCTTCCCTCATTAGAACTAGGCACTGGAAGTAAACCAATATTGCCCTATTTCTTCATGGGGTGTATGTGCATGATGCTAACTCTTAAGAGTTCTAATTTTAATTGAGGCAAATACACTCACAAGCTAGAAAGGAGTATCGTTCATCCTTTTTCTCATTATTCCTCAGTCCATCAGTAGGGTAGGGAGATGGCTTGGTAATGGATTTCTGGCAGTATTCTCTGTTGTGCCACTAGGAAGTGAACCAGAGTCCATTAGGGAGTGAATTTTTCATCTCTTACTGTGAAAGATTCTGTGCCTTCCCCTGTTTCAAACATTGTCATGGACTTAAATGGGAAATTACAATATCATTTGCTCCTGTACCAAGACACAAAACCATGGCTCTTTTACTTACTAAAGGCTGGTTTATTTGAAAACTTAAGACAGTTGGAGCTTAAGTGGCAAGAAGAAGCTGGAATGAAGGATATTTGAGAAACAAAACAAAGGACTAAGGAAACATTTTGAAACATAGGCTGGCAGATGGGCAGACAAGTGGCAGATGAAGTTTAGTACAGAGAAATGGAGGGGATATATTGTGGCAGAAGGAAAACAAGGAGGTAAGTTGCATGTAAAACCACAGTTCTAAGGCATGTGCAGAGACAGAGGGACCTAGGATTTCTGCACATTGATGATGGCTGGATACATCAAGAGCATAATTAGCAAAGCAATTGTGATCTTGTTTCCATACATTGAGGTGTTGGATTCATTCAGAATTTTTATAAAGCTCTGGTTAGACCGTAAATAGAGTATTGTGTCCAGCTCTTTTAAACAAACATTAGAGATAATCTGAGGATCGTTGAAAGGGTACAGAGGAGATTTATCAGAGATGAAGGGATTTTAGCCAGAAGGTTAGGTTGGAGAAGCTGGAGTTGTTCTCTGTAGACCAAAAGAAATTGAGGAGAAATTTGATTGAGGTGAACTATATTATGGCAAGTTTAGATAAGGTTGGCAAAGAAAAGCTGTTTCCATTAGTTGATGTTACCAATGTTAGCGGGGGGCACAGATTTAAAGTTTTGGGTGAGCAATGTGGCGTGAACGTAAGGAATAATGTTTTTACACAGTGAATAGTAATGATTTGGAACTTGTTGTCTACAATGATAGTGTTAGCAAAGGTGATGAATGATTTCAAATGGAAATTGGATGGATATGTGATAGGAATAAACTTACAAGGCTTTAGTCATGGAGTAGGAGAATGCAACTGATTGGATTGCTGTACCAAAATTCAATGTGAATGAGAAAGTGCCGCCTTCTGTACCTTAATAAGTCCATAGCTCCACAAAAAAAGTTCTACTCTCTTTTAAAAATGTATTAATTCTGCTTTTGCACACATCTCAGGCTCACAGTCTGAAAACACCTTCTAAAATGGACACATTAGCAATACTGTCAATGTTGGACAAATCCTAGGTGTCAAATTTTCAGTCACAAGTCATATATTTAAAGTGTCAAATACATAAATATAAACCAGAAAAAGGTGGGCCACAAGAGGTACCTAACTTGTATGCCCTTGTTTTTCTTCTTTTCTCCTTCCTTATTCCATCTCTTCATCTGCATTCCTTTGTTTTTGTATTCCTTTTATTTTTCCTCCTGTGCTGCTGGCTATGATTTTGCATGTTTTTCTTGGAATAAAGTGCTCACAATTTATACGAAGTCATTGCAATATTCATAGAAGCAAATAAGGCTCTGTGCTAAAGTAGTAGGACCTGTGGAAACTGTGGAAAGAAAACCTAACATGAATAACATGAATTGTGCTTCTTTAGAGGAAGAAGAAAGACGAGTACAGATTTTCATGTCTCCCCTAGAATGTGCAGCTCATCTTTAGTTTTATTTATCTTTATCTTATTGTGTCCCTAAGTGTCTTCCAGCACAGGCAATATCCTTCAGTTGGTGACCATCTGCACTGTAAATGTATGTGAATATCTTGCTAAATTCCACTTGCAGCTTTTAATAGTCTGGGCTCACACCGTCATTGAGATTGTCTCTATGGAGCTGGAACAAATTCTTGCTTGAACCTGTCTACTGGAACTTCCTCATGTTCCTGAAGTTGGTAGTTCTGCCGTACGGACTTCTTTCAACATCACAGCAAGGCTAGATTGTACTCCCTCAGGGGAAAAAAGCAACTGAACTGGGACAACGATGCACTGTGAAATTCTGGTTGAATCAAGTATTGCACAAGGCTCTACCTTGAACGATCTGTTTGGGCAAGAGGTTCACGTACTTGTAAACTTGTAGTGAATTAGATTTTGGACATTAATATAGAGCATTTTTCAGTAAGACACTTTTCTTTAATTCATTGTGGGATGTGGGTGTCACTGGCTGGCTAACATTTACTGACTGCCCCTAGTTTCTCTTGTTGCCGTGATAGGGCAGAAAGGATCTCTATTTCCCCAGGTGTATTCTGTGTATAATGTGCAGCATTTTTCAATTGATTTATTGATATATTTACTTGGGGGAAATGCATGTTGATTTTCAGTCAGTGGTGCATGTAGATATTGACTGGAGTATCTTTGACAGATGTTCTAATGAGGCCTTTTCCCCAAAACTACCCTTTATGTAAAAACCTGAATGAATACCAATGTTTGTATGGCGGTTTTCATCATTGTCAGAAATAAGATTGGTGATTATATTGCATTTCCAGTCTCAATTGGCCCAGTGGTTAGCGCTGCTGCCTCACAGTGCCAGGGACCCAGGTTCAATTTCACCCTTGGGTGACTGTCTGTGTGCAGTTTGCACATTCTCCCCGTGTTTGCATGGGTTTCCTCTGGGTGCTCAGGTTTCCTCCCACAGTCCAAAGATGTGCAGGCTAGGTGGATTGGCCATGCTAAATTGCCCGTAGAGTTCAGGGATGTGTATATTAGGGGGGTTATAGGGGGATGTTTCTGGTTGGGATGCTCCAAGGGTCAGTCAGGACTTGTTGGGGCGAAGGGCTTGTTTCCACACTGTAGGGATCAAATAAATATTTTTAAAAATTCCCATAGACATTTCATCTGTGCTTACCTCTCACCATGTAGCAAAGCACTGATCAAACACAAGTCCCTCAATATCACTTGTGTTTAAAACTCGCAATTTCTCTCCTTGTTGATGCCATCATTCTATGGTGGCCTGTCTCCTCACAACACTCTCATTGCGTGGAGCCAATCTTCCTAGTCTCAACAGGCAGCAAGCAGCTATATCCACCAGAAAATCGTGTAGGAAATAACAGGGGCGCCGCACTCAGAACTGAATGACCAGCCTTTGAAACTGCAGCACAGATTCATCAGACTGACACCGAGACTTACAGGGTTAAATTATGCACAAGCTTTTCATATATACCTTTGAGCATAGTACACTGAGGGCCAATCTGATCAAGCTGTTTAAATGTTAAAAGGATTCAATATAGCAGATGGAGGCAAAATTTTCTGATGTGAAAATCAAAGTTCAGGGGACGTAATGTAAAAATTACAGTTAGGCTGTTCAGGTGGGGAATAGGGAGGCACTTTTTACATAAAGGGAAGTAGGAATCAGCAGTCATCTTTCCCAGAAATCTATTAATTCAGAGTCAATTAGACTTTCAAGACTGAGATATCAAAGTGTATGAAACTAAGGTGAATAAGACTTGCGGTCCAGATCAGCCATGACATGACTGAATGGCAGAGCAGAATCAAGGGACTGAATGGTCTTTTCTTCCTTTGTTTGCTCCTTTCTTGTGAGAATTCTTGCTATCAGTATGCACTTGGAAAAATACTGCCATATGTGTATTTCCAATTGATTTCTGTCATTGAAAGAAATAAATCTTTCATTTATCTGGTATCTTTCTTGACCTCAGAAGGCATCGAATAGCCAGTTTTTAAAACATAGTTTCTGACATAATTTAGGAAACATAGTAGCCAATTTGCAGACTGTAAGGCCTCAGAAACATCAATGTGACAATTAGCAGCTCTCCTGATTTTCAGTGGTATTGTTCGAGGGATATATATTAGCTGAGATATTGTTCGAGGGAAATATATTAGCTAGGATATTGTTCAAGGGATATATATTACCTGAAATATTGTTCGAGGGGTATATATTAGCTGGGATATTGTTCGAGGGATATATATTAGTTGGGATATTGTTTGAGGGATATATATTAGTTGGGATATTGGGATAACTCACTGCTTTCCTTAAATATAAATACTATGGAATCTTTTACATCCTCTTGAGAAAACATATTGTACTTTCATTTAATACCTCCCTGGAAAGACAGTATGACATTCAGACAGTAGGGCGTTGAGGCATCAGCTTATGTTATGTGCTTTAGTGTCTGGAGTGGGGCGTGAATCTGCAACTTTGTGACTCAGTGTTACCAGTGAGCCAAGATTGACACTATGCATGTCCATTGTATATATAACTGCTCATGATGTGTTTTTGTATCTTTCTAAAATTTACCCAAACTCTGCATCTCTCACTTTTCAATAGAATGAAAGTAGATGATAGGGATATGGGCAGGTTATTTAAAAGGAAGGCTGATATTTTTGAGGATGTTTCACATGTCAGAATGTGTCAAAGTGCTTGAAAACCATGAAATAGTTTTGAAGTGTCAGGACTGCTTTAATGCAAGGAAAAATACAGCACCTTTCACCAACAGCAAATTTCCAGCTAATTTGACTTCTGGTGTTGATTGAGGATTGATTGCAAACTACTTAGGGATGATACCCTCTCTATTCTTTGAAATAATTCTGCAGGATATCTTGGGTTCGATTTAGAAAGGAGACCAGGCCTCAGTTTAACTCTTGTGATGCAGTGGCTGTGTCCCTACTCCTGGACCAACAGACCTGTTGCAAAGGTGTGTCATAACATTGCTGTGCAGTTTGATCAGAAAACAATGCTGCTCTCCATTGATACTGCACTGGAGCAACAGCCTAGATTTGCAATCTCATCTCCCTGGGATGTGCCTTGAACCCGCAACCTCATGGCACAGAGGAAATAGTGCTACCAACTGAGCCACAGCTGATACATCCAATTTAATTTTAATTTAATTTGCACTGTGATACACAAGTAGAGAATACATAAGCATATTAAGAATATAGTCAGAAGTACAGAAATACAGAGAAATATATCCTTTCCCAACAGAACAGTGTCTATGTGGAATTGATTCCCATCAAAAGCAGTTCACACTGGGATAAGTATTTGGAATGGGACTGTAATCTACAGAGATAAGTACAGACTGAGATTACTGTATGGAACACAATGGTTGCAGCCCTGCTGTGGCCATGGAAATGCCATCTGTGGAAAGCAACAGGACAGGTTGAAGTATTAGAAGTGTAAATAGATACAGCGGAATCTTGCTTCACTGTCTTTGAGGAGATTTTGCACAGGAAGTCAATAAAGTAACTTGAGGGTGTGTTTTAGATGAGATGTTTAACCCTATTTTAGAGAAGAGCAGTTAGGTTGAGGTCCTAGCCAATATTTATTGGTCCCATATGCAGCAGCTTGAGATTGGAAAAAGTGATTTTTTTCCACAGATTTCGTTTATAGAATACAGCAAATAATTTGCTAAAACACTTGCATTTATAAAATGAGACAACAAGGTGTAGAGCTGGATGAACACAGCAGGCCAAGC
>JAHRHZ010000016.1:49338429-49369837 GCA_024137785.1 Ginglymostoma cirratum | reverse complement strand
TCATCCAGCTCTACACCTTGTTATCTCAGATTCTCCAGCATCTGCAGTTCCTACAGTCTCTGAATGCATTTATATAATGCCTATCACAATCTAGGGGCAACCGAACATCTCACATAAAAAAAGCAGCACAACTTGTCATTACCACATTGTTGATTGCTGATTGGCGCTGTAATCCAACATTATCGTAGCGACTACAATTTAACAAGTATTTCATTGGACATAACCTGACATTGTAAAGAATGCAACCTAAAAATATGTTTTGTCTTAAACCTCATTCACTTGATGTATTGAATGAGTTAAGATAAATGGAGCAAAGCACTTATCTCAGTTCTTTGCTTTTTTGTTGACATCCACTTTAAGGATTGATAATAATTTATTAATTGACATTTATATATATCTCAATCAAACATTAAGAAAGCTGAACTATCATGACAACAATGTGCTGATTCAGGAACAGCACATGATGTGTGATGTGTCTCACAAATACACATCATCCTGAGGGACTCTGCGCTCTCTCTGTGACAATAAAATAATAAAGTGATCACAAATGTTTACATAAGGTTACTAACCACAGCAGGATAGTTTAACTTTATATTAGAGCTACATCTTGTGAGAATCTGTGTCCATACGAACATTTCAAACCCTGCAGTCACTTGTTCAAAAATCAAATGTGTGCCTGAGTATCCAATTTTCCAATCTGTAGTTTGGGCCATTCAAAGATGCCGCAATATTGGCAGGTCTACAAGTCCGCTATATATTCGGTAGAACAAGGAGTTATTACAGCATGAATCTTTCATGGAAAGATATCCTGCTAAGGCACCCCTAGGGACATCTGCCTCATCAGACATTCTGCAGAGTGCACATGTTTCAGGGAATTGACAGCTGCTATGTTTGTAAGTGGCAAAATACCTTCATCATTTTTCCGGTAGAAAGGAGACATCAAGTAGGTAGGACAAACCACTTTTACCAAATGGCATGATTTTATTAAATACAAAGAGTCACATGTGATAGAACAGTGATACCAGGACTTCTGAGTATCAACCCCTTGGTTTTGAGGAAAATAAAGAGTTTGTGCTCAGTTATCATCAGGTGACAACTATCCACCATAGCTTCACCTTGAATCTTAATGATCATTACCTGAGAGAGAACCACTGTGCTTTATTATGCGGCAGCCCGTTGTGTCAATTTGAAGGATGCTCCTGAGGAGCACCATGGACACATCACTTCTCTGTAGAGCAGCATTTCATCCTGAACACATTATTCAAACAATCGGGTTCCATTCAAATAGTTGCCTAACAGAAGGATGGAATTGACAGCCAGCAAGCAGAACTTATAATGGAGACTGAACACAATGGCTTTGGTCTTTTGAATGTTAGTAGGAGAAAATATCTGTTAGCACTGATCTAGATGTGGACAATTTAGTGCAGGGGTTGAGAAAGGTATTGAGGCCTTGTGAGGTGTTGTCAATATAAAAGTGGAAACTGAGGCTGCCTTTTTGGATGCTGTTGTTAAGGGACATGTAGGTGAGAAATAGAAGGGCGGCAGGAGAGAATTGTGATGGACACCACAGATAAAAGAGCATGAGCAGGAAGAAAAGCCATTGAAGGTGATCCTCTGGCTATGATGAGATGATGAGAAAGGGTATAGCTTAGTGCAATCCCACCAGCTAAATGATAGTGAGATGTATTGAAGGAGGACAGTGTGTACAAATGTATCAACAACTGTAGACAGGACAAAAGCTGAAATTGCTGGAAAAGCTCATCAGCTCTGGCAGTATCCATGAAGAGAAATCACAGTCATCATTTTGGGTCCATTGACCCTTCCTCAGAACTGGGGTCACCTGACCCAAAACGTTAACTCTGATTTTTTCTTCACAGATGCCGCCAGACCTGCTGAACTTTACCAGCAATTTCTGTTTTTGTTTCTGATTTATGTAGCATCTGCAGTTCTTTCTGTTATTATTCAGACACGATGAGATAGCTTAGTTTACTTCATTGCAACCAAGCAGAAAAAAAATTGGTTGGCTGCGTTAACTCAGTTGGCCTTATGCTTCCATCCAACTTGAGTCTCTGTGTTTATTGGAAGGTGACCTTGAACCCCAAAAGAAAGTCAGCCTCCTTTGAAATATCTCCTGCAGGTTTTGCTCCAAACATCCTGAGCTGCAATGTCACAGTGTACAACTTGTCCATTCTTCTGTTATCAACGGTTTTCCAGTGGTTGCATCAGTGATTCATTTGGCAGCAATCTTCCTTCTAAGTCAAAATACTTATGAGTTCAAGGCTTGAATACAAAATTTAAAACGATGGCAGTCCAGTGCAGTACTGAGGGAGAGCTACATTGTCAGATGTGGTATCTTTTGGATGAGATGTGAAATCAAGATCCTGTCAATCTGCTTTCCTAATCACTATTTTAAAGAGGGGGCAGAGCAGTTCCTCAATAAAAATAAAAAGAACTGCGGATGCTGTAAATGAGAAACAAAAATAGAGATTGGAAGAGAGAATAAAGAGACTGGGAAAGTTCAGCAGGTCTGACAGCATCTATGAAGAGAAATTGTAGAAGCAACGGTCAAGAAGGCATAACAACGCCTCTTCTTCCTCGGGGGCTCAGGAAATTTGGCATGACTATAGGGTCCCTCACCAACTTTTACAAATGCACCATTGATAACATACTGTCTGGGTGCATACAGCCTAGTATGGCAACTGCTCTGCCCAGGACCGTAAGAAACTATAGAAGGTGGTGTGCACAGCGCAGACCATCATGGAAGCCAACCTTCCATCCATGGACTCTATCTACACGGCTCGCTGCCGTGGAAAGGCTGCCAACATCACCAAAGATCCATCTCACCCCGGTAATGATCTCCTACAACCTCTTCCGTTAGGCAGAGGATACAGAAACCTGAACACACACACCAGAAAGTTCAGGAACAGCTTCTTCCCGGCCGTTATCAGACTGATGAATAGACACTCTAGCCTCAAATAATGCTGATCTTGCTAACACTGTTATCACCTAGCACTCCCTGTGCAATGTAACCTGTATGCCTTTGTCTAAGTCTTTTGATCTATACATCCTTGCTTACTATGATCTGCCTGTACTGCTCGTAAACAAAGCTTTTCACTGCACTTTGATACACGTGACAATAAATCAATTAATCAAACAAATCAGAGTTAACATTTCTGGTTGAGTGACCCTTAGAACAGTTCTGAGGAAGATTTACTCGACCTGAAATATTAATTCTGATTTCTCTCCACAGATGCTGCCAGACTTGCTGAACTTTTCCAGCAACCTCTATCTTTGTTTGTGGCAGAGCGGTTCTCCTTGATGTCCAGGCCAATATTCAACACTTAACTAACAGCCCCAGAACAAATTACCTGGTTATCATCAGATTGCTGTTTTTGGAAGATTCAAATGTACACAGTAGTTGCCACATTTCATACATTACAATAGTGACCACACTTCGAAAGCACTTAATTAGTTGAAGGACGCTTTGGGACATCAGGTAGTCACCAAAAATGCTAGATAAATGTAAGTCTTTCTTTCTTCTGTGGCAAATAACATTTGTCTTTGTTATATTTTGCAACCCTCAACCATCTTCTCTGAAAAAGCCCCTTCTGTGGCTGCAGCGTTGGTAAAAAGAAGAAATAGGATTGTCTGGCAAAATCCGTCAGATCTCGTCCGTGTTGCTATGGGTACAGGTGCATGCCTGCCCTTTGGGATGGTATAACCTCAGTTTTTGACTGTTGTTGAAAATTGGAATGAATAGCTTTGAATTAATTGTCTCATTCATTTATTATTTCATGATAGGATCAGTGTCAGCTGTGATTGCTGAATCAGGCAAAACTGCCCCTTTAAACGAGTGATTGGTAGCTCTGTGCGAAATGTTTGAAGAGCCGCAGTGATAAAATTACGTAATGAGAAGTGGCTCTAATATATGCTGTTTGACAGGGCAGCAAAGAATTGTAACCACATGTTACACAGCCTTGCTCAGATGTTTCAGGTATGAACGTGAGAATAAAAGTTCAATGCTCTGCCATAAAAAATTATTAAACACAAATAAAACTGAAAGATGTCAACTGCACAGAAACATTTGTGATATTTTAGTGTCTCTAAACATTGATTGTCACATGATGTGACATTTATACAACAGCAGCCCTCACAGGTATAAATATGCTTGTGTGCGTTTTCAGCCCACTGTGCGGATCAGTAATACATTGGTGTACCTAGGGAATCCTCAAATTATACACCTTTCACAAATAGAGTGCCAACATTTTCTATCGCATTTGCAATTTTTATGATATATTATTTTCATGTTGGAGCATGAGAAAATCCAGCCCCTTGTCATCTCAACATGTATGTCTCATTCTTTGTTTTAAGCCGATTATTACTGTGAATTGAAACCATTACCATCTGATTTTTGTTTGTGCCTTTTTGTTAGATGCTGCCTTGCAGATAAAACTGATAAATATAATCATTTATTTTATAGGATCAGCAAAAGAGTGATGCACTTATAAGGCCTACCTTTGCCAGTCTGGTAATGTTTTTGTCTCCCTGTCTCTCTCTTTCCTTCCTGGCTTTCTTTATAAACCCCCTCCATGAATGTCTGTTTCCTCCCTTTTCTCTCCCTCCCTACTTCCAGATGTCCTGAAATGACTGGGTAATACGCCTGTAGCTTTGGATGTTACTGTTTGTGACCCATTTCTCTTTCACTTTTTCCCTTCTCCTTCGTGTCTTCTCACATCCCCTTCCCTACTCTGCAGCTTTACCAATTAATTCCTGTTTGTTTCCTCATAACTTTCACCTGCCTCACCTCAGGTCCAGTCAGCCCACACAACCACACGGAGAGACTGGTGATTTGGGGTTGCAGGGCAGGCCACAGGATAAACATACAGATTGAGGAGGAGTAGATCACAGCAATCCTGTTATGGACTGCTCTCACCTATTCTGGTTGGTGGTATCAGAGTTGAACCAAACCCTGCATGTGTGCAATTGGGGAATGACCCTGAAATGAGTGCTCAGAAAATTAAAGGAAAACAGGTTAGTTCCTGACAACTGTATTCTGATGACAGTATTTTAGCTTGTTTATGTGATTATATTATGTGTGACATGTTAGAGGAACAAATTCGAGATCCTAGTAGTTGAGGTGCGTGTTATTTATTTATATAATCAATTAATGTTTAATTATTATCCTCATGAACACTATTGCATAAGTTCCATTGTTCTAGTTTTATTTATTTTAGAAAAATCTTTCCCACAGATAAGAGGAGCTGTGTTTTATTTACCATTTAAAATCTTTTTGTATATATATTTATGCTTATTCACTCATGTGTCAATTGCGCTCTGTTGATTTGCCTCTGAACCTGGCAGTTGTGAGTTCAAGCCCCAGCACAAAGACCTAAAGTCAAATCTAAGATAACAAGGTGTCGAGCTGGATGAACACAGCAGGCCAAGCAGCATCAGAGGAGCAGGAAGGCTGATGTTTCGGGCCTACACCCTTCTTCAGAAATGGTGGAGGGGAAGGGGTTTCTAAAATAAATAGGGAGAGAGGGGGAGGCGGATAGAAGATGGATAGAGGAGAAGACAGGGACGGAGGAGACAGACAGGTCAAAGAGGCGGGGACAGAGCCAGTACAGGTGAGTGTAGGTGGGGAGGTAAGGAGGAGATAGGTCAGTCCAGGGAGGATGGACAGGTCAAGGATGTGCGATGAGGTTAGTGGGTAGGAGATGGGGGTGGGTCTTGAGGTGGGAGGAGGGGATAGGTGAGAGGAAGGACAGGTTAGGGAGGCGGGGACGAGCTGGGATGGTTTTGGGATGCGGTTGGGGGAGGGGAGATTGTGTCGCTTGTGAAGTCCACATTGATACCATTGGGCTGCAGGGTTCCCAAGTGGAATATGAGTTGCTGTTCCTGCAACCTTCGGATGGCATCATTGTGACACTGAAGAAGGCCCAGGATGGACATGTCGTCCGAGGAGTGGGAGGGAGAGTTGAAATGGTTCGCGACTGGGAGGTGCAGTTGTTTAGTGCGAACCGAGCGTAGGTGTTCTGCAAAGCGGTCCCCAATCCTCCGCTTGGTTTCCCCGATGTAGAGGAGGCCACAATGGGAACAGCGGATACAGTATACCACATTAGCAGATGGGCGGGTGAACATCTGCTTGATGTGGAAAGTCTTCTTGGGGCCTGGAATGAGGGTGAGGGGTGAGGTGTAGGGGCAGGTGTAGCACTTCCTGTGGTTGCAGGGAAAAGTGCCGGTTGTGGTGGGGCTGGAGGGGAGTGTGGAGCGGACAAGGGAGTCACGGAGAGAGTGGTCCCTCCAGAAAGCAGATAAGGATGGGGAGGGAAAAATGTCTTTGGTGGTGGGGTCGGATTGCAGATGGCGGAAGTGTCGGAAGATGATGCGTTGGATTCGGAGGTTGGTGGGGTGGTATGTGAGGATGAGGGGGATTCTGTTTTAGTTGTTGTTGCGGGGAGGGGGTGTGAGGGATGAGTTGTGGGAAATGCGGGAGACATGGTCGAGGACATTCTCAACCACTGTGGTGGGGAAGTTCGGGTCCTTGAAAAACGAGGACATCTGAGATGTATGGGAGTGGAATGCCTCATCCTGGGAGCAGATGTGGTGAAGGCGAAGGAATTGGGAATAGGGGATGACATTTTTGCAGGAAGGTGGGTGGGAGGACGTGTTTTCTAGGTAGCTAAGCGAGTCTGTAGGCTTGAAATGGATATCGGTTTCTAGATGGTTGCTAAAGATGGAGACAGAGAGGTCCAGGAAGGAGAGAGAGGTATTAGAGATGGTCCAGGTGAACTTAAGGTTGGGGTGGAAGGCGTTGGTGAAGTGGGTGAACTGTTCGAGCTCCTCGTGGGACCACGAGGGGGTGCCGATGCAGTCATCAATGTAACGGAGGAAGAGGTGGGGTTTAGGGCCAGTGTAGGTACGGAAGAGGGATTGTTCCACGTAACCTATAAAGAGGCAGGCATAGATTGGGCCCATGCGGGTACCCATGGCTACCCCCTTTGTCTGTAGGAAGTGGGAGGAATTGAAAGAGAAGTTGTTGAGGGTGAGGACGAGTTCGGCTAAGCGGATGAGGGTGTCAGTAGAGGGGAACTGGTCGGGCCTGCGGGACAAGAAGAAGTGGAGGGCCTTTAGGCCATCTGTGTGGGGAATGCAGGTGTATAGGGACTGGACGTCCATGGTAAAGATGAGGTTGGGGACCAGGGAATTGGAAGTTCTGGAGGAGGTGGAGGGCGTGGGTGGTGTCATGGACGTAGGTAGGGAGTTCCTGGACCAAGGGGGAGAAAATGGAGTTGAGATAGGTGGAGATAAGTTCGGTGGGGCAGGAGCAGGCGGAGACAATGGGTTGACCAGGGCATTCAGGTTTGTGGATTTTGGGAAGGAGATAGAAGAAGGTGGTGCGGGGTTGGGAAACGATGATGTTGGAGGCTGTGGGTGGGAGGTCACCTGAGGTGATGAGGTTGTGGATGGTTTGGGAGATGATGGTTTGATGGAAGGGGGTGGGGTCGTGATCAAGGAGGTGGTAGGAGGAGTCAGAGAGTTGGCTATCTCTAAAGACAAATCTAATCTGGCACTCCCAGTGCAATGTGGAGGGAATCTGAACTGTCACTGGAGCGTCATTTAGGGAAATGTTAGACTAAGGTCCTGTCTGCCTTCTATGGTGGATATTAAAGATTTAAAGGAGATCATAGTAGGGTGCACCTCCGCATATCGGAAGCTGCAAATACTAATACACAGGGCCCAATGCTTTGTAGACAGAAGTAACACGTACACACATATTTCAACTAAACAAAATAGGCAATGACCATTCACTTGTTCACTCTCATGGTAATGCCTTAGCCAGTTAGAATCAAATTGCCTGATTTCAATGTAAACAAAGTCTGGCAGTTAACTGTCAGTCACCACCTCACTGGTGCATTCTCAATGGCAACATGTCTAACAGTCCGAGTGCACTCGTCAACGAATCAGAATGTTCTTTGCATCCAGTGTAAAAATGTTGTTTCCTTTTATGTTGGTATTCCTGTAAAATGATCTTATGAGTATAAGACAAAATGCTTAAACAAAATGTGTATTTTTCCAGTCGTCATCAATTTCTGTGCTACCAGTTAGCTGGTGGGAAAGTGTTAGGATGGATACAAAGTTAACTGAGTGTTACAAAACAAAATATAGTGGTGAATAGTTGTTTCTCAGACAGGAGGAAGGTATATGGTGAAGTATTGCAGTCAGTTCTACCATTGCTTTTTGTAATTAGTAAATGTCCTGGGCACAAGTAAGCCAAAGAATTGGAGGTATTATGAACTGTGAAGAAGACCACAGCGGAGTCCAAGGGAGCAAGGACAGTCTAGGGAATGTCTGGTAGATAAAGTTTGAAGTGATGAATTTTGGTAGGAAAAACAAGGAGAGGCAATATAAAATAAACAATACAGTTCTAATCCAGGTGCAAGAACACGGTGACCATAGGTGTCTATGTGTCAATCACATAGTAGTAGTCAGGCAATTTTTGTGTCGTCTGCAAACTTACTAATCAGACTAATTAATTTTCATCCAAATTATTTGTATAAATTACAAACAACAGAGTTCCTAGCACTGATCCTTGCGGAACACCACTGGCCACAGAGCTCCAGTTAGAAAAACATCCCTCCACAACTACCCTCTGTTTTTATGACCGAGCCAATTTTTTATCCAACTTACCAACTCACCATGGATCTCATGTGACTTAACCTTCTGGACTAACCAACCATGAGGGACCATGTCAGATGCTTTCGTAAAGTCCATGTTAACAATATCCACTGCCCTACACTCATCAATCACTTCTGTCACTTTCTCAAAAAAAAAATCAAATTTGTTAGGCAAGGCATTTCCACATATAGCTATGCTGACTATATCAAATAAGTCTATTCTTTTCCAAATGTGAGTAAATGCTGGACCTAAGAATCTTCTCCAATAATTTCTGTATGACTGTGTAAGGCTCACCAGCCTGTAACTCCGTGGATTATCTCTTTTGCCCTTCTTAAACAAAAGAACAACATTGACTATTCGCCAGACTTCTAGGAGCTTACCTGTGGCTAAAGAGGACACAAAGATAACTGTTAAGGCCCCAGCAATCTCTTCCCTTGCCTCCCTCATTATCCTCGAATAAAATCCATCAGGACTTTGAAACTTATCTATCTTAATGTTCTTTAAGACATCCAACACTTCTTCCTTCTTAATATTGACATCCTGAAGAACATCAATATACCCCTCCCTAATCTTACCATCATTCATGTCCTTCTACTTGGTTAATTCTGATGCAAAGTATTAATTAAGGACTTCACTCACTTCTTCTGGTCCATGCTTAAATTCCCTTCTTTGTCCTTGAGTAGACCTATCCTTTCCCTAGCTACCTTCTTGCTCTCTATATATGTGTAAAGCACCTTGGTTTTCTCCTTAATCCTACTTTCCAAGGACATTTCATGGCCATCTTCTGCTCTCCTCATTCCTTGTTTACATTTTTCCCTGCTCCCTTTATATTCCTCAAGGGCCTTGTCTGATTTCAGTTTCCTAAACCTTAAATATAATTCCTCTTTTGTTTACTAAACATTCAATATCGCTTGTCAACCAAGGTTCCTGAATCTTGCCATCCTTATCTTTCATCTTCATAGGAACATGCTGGTTCTGAGCTCTGAACAATAGGTCTTTAAAAGACTCCCACTTTTCAGAAGTGGATTTACTCTCAAACAGCTGCCCCCAATCTAATTTCCACAGTTCCTGCCTAATACTGTTGTAATTAGCCTTCCCCTAATTTAGCACTTTCACCTGAGGACCAGTCTTATCCTTATCCATAACTATCTTAAAATTTATGGAATTATAATCATTGTTCCCAAAGTACTCTCCCACTGAAACTTCAATTCCCTTTGTAAGGGTGCTTTCCAAAATATAAGGTCGAGTATGGCACCTTCCCTAGTTTTGACTATCTATACCTTGATTCGAAACCCCCCCGGATGCATGTAATAAATTCTGCCCCATCCAAGCCCCTGGCACTAATGGAGTCCCAGTCAATATTGGGGAAGTTTAAATCAACCATAGCAACAACACAGCTGTTTTTACATCTCTCCACTATCTGCCTACATATCCGTTCCTTTATCTCCTGCTGGCTGTTGAGAGGCTGATAATATAACCCCATCACAGTGACTGCACTTTTCTCATCCCCGATTCTACCCATATTGCCTCTCTGTATGAGCCCTCCAAAATATCCTCTCTTAGTACAGCTGTGACATTCTTATTAAACAATAGCGCAAATCCACCACCCCTTTTATATCCCTCTCCATCATGCCTGAAACATCTAAAACCCTGGAATACTGAGCTGCCAGTCCTGCCATTCTGTAAACCAAGTTTCTGTAGTGGCTACGACATCACAGTTCCGTGTACTAATCCCTGCTCTAAGCTCATCTGCCTTACCCGTTATACTCCCCGCATTAACACTTCAGACAGTCAGTCCCACGATGCTCATTCACCCAGCCCTGCCTGTTTTTCCTGTTCCATTTACTTGACTTAACTTCTGCCTCAATCACTCTACATATTCACCTGTTCCAGTTCTCACACACCCCCACCACACTAACAAACCTCTCTGTAAGCACATTGGTGCCCTTCCAGTTTAGGTGCAATCTGTCCTTCTTGCACATGTCCTTCCTGCCCTGGGAGAGAGCCCAATGTTATCTGAAACCCTCCCTCCTAGACCAGCTGTTTAGCCATGCATTCAACTGCAATGCAATCTTTTCATTTTTGACCTCACTAGCATTTGGCGCAGGAAGTAAATGAGAGAATACAACTCTAGAATTGCTTGATTGACACTCCAACCATACTATTCAATATTCACTTCCTTCACCGCTGACACACAGTGGCAGCAGTGCATACCATCTACAAGGTGTACTGTAAGACTGATTAGACTGTAACTTCCATATCCATGACCTCTACCACTCTGAAGGACAAAGGCAGCAGAAGCATGGGAACTCCATTTTCAAATTGTGTTCAAGTCAAGAACCATCTGACTCATCGCCCATCTCCCACTGTCATTGGGTCAAATTTCTGGAACTCTGTCTCTAGTAGCACTGTGGGTGTCCCTACATCTCAAGGTCTGTAGTGGTTTAAGAAGGTAGCCATCTCCTTCTCAAGAGTAATTAGGAATGGCCTGGAAATTCAATAGACAATAGACAATAGACAATAGGTGCAGGAGTAGGCCACTCAGCCCTTCGAGCTAGCACCACCATTCATTATGATCATGGCTGATCATCCACAATCAGTATCCTGTTCCTGCCTTATCCCCATAACCCTTGATTCCATTATCTATAAGAGCTCTATCCATCTCTTTCTTGAAAGTATCCAGAGACTTGGCCTCCACTGCCTTCTGGGGCAGAGCATTCCATATATCTACCAATCTCTGGGTGAAGAAGTTTTTCCTCAACTCTGTTCTAAATGGCCTATCCCTTATTTTTAAACTGTGTCCTCTGGTTCTGGACTCACCTATCAGCGGAAACATGCTCCCTGCCTCCAGAGTGTCCAATCCCTTAATAATCTTATACGTCTCAATCAGATCCCCTCTCATCCTTCTAAACTCAAGTGTATACAAGCCCAGTCGCTCGACTCTTTCAGCATATGATAGTCCCGCCATTCTGGGAATTAATTCTGGCCTAATCAGTGATGCCCACACTGCATGAATACATTTTAAAAAGAAAGGTTAAGTACTTGAGGAGAAAACATTTGTATGCTTGCAGTCAAAGAATTGTGAAATAAGACTGGGTGAGTTGCTCTTGAAGACAGTCAGTGTGAGTCGAATGGCTTCCCTCTGTGCTATAGTCATTCCATGATTCAGTGCAGATTCACCAGAAATGCTGGGCTTAGAGGTTTACATTATGAGGGCATGGTACATAAAATTGTCTTGCATTTTTCGAGTGCAGGAGATTGAGGGGAAATCTGATGGAACTTTTCCGAAAGGATTGAAAAACTCAAAATGAAGAGACATGTCCTCTTGTGAGGAAATCAAGCACAAGCTGACGTAAACTTAAAAGCAGGGCAAAATCTTTTCTGCACCCTTTCCAGTTTAACAACATCCTTCCTCTAACAGATCAACCAGAATTGTACGCAATAGTCCAAATGTAGCCTTAGCAATGTCTTCTACACAGCTGTCACATGATACCCCAACTCCTGTACTCAGTGCTCCGACCGATGGAGGCAAGAGTGTCAAATGCAGTGTTCACCACCAATACTACCTGTGGGAATTTGGACATTTGTCTCCTTCGAAAACCTGTCAATACTGATTTGAAGATTTGTTAGGTAATATTATCAAGAAACTCAGAACCAAGGGGAAATAATGGAGTTGAGGTGCAGATCAGCCATACTCAATTTAAATTACTAAGCAGGGCAGAGGGGTTGAATGGTCTACACCTGTTCCGAGTGTTTCTAAATCCCCAAGTTTAAAGTGTATAATTAAAGAAAGATATGCAGTGAAGTGGAAAATGCCAAGTGAAAAAAAAAGTATTCTCTTACTTGCTTGTCCTCCAATTTGGTTCTGAAAAGCAGAGGCTGAACTGCCTTATTAACAGCCACAAAGGAGTTTCCTTTTAGTTCAGCTGCTAATTTGTGTTTTACATTGAAGGTTTCCGCAATAGGCTTGTAAATGAACATGCCTGGGAAAGTCATGTGTAATTTCCTCTGCAAGCACATTTTATTTTGGAAGGTGCAACAATGGTTTAACTCACTTTAAGGGAAGTCAAAGCCATCAAGCTGAGCAAGCTGACAGGTCAATGAGCTAAGTACTGCTCTTTACATATCTGCTGTCACAATCCTCCGAAACGCCTGGCTTTGCACCTCCTGCTGATTGTACCTGCTTTACACACCAATACTTACTAAAATAATATGTATGTAGACTGACTGAAGGAAAACCTGGCGTAAATATCTCTTCAGGCCATCAAATCAGCACAGATTCTTTCGCAAAGGTGTAAAAATGGTATGAATCACCACAAAAGAATTCTACATCATTTGATATTCCTTCTGAAGGTGTTAACGTAAAACATCTTTCCCCTTTATCAGCTCTCACTTTAACATTCAAGCAACACTTGTCTCCCTTTTTTGTAAGCAGTCTTTTGATTTAACATTGGTTTGTTTAGCACTGCTACAGACCACTTGACTCCCTTGTGGTACCTCTTTAAAAGAAAAACCAATGACTTCCTTTCCACCCCGCTTTCATCAGACCTCAACAATTATTGACTCTTTACACAGACATACGTTTGGTAAAATAATACCCTTTACCACAGTGTGTTCCACATTGTAACAACTTGCTGCAAAGACAGATTCTGCTCAATGTCTTCTCTGTTCATTTGTTTACTGGCCCTCGTGCCAGTGGAAAGCATTTCATTGAGTCGCTGCAATGTGGAAGTAGGCCATTCAGCCCATTAAGTCCACACTGGTTCTCTGAAGAGCATCCCACCCTGAACTAACCCGTCCCTGTAATCCTGCATTTCCTGTGGCTAATCCACCTAACTACACATCCCTGGAAAGTACAGGGCGATTTAGCATGGCCAGACACTGTACCCTCATACGTTTAAAATGTGGGATGAAACTGGAGCACTTGGACAAAACCACACACAGACACATGGAGAATGTGCAAACTCCACACAGTCACCCAAGGTGGGATTGAGCCCAGATTCCTGGCACTCTGAGTCAGCATTGCTGACCACTGAGCCACCATGCCACTCCCTTTTCTTTGCTTGATTAAAAGCCTTGATAAGTTTCAACACTTCTCTTAAATGATTCCATGTCCATCACTCCCTCACTGTCAGACACACAGGCAGAATAGATGAGTATTTGCTGTTGTGTGTGACATGCTCTAGGCCTTATCTGCCTGAATCTATTCAAGCCCTCATTCAAGGTAGTAAAACAAATCAAAACAGCTTGAAATAGAAGTTTTCAGAGTTTGGTTGCTCAATAGTATATACATTTTAAAGTTAGCAATCTTTATACAGGGTAACAAATGAGAGGTGGGCCAAGAGAAGTGCTGGTTTATAGCTACAACAAACTGCCAGCTTACATTCTGAACAATTCTCACTCAACTATGCACTCCCTTCCTGCATCCCCAAACACCACCTGTATGCTTTTGGTGCAGCTTGAAAACAGGTCATTCCTAAGATGTAGCTGAACAGGGTGAATGGGATCTGGAACAATACTCTCCGGTTAGTGGCTGAGCCCTGATCATGCAGATCTCAATTTTTAAAATCCCCATCCTAACATCTTCTTCCTCACTGGTCTCCCTGCTCCCTCTCCTGTTATAAATCCCTCACTAAAACCTAACTGCTGAACCCAGTGTTTGATCATTCCCACCTAATATCATCTTTCTTGTTTGATTATGATCTGATTTTATGCCACTGTGAAAGTTTTTGTAACATTTTTCTGTACTGAAGGTGCTATGTAATTGCATGCTGTTGTGGTTTTACAACTTGTCTCCTCCATTTAGTTGTCACTGTTAATGGATGGTGAGTGCCTGCAGATCTACTCTGGTGTTCCAAGGAGTTAAGGAAGCAAGCCCAATATAAGAATAACTCACAGTATAATTGAACCTTGTGTTTGGTCAGTGTAGACTTGCAGTGTATTAAGTTCTTTCTGTTCACATTGAACAGTCCTGCAACAATCAGGCCCCTTACCTGATAATAAAGGACCTGTGCCCAGAAATGCTGGGGTGGGCACCATCCCTCGGGATTAATTATCACAGTATTAATCACAAAAATGCATCAAACCAAAACATTCCCAAACCTGCTTTAGATCATTTTGATGCTGGATGACTATGTATCAAAGAAAGCCTGCAGAAAATTTTCTGTTTATCACTATGGCCTTCCAAAGACCCTGGCCGAAATCCTAGTTAGGGAGCCGTGAACACCATACATAGAGGTGCCTGCGACCAACAGTAGTCAATGCTGAACTCACCCAATGTTAGTGTAGGAATGTCAGAAGGGTCTAGGCCCGAAACATCAGCCTTCCTGCTCCTCTGATGCTGCCTGGCCTGCTGTGTTCGTCCAGCTCTACACCTTGTTATCTCAGATAACACAATGTTGCTTTGAAGGGAGCTTAGGACAAAGACCTTAAGGGCTTGTCAAATCCACCAGTGAATTGCTAATGCTGATAAATCATAAGCAGCAATAGATGTTAGAGCATAGAACATAGAACAGTACAGCACAGTACAGGCCCTTCAGCCCACGATGTTGTGCCGATCTATTACCCGAAACCTAAGGTCTATCTAACCTCCACTGCTACCTTATACTATCATCCATATGCCTATCTAATAGCCGCTTAAATGCCCCTAATGAGGCTGACTCGACTACCCTCTCCGGCAATGCATTCCACGCCCCTAATGCTCTCTGAGTAAAGAACCTACCTCTGACGTCTCCCCGATATCTACCTCCTTTCACTTTAAAACTATGTCCCCTCATAAAAGCTACCTCCGCCCTAGGAAGAAGTCTCTGGCTGTCTACTCTATCTATACCTCTGATCATTTTGTATACCTCTATCAAGTCACCTCTCATCCTTTGTCGTTCTAAAGAGAAAAGCCCTAGCTCTCTCAGCCTTTACTCATAAGACCTTCCCACCATTCCAGGCAATATCCTGGTAAATCTCCTTTGCACCTTTTCCAACGCTTCCACATCTTTCCTGTAATGAGGCGACCAGAACTGGACACAATACTCCAGATGTAGCCGAACCAGGCTTTTGTATAGCTGGAGCATAACTTCATGGCTCTTGAACTCAATCCCTCTACTTTTGTAGATGTTTTCCAGCATTCAATTCAATTTGGACCTGAACTGCAACCACCTGTTTTGGTTCTGAAATCTTTGGTTACCATTCTTATGGCTATCAATTTCAGGATTGAAATTTCCAATTGACCTGCAGCGTCAACAATTTTTAGTGGAGACCGATTTTGATTTCCACTAGCTTTTGATCTTTGTAACATTGCCCATTAATGGCCTGGCTCTGCCTTTAAGGTTATGCTGCCTTATCCTGTTTTCCCCCTACCAGGGGGCACAGAATCCTCCTATCTATGTTATTAATTCCTTTACTCATTTCAATTGCTTAAATTAGATCATCCTTTGATCTTCATTACACAGGAAAATAGAAGCCTATAATCAAGTGAGTGCAAGGTCAATACTCTGAACCGAATACTATTAATTCTTCCTTCACTTTATTGGCAGTGAGCCAGTGTCCTTGGGGGATTTGCTATGGCCTAAAGCAGCACCCACACCTACGTTTAGATGCCGGGAGTAGTACTGATGGCTTCACCAGGTAGCCTGAGTATACTTCCAGACTCATGTCCAAATTTTTGCTGGGATATGGGAGGAGGGGATATGGGCAGACAAATACCCATATCCAATACTCCAACTGGAATTTTACTTTTGTTTTGAAATTTGGGAAAAATCCCAGCCGATCTAGGTTGCACTTCAAATTCCAGTGCTTCTGCCTTCACTGCCTGAGAACTCTCTCAAGTTAGAGGCAGAGCGTTGGATATTGAAATCTGTGTTCTGTATTAGCAAAACCACTTTCAGATGGGTTGTCCGAAATCTGGTTTTGTTACCAAGTGCCAACCTCGTTTTGCTCATGTATTTGCTCAGGCTTTGCCATGATGATAAGTTGTTTGACTTCAATAAATAAAACACTTGCCAGTGAGTTTTGGACCTACTTGCAAACCATTTCAGTTCTCTCAATGCATCTTTCTCAATCTCTTTAACCCCTGTCCTGTTAAGTGCTGTTTTGCATTGAAATCCTTCAATCAATGTGCCCCAGTGTTGTTGCTGAGGTCTGTAATGATTTGCTGCTACACTGTACCTTCCTTACACTCGGATGTGTGTGTTTGTCCATATCTGATGTTGCTGACAGCTACAATCTCATTTGTCAGGTGTAAGGGTTCTCTTAAATCAGCATCACTCTGAAGCACCGTACTGTCATCAACATGTCTCAGTGTTAGCATTCTTGAGACTATTTTCTGTCTCCTCAAACCCATTGACAAAGGAGGCTCTGGGTTTCTCTGTTTACCAGCTCTGCTTTTGGGCTATACTGAGACCAATGATTTGGAAGTAGACCATATTCGCACGCCAACACATATTCTAAAGTGCAGCTGCAGCAATGTTTGAAGTGCCCAGCTTAAATATTAATCTGTTGTCACGTCAGGCTTGTCACTTCCTTTTACTGCAGCTACCCCAAGAATCAGCCAAATGTGGCACTGAAAAAGCTTGACACATTGAATGCTTGTTTTAATGGACATCTAACTTTGCAGGCAGCAATAGCAATAAAAAATCATGCAAAGAACATAGAAAAGTGAAATGCGTTCTTTGGCATTTCTTGCAAAAGCACAATCTGAAGAAGAGCCATTGAACTTGAAACATGAACTTTGCTTCTCACTGTGCAGATGCGGCCAGACTTGTTGCGTTTCTCCAGCACTTTCTTCTTTGTATCTCAGATTTCCAGCACACAGAGTATTTTGCTTTTATTTGACATTTCTTAACTGTTCATATTTATTCTTTTGTATGTAATTTTTTTTGCCTCCTGGTACTTTCATTCTTCAGCCTTGCGCTAATTGATAATTACCAAAAAAAAATCTTCCCAGCAGTGGAAATCGTCCTCTCTGACATAGCTAGAAGGCGGAAAGAGCCTATGGACGAATGCCAAATAGATCAGGCAACAGGACAAATGCTCGTAAACTGCCACTGTTTATCAATATATGCAAATATTGTCACTTTGACAGATATATTGCTAGTGAAGCTACCTCTTCTCAAAGAAAACAAATTCCAACAGATCTTTGATAGATTATTAAAATATACAAGCACCTTCCTGTGGAACATTTAATCAAACTCAATCCAAACATTACACGATGGCTTCATCTTACTGATTACAGTAACCCTTTTCAGCACATTTCATGTGGTCTCTCTTCTTCTGATTCCTCTCTCCTCTGTGTCTTCCTTCTCCCTTCATTCCATAACTGAAAGCTGTGTTCTCACTGTCTACATCCAACATCTTGAAATACCTCCCACAATTCCCCCTCTGTAATTCTTAAGACCTCCAGCACCTCCAACCAACTTTTTGGTTTCCCCCTCCTAATACCTGTTTCTTTGGCTCAACATTCATTTTTTTTTCCATCTTTCATCCTTGGGAAGCAGCTTGGGATACTTCTCTGCAGTAAAATTGCTCGGTAAATGCAACATGTTGTTAGCTTGTTTGGAGTAGTGCGAAGAGGAAGTAGAAATCAACAATTGGCGTAGTCTGACAGGCTGCAACTATTGAAGTACCAACAGCCATTTCTGCAGTCTTGGCACACAGTCCTGGCAATGTTTGCAGGTGTCTATCTTCTCAGGGCCTGGGTCAGCAAAGAGGCAGCAGTAGAGTGGCAAGGATGGATATGCAGCCATGGTATGATACGTGCCTAGCCTATTTAAAGGCAAGCTGCATTACAGAATTCTTACTGTGAAGTGACACAAAAGACAAGGCTCCTCACAAGTATATCATGGACCACCACACCAACTGCAGAAACTGCCAAATAAGGAGCCTAGTGTGGGACTGTGCCAAGATTAAAAGGCATCTGGATGGGTTCCTGAACAATGAAACGTTTAGAGAGATATTGCACAAATGTTGGTAAATGGGACTAAATTAATTTAGAACATCTGGCCAGCATGGATGAGTTGGACCGAAGGGTCTGTTTCTATGTTGTACAACTCTATGCCTCTGTGACTTAACTGCAGACTCTAATCTGTCCAAAGAATTACCTTTCCTCATCCTCCCTTATCTTCTTCTGGTCCCTTACAACTTTATATGAAGTATTTTTTTTCCGGTAAAGAACAAAGAACAAAGAAAATTACAGCACAGGAACAGGCCCTTCGGCCCTCCAAGCCTGCGCCCATCCAGATCCTCTGTCTAATCCTGTCATCTATTTTCTAAGGGTCTGTATCCCTCTGCTCCCCATCCATCCATGTACCTGTCCAGATACATCTTAAAAGACACTAAAGTGTCTGCGTCTGCCACCTCCGCTGGCAACGTGTTCCAGGCACCCACCACCCTCTGTGTAAAGAACTTTCCACGCATATCTCCCGTAAACTTTCCTCCTGTCACTTTGAACTCAAGACCCCTAGTAATAGAGTCCCCCACTCTGGGAAAAAGCCTCTTGCTATCCACCTTGTCTATACCCCTCATGATTTTGTAGACCTCAATCAGGTCCCCCCTCAATCTCCAATTTTCTAATGAAAATAATCCTAGTCTACTCAACCTTTCTTCATAGCTAGTGCCCTCTATACCAGGCAACATCCTGGTGAACCTCCTCTGCACCCTACCAAAAGGATGTGGATGCTTTGGAGAATGTGGCGACCAGAACTGTACGCAGTACTCTAAATATGGCCGAACCAAAGTCTTATACAACTGTAACATGACCTGCCAACTCTTGTACTCAATACCCCGTCCGATGAAGGAAAACATGCCTTATGCCTTCTTGACCACTCTACTGACCTGCGTTGCCACCTTCAGGAAACAATGGACCTGAACACCCAGATCTCTCTGTACATCAATTTTCCCCAGGACTTTTCCATTTACTGTATAGTTTGCTGTTGAATTAGATCTTCCAAAATGCATCACCTCGTGATGCGTCAGCCTTCCTGCTCCTATGATGCTGCTTGGCCTGCTGTGTTCATCCAGCTCTACACCTTGTTATCTCAGATTCTCCAGCATTGGCAGTTCCTTCTATCTCTGAAGGATATTCTTTCCTGAGTGTCTGTAACAGGTGGGGAGGGAGGGAAGATCCTGTTCCTCACCAATCTGCCTACCACAGATACATCTGTCTATGACAGTAATTGTAGAAATGACAATCACATAAATCCTTCTGGAGGTAAAGTCATAACTTCACAATGAGCATACCTTTTTTTAAAAAATTCATATACAGGAAGTGTGCATTGCTGGTTGAGCCAGCATTTATTACCTGTCCCTAGGTGCCCTTGAGAAGGTGTGGTGAGCTGCCTTCTTGAGCCCCTACAGTCCACATGCTGTAGGTAGAGCTACAATGCCCACAGGGAGAGAATTCCAGGATTCTGATGCAGCAACAATAAACGAACAGTGATATATTTCCAATCAGGACAGTGAGTAGCTTGGAGGGAAACTTGCAGGTGCTGATGCATCCATGTATGTGTTGTCCTTGTTTTTATAGATGGAAGTTGTCGTTAATTTGGAAGGCACTGGATAAGGATCTTTAGTGAATTTCTGCAGTGTATCTTGTAGTTAATAAACATTGCTACTACTAAGCATCACTGATGGAGGGGTTTATGGATGTGTGGTGCCAGTCAAGCAAGCTGTCTTATCCTGCATGGTGTCAAGTTTCCTGACTGTTGTTGGAGTTGCACTCATCCAGCAAGTAGAGACTTTTGCACAACACTCCTGATTTGTGACATGAAGATGGTGAACAGGCTTTGGGGAGTCAGGAGGTGAGTTACTCGCCGCAGTACTCCTAGCCTCTGACCTGCTCTTGTAGCCACTTTATTAATGTGGTGAGTCCAGTTGAGCTTCTGATCAATGGTAACTCCCAGGATGTTGATAGTGGGGGATTCAGCAATGGGAACGCCATTGCATGACAAGGGGTGGTGGTTAGATTGTCTCTTATTGGAGATGGTCATAGTCTGGCATTTGTATGGTGTGAAATGTTACTTGCCACTTGTCAGCCCAAGCCTGGATATTGTCTAGACCTTGTTGCATTTGAACATGGGCTGTTTCAGTCTCTGAGGAGTCGTAAATGGTGCTGAACATTGTGCATCATGGGTGAACATCCCTACTTCTGACCTTATGATGGAGGGAAGGTCATTGATGAAGCAACTGAAGATGGTTGGGCCAAGGACACTATCCTGAGGAACCCCTGCAGATATGTCCTGGAGCTGAGATGACTGATATCCAACAACAATGACCTTCTTCCTCTGTGTCAGGTAGGATTCCAACCACCAGAGAGTTAGCCTCCTGATATCCGTTGATTCCAGTTTTTCTAGGGGTCCTTGAGGCCACATTCAATTGAATGTGGCCTTGATCTCAAGGGCTGTCACCCTGACCTCACCTCTGGAATTCAGCTCTTTAGCCCATATGTGATCCAAGGCTGAAATGAGGTCAGGAGCTGAGTGGCCCTGGTAGAACTGTGAACTTTCAAAGGCTTTTGAAATTGAGTAGAATGACTGCTCAGAAATGCCCATTGAGTGCATGCTGTGCTTCCCAACCCCTTACTTCACTTAACCCTACGGGGTCACAGTGAAAGAATGGGACTAGCTGCATATTCTTACAGAGAGCTATCACAAACTCAATAGACTGAATGGGTTAATGCACCGTCAGCATTCTGTGTTTTTACTATATGATGCTAATCCAATGATCATATTTTTCTATTCCTTTCTCCCTTCAAATCTTTCCTAAGTTTTATTCCATTGTGATACTGACCTTTAGTTGCATGCATCACTTTAGATTTAAATTATATACAGTTTCGCTCTACGCACACCAAGGTGCGCCTATAATTTCTGTGAGGGTTATGATGAGTACTCACTGATTTTGACAGACAATTGGCACAAACAGCGAAGGAACACCATAAGTTTTATGGTGTTTCCTCAGGGCTTCCACCAAAGCTATTGTGGTCAGTCTGGACAATGCTCAGGGAAATTATATCCCACATCAGTACATTCATCCGGGTTTACTCCTGAAGCTGTGCAGATGAGTTGACCCAGGAAAATCAGTTGTAAACAGTTCACTTCAATTTTACTCTATCCTAAACCTGGTGACAACTGTTCAATCAATATTTATTCTTGCTGCAGTTATTCAGGGACTTAGTGAGGCCACACCTTGAACACTGTGTGCAGCTTTGGTCCCCTAGTCTGAGGAAGCACATTCTTTTAATTGAGGGAGTCCAGTGAAGGTTCACCAGACTGAATCTCAGGATGGACGTACTGACATATAAAGAAAGACTAAATCACCGTACGCACTGGAATTTAGAAGAATGAGGGGGTATCTCATAGAAACATATAAAATCCTGATGTGACTGGACAGGCTAGATGAAGGAAGAAGGTTTCTGATGTTAAGGAAGTCCAGAACTAGAGGTCACAGTCTAAGAATATGGGGTAAGCCATTCAGGATTGAGATGATAAAGAATTTCTTCACTCAAGAGAGTTGTGAACCTATTGAATTCTCTACCACTGAAAGCTTTTGGGCCCTTTTGTTAGATATATTCAAGAGGCAGCTGAACATGGCCCTTGTGGCTAAAGGGATTAAGGGGCATGGAGAGAAAACGGGAATGGGATACTGAAACCACATGATCAGCCATGATCATATTGAATTGTGGTGCAGGCACGAAGGGCCAAATAGCATATTCCTGCACCTATTTTCTATGTTTCCAAACCAAAAACAAAGGAAAATCTAACCTTATTTGATTTTTCCTCTATGTGCTGGATTTTAATTTGGATATATTATATGGAGTTACAAAAAAATTGCAGCACTATAACTGCCCATTCTCCCTGAGTGGCTGATGCTATATTCCACATAATCATGACTCAAAAATAGCATTTCATCGTAGAACCTGGTGTCAACATTCCAATAGAATAAGATTCCCTAGAATGCAGTGCCAACTGGCCTTAAATTGGTTATCTCTGTCAGATTCATCCGAGCAGGAAAAGCCAAATATCACTCAGGCACGTTAGTAAGCATTCTGAGAGTTGGAGTTAGAGACAACCAATAATGATTTTAATCTCGCCTGCCTTAACCTTAAAAATCGTATGACAGGGAGTACAGAAGGGGAAATGTGGCAGCTTTACTCTGTACTAACAGGACATGTTTGTATTTAAGAGAAGGAAAATCTGAAGCATTCTGTTGGGAGCACACAATGAGATTTTCTTTCACTCAGGTGATGCTGAGCATTCAGGCAGGGAAGCTGAATATCTCCCAGGCTGTGTTAAGACTCGCACTTCAACCTGAGTCAAACTCCAAAGTAGGAATTTTTGTTTCTGAGGTACATAACACCAAAAGGCTGTGTGATGGAATGTGTTTTTTTTTCTGGCTTTCATTCCAAGCTGTAGACATGAAATCCCAGCCATGGGGTGCTTGAAGACAAAGCTGGACAATGCATAATGTAGTCAGACTGAATTTTTATCCATTTATAAATTTCGTTGAGGGATAGATTTAGTTTGGATCTGGCGCCATTCAAATAGTGTGTGTTCAAGTTTAGGGTTTTGGCTGCAAGTCTTCAAAGGTATGGCGGAAAGACAAATATAGACTGCCACCTAGAAATGACACTGCTGACCTGTTCAGATGGGCTGACAGCTAGAACTGTGTGTGGCCAAGAAATCATTTCAAGCAGCACCAATGCTGGCAAAGGCGAGTTAAATCTGCAAAAATAATGATTTATCTCTGGAAATCCCTTGTTCATTCACCTTAGGAAGTGGGCTTTGGTTTCTCTAGAGACAGAGTTGCGATATAAATACAACATCTTTTCGCATGAGAATTTATGGATCATAAGACAATTTTCTGCAGCAGCATTTTGTGTGGATGAACTAAGTGATGTTTTCACTGTCTAATAGGAGAGCTCATATCTTTAATATTCCTTTTGATCTGAAGAATCTGTTTCTAATCAGGATATGATTTTGTTCCTTTTAGATCACAGTTCAAGTTATATATCTATTCACTGATAGGACCTCATCGTGTGCTGGTGCTGGCTCTGTAAAATACCCAGCATGGAGAAAGAAAGAAAGGACTTTTGAAGTGTAGTCACCGTTGTAATGCAGGAATCATGCCAACCAATTTGCACACAGCTAGGTTCCACAAGCAGCACTGTGATAATCGCCAGAAAACCTGTTTTAGTGATGTCATAGAGTCAAAAAGTCATTACAGCACAGAAGGAGGCCATTTGGCCCATCGAGTCCAAGCTGGCTGTCTGTCGAGCAATCCAATCAGTCCCTTTTCTCTGCTTTATCTCATAGAGCTGCAAGTTTGCTTAACTTACGACCCATCATTTTTCCTTTCAAAATCAATCATCATTGTTACTTCCATTGGTCCCGATAGACAGTGAAGTCCAGGTCATTAAAATCGAAGAATTGTAGAACAGCTGTAACACAGAAGGCCATTTGGCATGTTGTGTTTGTGCTGGCTCTCTGCAAGAACAATTGACCTAGTTGTACTATGTTTTACAGTCAGTACATCAGTCTATTTTTCAGAGACATGCTCTGGTATCATTGTTGCATTATAGCACAAGACCTGAGGGGTCTAAAGGCCTCATACTCCACTGTACCCCAGGGATCACACACTACTGGAAGCATGCTCCTCTACTGAAAACTATTCACTTAATATTAACCCAGACACTTGGGTTTCTGAGAAATATAATGCTGGTATATAATAGCTAGCTGTGATGATTATATGTTGGATTATTCAGTTCCACAATATCCCTGTCCAGTTTCTTACATTTTGAGAGATAATATGAGCATTGCCCCACAAAGTAAAACTAAAACTGGTGGAGGTGAAAGCAGAACAGAAATACCACTCCTCTGGCTTTGTCTGTAGCCCTGAATTTTTTCACTTCATAGGAACTGTAGTCGGCCATTCAGCCCTTTGAGCCTGTTCCGCCATTCAGTGAGATCATGGCTGATCTGTAGCCTATCTCCACATGTCTGCCTGTGGTCTAACTCCATTTGCCTGAGTATTAGCTTGGATAGAGGATTGACAGAAAACAGAGAGTTGGGATAAATAGATGCTTTTCTGGATAGTGAACTAGTGGGGTGTCGCATGGTTCAGTTCTTGAGCTTCAACTGTTTACAACCTGTATAAATGGTTGCAAGCAGGGCCAGAGTTTAACAAAGCAAAAATCGTGGATGATACTAAAATATGTGTGAAAGCAGGCTGTGATGTGGAGATAAAGAGTTTATAGATGAATATTGATAGGCTAGGAGAATGGACCAGAATCTGGCAGATAGAGTTTGATATGGATAAATGTAAAGTGATCTACTTTTGGACAGAAAAACAAAAGGGCAAATTGTTATTTAAATGGGAAGCAGATTTAAAGTTGTCAGTGCAGAGGGATCTGGATGTCCTAGTGCATGAATCACAGAAAGTGGGCATGCAGGTACAAAATATAATAACAAAGGCAAATGGAATCCAGTCATTTATTGCAAAATGATTAGATTATAAAAGGAAAGAAGTGTTGTTACAATTATATAAGATATTTTTTGAGATCATATTTGGACTATTATATCTAGTTTTGGTCTCCTTACTTGAGGAAGGATGTGGTGGCACTGGAAGCAGTTCAGAGGAGGTTCACCAGATTGATTCCAAGGATGAAAGGGCTGACATAGGAGGAGCAGTTGAATAGCTTAGGCTCGGTGGGGTGTACAACATGCTAAAGGGGACTGATAAGGTGGACATTGAACAGATGTTCCCCCCTTGTGGGACAGATTTTAACAAGAGGTCATAGATATAGAGTGAGAGGATGTAGGTTCAAAACTGAGATGAGGTGAAACAACTTTTCTCAGTTGATTGTGAATCTGTCGGACTCACTGCCCCAGAGTGCGGTGGAGGCAGCATCAATCAAGAGATTCAGGAAAGAAATAGATACGTTTCTGATGAAAAGTGGGATAAAGGACTGTGGAGAGCAGGCAGGAAAGTGGAGCTGACACCAGGATAAGAGCAGTGATGGTCATGTTAACTGGCAGAGCAGGCTCAAAGGGCTGAATTGCTTACTCATGCTCCTAATTCCTCTGTCCCTATGCCTTTGGCCCACATTCCTTAATACCTGTGCTTAACACACATTTATCTAATCAGCTTCAAAATTAGTGAATCCAGCATCCACTGCCATTTGTGGAAGAGGGTTCCAAACTGCTGCTACCCTTTCAGCATGGTGGCTCAGTGGTTAGCACTGCTGCCTCACAGCACCAAGGACCCAGATTCAATTCGAGCCTCAGGTGACTGTCTGTGTGGAGTTTGCACATTCTGCCTGGGTTGCCTCTGGGTGCTCTGGTTTCCTCCCACAGTCCAAAGATGTGCAGGTTAGGTGGATATATCATCTAGAAGGTATCCTGATAGTCCAAAATAGATAACCTCACACTTGCTTACATTGAAATCCACCTGTTGCCATTTTGTTCATTCACCTGATCTACAAATGTCCCTTTGTAATTTTATGCAATCTTCAATACTGTCTACAGTAATACCTAATCTTGTATCATCGTTGTGGATATGTGAATTTCTAAGCTCCTATCCAAGTCATTACCAAGTAACGCGCAGAACTGAGCCCCATCACAGATCCCTGTGGGACACCACTCGTCACATCCTGCCAGTTTGAGGACCTACCCATTATCCCTACTTCCTGTTGCTTATCATTCATATTTTCCAGCCATAGGAGTAATTTTCCCTCAATTCTATGGGCTTCTATCTTAATGAATCAATTCCACTTTGAAAACCCCCATTGACACTCCCACCACCACATTCTCAAGCAGCCTTTTTCAGTTCCTATCACTCGTTGCATGAAAATTTTAATTTCCCATGGAGTACCATTGGTTCTTTTGACAATTCCCTTAAATCTGCGACCTCTGGCTCCTAATCCCTCCATCAATAGGAACAGTTTCTTCCTGTCTATAATGTCCAGACACATCTCACGGAATGGAATAAGGGCCTGAATTAAGCGCGTCTTGTTGAGAAATGTATAAAAATGCCTGAGAATCGATGAGGCCTATCTCAATATTGGGAATGTCTCACTGCATCTTTTGGCTACATTCCAGTTGCCATTCTCACAAGTGAAGAGTTGCCTTTTAAGGGCACGATTAATACTTTTTATTTTGACTTTATTAACTGCATGTCTGACCTATTGGAGCATCTATTGTGAGCAAAATAAGACATTGAAAATTTTCATCATGGAAGCCAGAGCGGGTACCCAGCGACTTCAGATTTCTGCTTGCTCCAAAGGACCTGCATGTTAGACACCAGGCACCAATGTCTCAGGGCACACTTCATGGGCACCAGCCTCATGCAGTCCACATTCTTGGATATTGGTGACCAATACATGCCAGCCTTAAAGAACCCTCATGGCACAACTCCGATCCACTTACATGTAGCTGCTGCACTTCAGTGCTACACCTTGGGATGCACTGGCAACTATTACTGTAATGCTGCAGCAAGATGCGTTGTGTTCAAGGACATGCACCTAACTCATGGATTGGACCAGGCTGCATCTCCAGCCTGTTCACTTACTCTCTTCGCAGTGTCTCACTTTGAGCCCACCTAGATGCTTACAGCATTGCTAACTTGCTTTGTCTTTTTGTGCCTTACCCCACAGCCAGAAATGTGAGGTTCACATCACTGCTGTTCTGCATTGCCAGTTAATGCAGACAAAAAACTTACCATGTTTGTCAACAGTCCACCAAGAAGATAGATTTCAGATTGAAAAGGGTGGTCTCAGCATTGTCGTCAAGGGCCGTCTCTAATACCAGTGGGTTAAATATGCATAATCAGCCTTGTGGGCGCTCAGAGTGAGGATGCTCTCCTCTTAAGGGATGAGTGGCTTAATTTCAAAGGTCCCCTATCCACCCTGACTTTTTTTTAGTTCAAAAATGTACTTTATTCATAGAAGATCATACGTGTATACATATTCACAAACGCTGTTCAGTTCTGCACAATAGCACATGAAGAAAACAAGCAACATTGGAGTTTGACTGTATCCAACAAACAAACCAAAGGCATTTCTTGCTTGTGCAGGATTGTATTCACATATAATTGAGGTACCGGGAGGACCTGATAACTGAACAGACCCCCACTGCATCTTGGCCGCAGCTGCCTGAGCTTTAGTGCGTCATAGGAGATGACTCTTTCTGTCCTATTGTGATCTGTTTTCTGTTTGGAATGAGGCAGAGACAGGTATTAAGGGAGATGAAAGTGAGTGGCGCGACTGTTGCATTTGGTGTAGGTGGCGAGGTGTCCCGAGTGGTTGAGTAGGCAGCACAGTCTATGTTTCCTTTAGTTTTTTTTTTGGCTGCTCTTCAGATCTCCAAGATCTATGTGTGGCAGTGGTTTCAGAAGCTGAAAGTTAGCAGCATTAAAGGACATGGTACAGGAGTGAATGTATTGGCATGGATTAAGAATTGGCTGATAAACAGAGAGTAGGAATAAATTAGTAGTTCTCACATTGCCAGGCTGTGATTAACAGGGTATTGCAAGAAATAGTACCGCCCTAACTGTTCACAGGATATGTCAATGTTTCAGACATAGAGACAAAATATAATATTTCCAAATTTGCAGATACAACAAAGCTAAGCAGAAATATGTGTTGTGAGGAAGACATAAAACATTTTCAGGAAGATTCATACAGGCATAATGAATGCTTAAGAACATGGCAGAGGGAATATTATGTGAAAAAATGTGAGGTGATCCACTTTAATGGGAAGAACAGATAGAGGGAGTAATTCTTAGACGATGAGAGGTTGGAAAGTGCGGACATGCAATGTGTCCTTGTCAATAAGCAACTGAAAGCTAATGTGCAGTTAAAGCAATCTATCAGAAAGGTGAATGAAATGTGAGACTTTATTGCAAGAGGACAAGCTTAGTGAAGTCTCACTTCAATTGTGCGAGAGCTTGGTTATATCACTCCTGGAGCATTATGCACAATTTTGGTCTTCTTATCTAACGAAAGCTATTTTGCCACAGACAGAGGACATCAAAGATTCACCAGATTTGTTTCTGGACTGTCTTATCAAGAAAGATTGGGCAAACTGAGCCTTTATTCTCCAGAGTTTCAAAGAATGCGAGTTGATATCATTGAATTTTACAAAATACTTAAAGTGATGAGTAGAACAGATGCAGGTAAGATATTTCTGCTGGGTTGTGAAATCTAGAACCTGGGGGCATGATGTAAAAATGAGGGGAATCCAATTTAAGACAGAGATGGGGAGAAATCTTTTGACTGAGAGGGAAGTGCAGATTTGGAATTCCTTATCCCAGAGCGCTGTGGTAGCTTAGTCTTTGACTATATTTAAAGTCAAGGTTGATAAATATTTGATTATCAATGCCATAAAGTGTTTGATCAGCCGTGATCATGCTAAATGATGGAGTAAACTCGATGAGCTGAATGCACAATGACTGTTCCTCTGTTGCTACCTTCCTCAGGAGACCAAAATTACACACACTATTTGAGTTGTGGTCTCAAAAACTCCCTGTGTAACTGAAGTGTAACATCCTTATTTTTATGTTCAATTCCTCTCATAATAAAGGTAAGCATTCTATTAGCCTTCTGCATTAGGTGCTGTAATTGCACCCTAATGTTTTGCAACTCATGGTTCAGAAAACCTAATTCCATCTGCACCTCATAACTCTGCAGTCATTCTCCATTTAAGCAATACTCTTGAATTTTATTCTCCCAGGCAGAGTGAACGACTTCATATTTTCCCTCATTATACTCCATCTACCAGATTTTTGTCCACTCACTCAACCTATCTATAGCTATCTGCAGCATCGTTATGTCTCCTTCACAATGTAGTTTCCTATCTATCTTAATGTCATCTGTGAGTTTAGCTCACCATGCCTTCACTCCCCTTATCTAACGCATTGGTGTGATTTGTAAACAGCTGAGGCTCCAGTACAAGGTGTTTGCAGGATGCCACTCATCACATTTTGCTAATCAGCCAAGGACCCATTTATGTGTACACTGAGTTTTCTGCCAGCCAGCTAATTTTCTATCCATGCTAGTACGTTACCCTTGACACCATGACTGTTATATTCTGCATTAGTGTTTATGGTTACACCTTATCAACTGCCTTCTGGAAATCCAAGTATAGCATGTCTACAGGCTCCCCTTGATCTCTAACAGTTACTACTTCAAGGAACTCCAATAAATCAGTGAGCTGTGATTTTCTTCGACAAAAATATACTGAGTCTTCAGATTACGCCAGGTTTTCCTAAGAATGCTGCTATAATCTCTTTAATGATCAATTCTCACACCTTCTCAATGACAGGCATCATGTTAGGCTTATCGTTTCCTGTCTCCCTCCCTTCATGAATAGTGGGGTTATAATTGCTTCTTTTTAATCCGGTGGAACCTTTTCTGAATGTAGAGAATTTTGAAAAATCAACTCCAATCCAGCCATTATCTCATTAGCAAACTCCTTTCAGACCCTTAGATGAAATCCATCTAGTCTCAAAAGATTTGTCATCCTGTTTGCTTAGTGTCATTTCCCTTGTGGTTGTACTGTTTCTAAGTTCTCTGTCGCTTCCACTTCCTGATTTACACCTAATACTGGAACATAGTTTTGAATCCTCCATAATGAAGACAGAGGCAAAATATTTGATCATTTGCTCCAGCATTTCCTTTTTACCTACGCTTGACTTCCCACTCTCTGGAAGACCAGTAATCACATTATTTATTCCTCCTTATTAAATGTCTGTAGAAACTCTTGCTAGTCATGTTCACATTCGTGATAACAAGGCATGGGGGTGGATGAACACAGCAGGCCAAGCAGGATCATAGGAGCAGGAAAACTTGACGTTTCGGGCCTAGACCCTTCATCAGAAATGGGGGAGGGGAAGGGGGTTCTGAAATAAATAGGGAGAGAGGGGAGGCAGATAGAGGATGGATAGAGGAGAGGATAGGTGGAGAGGAGGCAGACAGGTCGAAGAGGTGGGGATGGAGCCAGTAAAGGTGAGTGTAGGTGGGGGGTGTAGGGAGGAGTTAGGTCAGTCCAGGGAGGACGGACAGGTCAAGGGGGCGGGATGATGTTAGTAGATAGGAGATGGGGGTGGGGCTTGAGGTGGGAGGAGGGGATAGGTGAGAGGAAAAACCGGTTAGGGAGGTGGAGATGAGCTGGGCTGGTTTTGGGATGCGGTTGGGGGAGGGGAGAATTTGAAGCTTGTGAAATCCACATTGATACCATTGGGCTGCAGGGTTCCCAGGCTGAATATGATTTGTTGTTCCTGCAGCCTTCGGGTGGCATCACTGTGGCATTGCATGAGGCCCAGGATGGACATGTCGTCTGAGGAATGGGAGGGGGAGTTGAAATGGTTCGCGACTGGGAGGTGCAGTTGTTTGTTGCGAACTGAGCGCAGGTGTTCTGCAGTGCAGTCCCCAGGCCTCCGCTTGGTTTCCCCGATGTAGAGGAAGCCACAATGGGTACAGCGGTTGCAGTATGCCACATTGGCAGATGTGTAGGTGAACATCTGCCTGATGTGGAAAGTCTTCTTGGGGCCTGGGATTGGGGTGAGGGAGGAGGTGTGGGGGCAGGTGTAGCACTTCCTGCGGTTGCAGGGAAAAGTGCCGGGTGTGGTGGGGCTGGAGGGGAGTGTGGAGCGGACAAGGGAGTCGCGGAGGGAGTGGTCCCTCCGGAAGGCAGATAAGGGTGGGGAGGGAAAAATGTCTTTGGTGGTGGGGTCTGATTGCAGATGG